>JAQFVV010000781.1:0-222145 GCA_028023455.1 Epiperipatus broadwayi | reverse complement strand
TAACCCAGTTCGAATATTAGGCGAAAGTACCTCAAGGCCATCCATATGCGAGATATTAAATCAAGAATACTATGACCTCTGCCCTATTTGCCTATTCTCGAGGCTAATTACAAACAAACAACATTATCTGAGACACACATAAATTATTTTTTCACCAGCCACAAAGCTTAGCAACAGAGGTAGAGACATGGACGGGAACACCTATGGAGCTAAATAGTTAAATGTGCAATAAAACTACCAAGAAACATGTGTTTTGCATGCCTGGATCATTGGAAAAGTAAAATAAAGCATTATAATAAAATTAGGAAACTCAAGCTTTTGATAGTTAAATAATATGTTTAATTGATGACTTTAAAATATTAATAATGACTTAATGGCCTCCGCTATTCCCCTAAATTATTGAAACAAACTAATTAGACAATAAAAACAGATTAATATGTTTGCGGTCTACATCTTTTCTTCCCAATTTTAATAAAATTGTCAATTCGAATCTCCTCGATAAAAAAATCTTTGGCAAAGCATTTTCTAATTGCTTTGCACTAAAAACAGACAGTTTAAAAATTATTTAAAACGTATATAGCTAAATCAGATATACGTAATAAGCTACTGGCGGACAAAAGAGGCGTTATCGAGGAGATCAAGTTGGCAAACAAAGGAAACTTACTCGTATGGAATTTAGAAATATAAAATTGGAAAGATATTTTAAATGAAAAAAATTAACTTTTAAACTTAATCGCAATGGAATACAAAATATTTATACATGTTAGTAATGAAGAATAGCGAAGGAAAAAAGGTTAAATATAGATAGATGATCACACATATATATATTTAAGACTAGTCTAATAAAATGGTTACATTACAAATATCATTAAATAAAATAATTCATAATATAATTCAATTAAGAAAGGTATGAACAAAAGGGTAGAAAGTAAATAGTTCAATGGAGGAGAGATATGATTACCGTCCTGGTTCCTTGCTCCTGTTCGGCGTCATGGGTTGATGCAAACGTCGATAGGTATTTGTCCGGACAATGAAAATATGTAGCATGGTTTCACGAAAAGTCCTACAGACACGGCACAGAGTTCAGATGACTATTGAGTGGATACTAAAGCATTTTGATGGTATTTAGGAAAAAAAAGGGTTCTCCAAAGAGAAATCTGAATGCCAGCAAGAAAACTCTGAATAATCAAGTCTTTTGTTCTCACTTTTATTTATACCCTCTTTGTCAGCTACCTTCTATTGTTTGTATGATCTTAGATCTTGATAAGCCCCACTGCACTCCTTTGTTTAAAGGTAACACTTTCTAAAAATAACCTTTACTTTTTTACTCTAAATTTCTTTCTTTAAACTTTGAATTTTATTAATTAAAAAAGAAAGAGAAGGCCATCTTTAATTTGCCTTGAATGGGCTAATTAATTAAAAATATATTCTTTTAGAAAATGTTGGCGGGCTTATCTCAAAATCAAATCATACTAAATATTTGAACAAGATTTAAAAAGAAAAATACATTCTTATTTCTTTTAATAAAATAAGTATTTTATTTCAGCAGAATTTTGCATTAACTTATATATATATATATACGCTTGACGTAGATTTTTCAAGTAATTTTTATTAACAGAAATCTAATCTTAGAATGGAATTTTTTAAACAAAATATTTAAATGCAATACAAATTATATAAACGTAATTAATTTTAGCTTTAATGCAAAACCCTGCTGATATTGGACTATAAACTTAATTCAGGTCTATAATACTAACTAAGTTTATAGAAGGCTGTGAAGCATGGATCGGACTTCAGATCCATTGCTTCAGTATATATATATATATGTGTGTATATATATATAATTTTAACAATTTTTTAACAGATGTAATTGTTTAAATATTTTTAAATATGTGAAAATTTCTGTTAATTTTATTTTAGAAAAATCACAGTCAGGTGATAATAAACAGTAACCAATAGAGATTGTATAGTGTAAACACTTTTTGCATTCAAAATGGTATTCTTCATTCAAATGCAGCTTTAGTTGTTATATAGATACAAAGCATATATATATTAAAATAAATATTTAAAAAAATATGTATACAAACACAATGAATTAGTATACAAATAGACTATCATTGGTAAGTTTGCCTTTAAAGGTCTAGAAATTTTTGGATGATTCTTGAGTTGGAGTGGACAGTAGTTTACATATAGGAAACAGCTTGGCCAGAGATATTAAAATAAAGGATATTATAGTGGGAGTTAAGTCAATAAAGATATAATTAGGATATGTCATAGTTTATAGTTAGGAATATATAACTATGTAGAATAGTTCTATGTAATATAGTTTGTAAAAGCAATACTTACATGATGGTAACCAAAGAAATAAGAAATGATAGCTCAACTTCCATGGACTATAGTTTCAGCTCTGTCACTTCTGGTGTTTGAACTTCTGAATTTCCAAGATATAAACCATTCAATTTTTTTTTTTTATTGTTTCAGAAATCTGTAGCAGAAAATCATGTTAATAATAAAGTGTGTATAAGAAAAAGGAGTTTAAGAAGAATGATGAACCATATGAAATATCACAATAGCTAGCAAAACACTTTTTTTTAATCATGAATTTTTATTTTTCTAAATCAATTATAAATTTAAATTTGTATTAATGCAAATTTGAATTTACCAATGATTCATAAAAACAAAAATTTTGAATTACAAAAAAAAAATTAAAAACGAAACCCTTTGAATATATTTATAATAAAAGTGAATCAAAATAAAATAAAATGTCGAGTTATATAGTAGACAGGCAAATTAATCATATAGTTTGTACAAATCATAGTTAATATTTTAATCACAGATTTGACTTTTAAAAAACTATTATATCTATATAGTATATTATTTAATTCTAAACCTCCAAATAGTGCAATTATAAGAATTAAGTTTATCTCAGTCAGCAAAAAGATTAGTAATTAATCAATTAACTGAGGCGGCTGCGATGACCTCTCGGCTAACAACGCTTGACCAACCTATATTAATTATCTTTTCTAAAACTCTCATTAGTTAATTATTTATTCTAGACATTTGGAAAGGTATAAATAAATCAAACAGTAATTAGTTGAGGACCGAGAGCGAAAGGACTTTATGGAAGCAACCCATATCTCAAGGTATTCATCAGTGGTTGTAGAGAAATAATATACGGGCATACCCATTTTTACTTTTATTTTGTGTAAGTCTTCAGGTTATTTTATGTATTAATAATTTATGTGATATTTATGTATACGTAATTTTAAATATATAAATGTATACATTCATGATATCCACGTGTTGGGAAACATTTGTTATTCTTGTTATATAAAAATTTGAAACTTGTCGAATCAGTTTATTTCATTTTCCCACTTTCTCATTATAATGTATGTCTGATTAACCCAGAAATAAATCTAGCTACATACTGAGGTTAGTCCATCTTACATAACACTGATGCAGTTGGCATACTGTATTAAACTACTGATGTAGCTTGGGACAGTTTGCTGTTTGACAAATTTCAGTCAAGGTAGCACGAGGCAAGATTAACACACACACACACATATATATAAAGAGAAAAAATATTAACAGGATAAACATTTACTGGCAATTTTAATATAAATAGCATCTTTAAATAGTGTTTGCATAAGAAGAGAATAGAAAATTTTTACCTATTAAATAAGATTGACAATGATAAGTCAAAGATGACTGCATTATTGTTTTAGGTGGAGAATGATAGAGATTGCTAATGGATTACATAAATTATTGTCAAGCTCATGAAGAACTTTTAAAAATAGAAAGCAATTCAAAGGTGAAAGCATAAGAGAATAAGATACAGTACTCAGGATCTAACTAAGAAGGTCAGACATAGAAATTTCATGGAAGAACTGTATGTAGATCTCACATATTCAGATACAATAAGAAAAGGTTTAGCATGAGTTAGTGTAAAAGAATGCAAGGAATTTCAAAATAATCTTTCATCAGAAAAACAGCAAGCTTTCATTAATAAAACAGAAAACACACACACACACACAAAATTTGGAAAAAAAGATTTTGATACTAGCACGTAGAAATGTTATTGTTATGAAAAAAAAACATTTAGTTCATAATTTGCAAATGAAAAAACATAAAATATAAGATCTGTAAAAATAAAGGACACTTCGCATAAGTTTGCTGAAGAGAAATCCCATTCGTAAAAAATCATATGTAATAATTGAAATAAAAAGGTCAGTAAAATTAAAATACTGCAATTGAAATACATTCACAGAAATCACATAGATTGATATATACTAACTGTGAAGCTATGCAAAACAAATCATTATGAAGATAAATTAGTGGATCACATGCATCATTCATATCAAAAAGTGACTGGGAATGCTTGTTATCTAAATGCAAAAATTCTCCAGAGACTGAAAAAAAAAGCTAATCTTCAAACAAATGACATAAATGGAAATTCAGTTTATATTGTTGGAGTGGTAAAAGTTTACCAATAGATTAATTATTCAGAATTAAATTTATGTATACTTTAGTAACTGAGCTGAATGTGATAAAGTGTATTTCTATGTAAAAATAAAAGATTATTTTCTAAATTTATTTAAATTGACTAAGGAAAACTTAATACCCAACATTTTGAAATTCTGATTAAGGAAAATGTAAAATCTGTAATTTTTAAACCTCTAAAGGTAGCATATACCCATAGAGCAAACGTAAAAAGGAAATTCATTTGGTTGCAAATGGAGTATTAAAAACCAATGGAAAAATCTGAGTGAGCTATCCCAATTATTCTTATTATTAAACCAAATAGTTCGATATGCATTTATGGTGATAATCATATAACTATAAGTAATTATGTAAAAATGCATACCTTTTACCTAATGGTAAGGAACTGTTAGTATCAATGCAAAGATGCTCACCTTTTCAAAACTGATATGAAAGCTGCATTTCACCAGATTCCAGTAATTGAAGAATCAGTGAAAGTCTTAACAATAACAACTGACAAGGGACTTTTTGAATATAATTATTTACGTTTTAGGATAACCATTATTTCAAATATTTTCCAGACTAAAATGGATGCACTCATTCAAAGGATGAGTTATTCCTCATTATTATGACATATTGATTGTTGCAAAATCTAAGTAAGCCTTCAAATTGAAGATAATGAATGTACATAACTAAGTAAATATTTTTGGAATTAGACTTAATCATGAAAAATATAACTGGGAAGCCCAAGAAGTAAATTTTTTAGGTCATAATATATCAGGAAGGGAAGGGGGATATGTCTTATATCTGAAAGCACCTATACCCACAAAAATTAAGCAATTTCAAACTTTTTTTATGATTTGTAAATTTTTACAACAGTTTTTTTAAAAGGAAATGGTCCACATAGCACAACCACTGTATGATAGTCTTAAAAAAAAATCAGAGATAAAAGTGGCGGGGGGGGGGGGCAAGCTAATGCTTTTAAACAATCTAAAGCTTTTCTAACTTGTAATAAATTACTAAGATACTATGGTAATGATATAAAAATATTGTTGATTATAGAAAGGAAGGTCCAGCTCAACAAAAGTTCTACCAATTACAGTTGGAATAAAGAAGTTCATCAATATTTTTATGGGTGATCTTTTAAGATCATTCTGACCACAAATCTCTTTTAGGTCTCTTGTTAAAAAATAATTTTTTGCCTGACTAATTAAGCCCACACATATTGCATTGATACAAAGGTTTATCAGCAAATGATTTTGAACTAATTTATCAAAAAATAAATTATATTCAGCAAGTAGAAGCTTTTTTGGGGGATAACTGTTAGGACAGAATCTCACATAATTAATGCTGAAGTTAATTATATAGATATTTTACGTTCACAAACATTAAGCAATGGACAGTGTAAAGACAAAGCACACCAAATCCTTATGAAATGGATTTGCGAAGAAAAGTCATTTCAAAAACCAAAAATTCTGTCACTTGCATTATGGAATAAATGAGAACAACTATTAATCTCAAAAGAATGTATTCTAATGAGAGACAAAATAATAGTTTCACTTCAGGATAGGTAAGTTTTAAAATTAATAAGTCAGGAACATCCTGGCATTGTTCATGCAAAAACACTGGCCTGCGGAAACATATGGTGACTGAAAATTGATGAGAATTTTGAAAAAAATATTAAAAATTATGATGCCATAGTACAGCAAATATACCAAAAAAAATAATACCATGGTCCATACCCAGCCAAACCATGGAAAGAGTACACATAGATGAAGCAAATCCTATAAATAATCAATTTTTTCTAATGGTTATTGATGCATATTCCAAATGGTCTGAGTTTAAGGTAATGAAGAATAAAAGATTACTAGAAACCGTTAAGAAGCTGAGAAAGATGTTTACTTATTAAGAGTTTCCTAAAATAGTGATGAATGATAATGGAACTGATTTTGTATTCAGAACAGTTGAGTTCATAGGAGGTATTAAGCATAGAAATAACACCTCCATATCAAATAGAATTTAATAAATTGACTGAAAAAAGCATTTCATTATCTAAAATAGAATCTTAATAAATTAAGTTATGCCGACATACATGAAACATTGCCTGCCTGCCTTCCAATATGTATATATATATATATGCTGTCTTCTACAACAAGTAAATCACTAACTGAATTATTGATAGGTAGGAAGTTAAGGACAAAGCTAGCATTCTTACTTCCTGATAAAAATAATTAAGTAACTCAGATATTTCAATTTTAATAAAAAATCAAAATATACACTAGATCAAATTTGGGTTAGAAATAGTTTATTGTAAAAATGGGTAAAAGATACTATTATTGAGATTTTATCTAAACAGATAGAAAAAGTAAAATGTAAGATAATTGTGAAAAGATTGTAAAAAAGATTTTTTAAAGAATATTGCACAAGATATAATGATATATATGTATTTATATACATATAAATGTATACATTTGTGTTATTCATGTGTTGAAAAATATTTGTTATTCTTTCTATTAAAATAAATGTTTGAAACTTGTTGACTCAGTTTATTCCATCTTTCCACACTTTCATATTACTATCCCTATGTCTGATTAACCTAGGAATAAATTTTAACAACATACTGAAGTTAGTCCATTATACATAACAGTTTGTAAAAGTAATAATTACGACCTGAAATAATATCCTATAAATGAAAAATGAGATAATACACAACACTGTATAAAATTCATCATATTCATTACATATATAGATCATCTGAGACAATGCAATGATACTGGTATCATAGAAAAAGATGAAAATGTAGTTAAGAGTATTGTCAATAACATGCAAAAGAAAAGTCCAGCAAGAGAGAACAAAGAGAATATTGAAGATGTGAGAAGTCCCCAAACAGTACAGACAGAGGCTGATGCAGAAACTTCTAGAGATAAATAACTTGCTAATAACCCACAAGAAAGCTCTACAAGATCAAGATAATTCAGTCAGACAGAAGAAAAATGACCCAAACACTTTCAAAATGATATATGGAATCAATTGTAATAAACAGCAAACACCAAGTTCTGAAGTAAAGGTGAAATATATACAATTAGATTAATTAATAATATTTGTCACAAATTTAAGTTTTAAAAAACTATTATATCTATGTAATATACATTTCATTATTTTAAAATATTTTAGAGTGCACATCCTAATCCTTGAAACAGACACTGCAATTAGTAATTAAATGATCAGCTAAGAGTTGTGTTTTTTTTTTTTTAAAAAAAGTTATATTAATCATCAAAGCAATAAATCAAAAAGTAATTGGTTGAGGAGAAAGAGTTAGAGGACTTCATGGAAGCAACTCATATTCTAAGATTTCCATTATTTACAGGTCTTCAAGTGGATGTAGAGAAACAATGTACAGGCATATAGATTTTTATTTTGTGTAAGCCTTCAGATTACTTTCCGTATTAATAATGTGTTTATGATCTTTACTACTGTTCATTTTCCTCTTTCATTAATAATTTCAAATACTGCTGCATTAAGTCACTACTCTCATAATTTATTATGAATGAATAAAGAAGTTAGCACTGAAATAAAAACTTGAAGAACATGCCACATTTTTTTATTTCTTCAAATATGATTTCAAAAGATTGTAAAAAATATTTTTTTAAAGAATATTGCACGAGATATAATGACATTTATGTATTTATATACATATAAATGTATACATTTGTGTTATCCATGTGTTGGAAAATATTTGTTATCATTGCTATTAAAATAAATGTTTGGAACTTGTTAACTCAGTTTTATTCCATCTTTCCAAACTTTCATATTACTATCTCCTATGTCTGATTAACTTAGGAATAAATTTTAACAACATACTGAGATTAATCCATTATATATAACAGTTTGTAAAAGCAATAATTATGACTTGAAATAATATTCTATAAATGATAAATGAGATGTATATGATATACAACATTGTACAAAATTCATCATTTTCATTATATTAATATTAAACTTAAAAAAAATTCTCCCCATTCTAAGTGTACTCTTTTATATAATTTACAAAATAGAGCTACAGTTATCTATATATAATCCTTCTAAACACATTTTTCTTATGCTTATTTTAATACTAATTTATAAAATTGTTTTAACTAATAGTCAATCTGCATTTAAAAAAAAAAACCAACACAATTTATGATATACATTTTGTTTTTAATTTAAACCAATAACAATTAACTAGGCAATTCAAAATATTTCATTAACTTAATAATAAAATAAACATAAGACAAAAAGGATAAAAGTTTGGAATTTAATTTATAAATTTCTATAGTTCAATATAATTACTATTTCTTATATTGCCAAAATATTCATAACAATGAAGAAAACAAATATATTATTGGAATATAAAATAATTAAATTATCATTTTATAAATTTTAAGAGAGCTCTTTTTGCTATGAAATAGACTAATTAAAAATGTTTAATTGTTTAACAACTAAACACTTTTAATTAAAACCCATTGAATATTATAACTACAGTCTATCTTAATGTTTTATTTATAACTTAATTGAAGAGATATATATAATATTTCATGATAAAGAAGCTTTTTAAAATTTTAATGAAATTCTAAATCATTTGTAAATACTTCAAATAATTCATCTGATTTCTTTAGTATTAATTTTTAAATTATAATGCAGGTATAAATTGAAGTACTAGCTAAATTGTGTGAAAAGTATGATAAGCAAAAATTATTTAGGATTATGATCATATGTTAGCACTTTGTCATAGTATTATCTTATTGTCTAATTTACATGTTCACAGAAAACAATAATCCCATTTCTATGCATAATTTTTATTACTATTTATACAAATATAGGAAAAAAAGAAAGAAAGTACAATTGTACTTTTTTTTCAGTTGTAATAAATATTTTTAAAGAGTTTATATTATTTTCTTCTCACATAAGATGACTAAAATTTTAATAAATACTATATTATTTCTTCTTCTTCAAGATCATAATATGGATGTCTTCACAACAAAAATTTGGATTTAATTTGGAAGTTGGAACTTCTTCAACATCAAACAATAATGAAGCCTTCTGAAATAGAAAATATAATATATTTTAAAGACATATTAGAGAAAATGATATATTTAAGTATTTCATTTACGTTTTGGTACATATTATTTTTATAAGTATATACCAAAATAAATTAATACAATATCTCTCCTAAGTGACATTCAATTTATACAGAGTGAAGTCTCACAACATTTTATGCCCTACAGAAAAACTAAAAAACTAATCTCTAGGATCACCAAGTGGCTCTTGAATAAATTATTGCTGTCAATTACTTTTGAAAATATGATCATTCAATTAAAATGAAAAAATATCAGTTGTTATATAATTTCTTCATATTTAATTAGCATTACTATTTTTTTAGTTAATAATAAATTCCAAATTAGCATTGCTATTTTTTTGGGCTGAACAAAATCTTTATATAAATTTCTAAACTTTGCAAGAAGATTTTATTTGATTTATTACCAGTTTTAACAGGCCTAGAAAAATTCCATAAGTAGATAAGAAAGTACGCTGGAATGGATGGAGAAAAGAAGCTATGAACAGGAACTATTGAAATAAACTTAAAGAGATCATTCTTTAATAAACCATTAATGATTTAAAATGGTAATGATGATTAGTCCTTTACAAAGAATCTTCTTTCATTTTAAGTCTTCCATTCCCAAATTTTTTTTTTTTTACAATTATGAAAGCAATTCTGAAAAGATTTTTCTTTGGAAGTTTTTGAAATTTCACTCTCAGCAAATAATTTTTTTTAGAACATCAATTTATATTACTGTTCAACTTTGATATTTTGTGTTAAACATAAATTTGTGTCCACTTCAATGATTCACTGGCAAACATTTTTTAATATTTCAAAATCTCCTCAAAAGTATTATTAGTTTAATACAGAAATTAAATGCAAATTCATTGCTGATATTTAAAAAAAAAAAAACTGAATGCAATAAACATGCACTTACTACTTAAAAATACAAGTTCCTAACCAATGCTACCAATTGAAATAAAGAAAAACAAAACAGATTAACACTTTCTATTGAAATTTCAAAGCAATTTGAACAGACTTGTAACAAACAAAGAGCTCAAAGTTTAAAAAGAAAGCTGATGTTTTGCATTTTATTTTACAATTTACAACTTTAAAATGTAAGTATGGCTCATTAACATTATTGAAAGACTCATCAATGATTAAAAAAAAAAAAAAATCAAAATAATTTATTTCTAAAGTAAATCTTGAAAAAAAAACTGAAAATTAGTGAAGTTTTTTTTAAAAATAAGAAATAAAAATAGTTGCTTTTTTTTTTTTTGCTATATATAAAATGAAAATAATTCGAGTTTAATATTCTTTTCAAAATTAATTTTCATTGTAAATTATGTATGTTTTTTAAATTTCTATATTTACAAATATGACTAAAATTGAATTTATTTTCTGGTTTTAATTGGTATACACGTGGTATATGCATAAAATCAATGACAAAATCCAGAATATTGAGCTTCTTTTCAGTGTCTGTGTTCACATTAATAAATATATATCCAATAATTGACATTATCTATGTGTTTATGTATATAGCAACTGTGTTTTACAATAAATTCTGATGGATATATTGAATTGTTATAAATGAAAAAAAAAAAAACTATATTAAGAAAGTAGTTTGTCGTAAGTATTTGGAGAATATAGTCTATCATGAACTCTAGGCACCTCCTTTATAAAAAATAATATTTAACATGATTTTTCAATATTTTCATATATTTTTAGAAAAATTTTATATAATGCTTTGTAATAAAATAAGTTGGCATTAATGAATTATAATATCTATCTATGAGAAACTATTTTTTTTTTTTTCATATGTCAAATAAGTTGACCAGGAAGCAAACCTGTGCCAGCTACTTGGAAGGCAGCTATGCTAACCACTAAGTCACCAATGACTGACTATGAGAAACTAATTACACTCTAATATGACATAAAAAAAAACTCAACAGTCTTTACTTTCTGTTGAAAATGAGTTTTTGTAATAATAAATATTGATTAAGACATATGTGAATAAAAACTATAAAGTAAAAATTTAGATAATAAATGTTTATGTATCAATAATTTGAATCTAAATATTTATTTTTCTTATAAATTAATATGAATAATTATTTTATTAAATTATTATATTTATATTATTTTGTTTACAAATTATTATGGCTCAAAATATAAAAATATTTAGCTGGAAATGTTGAAGCTAGATATCAGATGTAGCATTAAATGAATGTACAATTTTCTATTTTTATGTCACAAGAATTACCAGTAAGCAATCCTAAGAACTTATGATAGTGTAGTTTCAGCAATGTATGGAATATCTGAGGCTGAAAGATATTGAAAAGAAGTAATTAGTTCATTTCTTTGGCATCTTAAAAATAAAATCTAATCATACATAGCTTACCATAGGATATAGTGTAACGGTTTCCATACCTGTGCGAATCACGTATATATATGGTATACGTGTTATTTACTTATTTAAAATCTAAGTTCCCTCTTCTTTTTTGTTTAAAAGAAAATTATAATGCGAACATACATATATAGTTAGTTCTGCACGGTACTCTTATCACTTGCCCAGCATATTTATGGATGTCAATTGTTGACTCCAAGCACCAATCCTAGCTACGAATAAATAAGAATTATGCTGGGAGAGATCGAGTATCAATTTCTAATAGATAGAGCTCCTACCGCTGGCTAGCTCACTCAGGGTTGGTGGTTGAGGTGAGGGACTAACCAAGTGTGCACGTAAATGCATTAATGATTCCCAGAATATATTACTTTCGTTCTTAAATACTGCTCTCTAACTTTATGATATGATCTAAGTTTTAAAGAAATTAACACTGAATGCACACACTTGTAATTAAAATACAAATTTAATATTCATTAATAGAAGCAAAACAAAATCCCATAATTATGTACTGGCTTGTGCTCAAATATCTGAATAACACACATGCAAACACATACTCTGCATAGGTTCATAAATATAACAAAACATATAAATTATAGAATACAAAGTAAATGCAATAAATCATTATCCAGTCTATTCATTTATAAAATTACGTTGGGTGATATTTCAAATACTTCTTTGTTTTCTTTTAGCCCTTACACTTTATTATTTTATTGAAAATAAATTCTTATTTACAAGATGACTGGCATTTAAGAAATTACTCGTATTACCTTGATTTTTCTCACCCGGGTGCAGATGAATGCTAATAGTCGCTTGCTTGATGTTGTGACGTAGTGAATAAGTGATTTTTGGCAGCTCTCCATTGATTCCGTAGGTACGATCAGTGGCGTTCGGTGAATGTCATTCTGCCTGTAGTTTAGAAAGAGCTTCGTTCATATATGGACAGCAACCGCAATATCTCCGCAGGATGGCTGGCAGAGCCCGGTCCATTTTTTGTCCTTTTACCCCAGCCTATTCATGGCTGACGAATATATATAATTTTTAAACTGATCTTTCAGCGATCTTGCTCGTGGCATTAACAGTTCTGGAATCTCTCAAAGTTCGGCTTTCAAAACTCCTCAATTAAAATACTATTGTTCTCTTTTCTTCTTTTTAATGAAACCACGTGGTTTGCAAATAGAAAACTCTTCAGCAACTTTTCTCTTTTTTTTTTGTTCAAGAATTTTAATTACACCTTGAAATCCACACTTGACCATTCATTGTCTTTTACTTATAACATTTTTTTTCTAATTAAAATAGCTTTTATCTCGAGATAGCGATCTATACATTTTTGGATTCTTTATTTTCATTTAATATATCTTTTTAGAATTTGTGTCTTTCGTCATCCATCTTGGAATCAATTTCCTTTTAATTAAAATGACTTTATTTCTCAAGATAGCAATCTATACCTTTTTTGATTCTTTCCTTGCAATTAACATATCTTTTTGGAAATTCTTTCCTTAGTTATCCATCTTGGAATTAAAGCTTGGCCATGTAAATTTTCTTCTTTTTATGAATTTATTACCCTTATTCACCCATGCAGCAATATAAATACACACGCTTCTAAACAAAATATAAGAGCACAAACCATATAACCTCCCTCCCCCTTCTGTTTCAATCTATTTTCATTTACCCATTTAAATATATACACACACATATATCTAAAAAAAAAAATTTAACTTAATATCACTTTTGATCAAGTATATATATGCTCGCTTATATCATACTATACCTTAGAACAGGGTTTGAACCCAGCCCTGTTATAATAGGATTCACCTTCATTTCTCTAAAAATATCAACTGCAAGGTTTTTTTTAACTACATTAATTCAGCAAAATTAATATTTTTTAAAGATGCTTCTTATCTTTCTATGTTCAGTCAAGAATTAAACTTGTCTAATTCATATGTTAATTTCACTTCTTTCATTTCAGCTAGCATTAATTATACAAAAATGAAATCTCCCAACTTCAGAAGCCATAATGTAAGCAATGACAACATCAATAATGCTGCATCCAAATTCCTATTATCAGTTTTAAATTAATTACCTTCTTCTGAAATAATAAACTATTGACATGAGTTCAAAACCTTACAGTTAATAATTGAAAAGTAAAACTAAAAATTGGACACTAATTAGAAAGCAGTTCAAAGACAGTATGCCCACCAGAAGTTATCCACAAACCAGTCATAAGGATCTACCTGCATTCCATTTATTTTATTCAGAGCTTAGATAGTTTGGCTTTAAAAGGGAGATAAATATTAGTAGTTTTTATTTACATTCTTTAATTTTTATAATAACATTTATAATGTCAGTTTGTGCTCAAATCCTTTCATTTCTTTTAAAGCCAAAATATGATATCTAATTAATCAGTTTAATTTCCTTGTATCACTGATATAGTATAGAGGACTTTATATATTAGACTTTTTTCTTTTTCAAATAAGATTCTATTTTTCAAAAATAATCTTATTAAATATTTCTATCAGAATGAATTTTAATCTCTACCTTTCTTTTTATTAAATAATATATTTGTATTTTTGTGAATAACTATCAATAAAATAAAAAAAAATAAGTCTCAAGATATAGCAGTTCATTGCATAGATTTGAAATCCAGATGGAACTTGGAGAATTTTTCAGACAAACAATTCATCAATAATGATTGAAGTTGACCAGGTGAAGATCAGTATACTGACTGCAAGTTTTTTAAAAATTTGTAATTTTATATACAATGGATATTATATATTAAAGATGTTTGATCTCATGATACATGATTATTTTTTATAAATGAAACAATGAATATTATGCATCTACCACATCTTTATGTATTTTTCTTTTATTTAATTCAGCAATGTTTAAATTATATTATTTTTTATTAATTTGTCGTGTCTGTATATCCACATTTTTGAAATTCACTCCGGCTGAGATTTTTCTTAAATTTTAATAAAATAATATGTAAAAAAAAAAAATTTTTTTTAAATAATGGTTTTATGTGAACAGTAATAACTGATTAAAGAGTAAAAAAACAACAAAGTAATCCAACTAAAAAAGTAGAAAAAAACCTCAGAATCTTGGTTAATTTGCCATTCTTGGAAAATATCAGAGATTGTAAGAATCTAGACTTGTTATAAAACAATTGGAATTGCAGGAATATTGTCATTTCATAAAAGCATTTGAGGCCTCTTTGATTTTGAGCTGCAAATGTCTTTTTGAAATGATAATATTCCTACAATTTCCAATTGCTTTATAATGAGTCTAGATTCTTAAGATCTCTGATATTTTTGCAAAAATGGCAAATTAATGAGATTCAGTTTTTTTTTTTCTATTTTTTATTCAGATTACTTTATTTATTTTTTATTTTTTAGTTGGCTAGTATTGTTTACATAAAAGTATTATTTTAAGAAATTTTTTTTTTACATATTATTTTTTAAAATGAAAATTTACTAACATTATAAAAAGAATTTTTAAAATGCTACACAAAAATATAGCAAAAATAATAATAAATAAATAATAGAGGAAACAAAATAAAAAAAATATGAATTTTATATAAATGAGAAAATAGGTATAGAAGTATTTAAGCATGAATTAAAACATGAAATAGATAAAAAGAATGATTAGAAAGAGGAGATAGAAAGATGGAATAGTTACAAAGAATGGGTAGACTTGAAAATAGTTTGGATGGAAAATACAGGATCACACAATCAAGTAATTAAAAAATAGAAATAATAAATTATTATCAAAAAAGTGGATATATTAAAAAGATGAAAATAATATATGACAGAAATAATAAATCTTCATCTGTATTATGAAAAAGAAAATCACGTAAATAAAAGTACAACGATAAGGAAAATTTAAAAAATTTAACATAATGACAAAACTTAATTAATGAGATTTAAGTTAAATTGTTAAAGACTTTCAAGAAAAAGGTCATTGTGTTTTTTATCAACAGTTATTGATTTTCAAGAAGCGCTAAGCAATAAAATACACCAATTTTAGAAAAATTATTTTAATCATATTTGCAAGAATGATATTGTTGAAAGTACTGAATCTATCTGAAGAGCAAGTTAATATTTGTTCTATTGATCTTGAAAAGGCTCTGATAAGGAATTAGATTAGTTTATTGGAATTTCCCAGTTGAAAGGTATAGATAGAAAAAAAGATGTTTTCTTTTAGAAATTTATATAAGTCAGAAAATATTTGTAAAATTTAAAAATATTTTTATAAAAAAGGTAAACAGTGAAAGGATTATAAAAAAAAGATGTTACATAATTCATATTTTGTTTAATATATACTTATCATGTTGTTTTGATTGCAAAGATTTAGCATTAGAGATAAAAGAATTCAAAGTATCCGATTCATTGAGGGTGTGGTATTATCTGTGATATGCGAAAATAAGCTTAAGAAATATTTGCTAAAAAAATATAAAAAGTATGGAATGAAAATAAAACTAAAGCAATAAAATTAGATAACAATATAAAACTTTGTGAGCAAGCACTGAACAGAATATTAATGCTTTCAAATATTTGGGAAGATGGATAGTTGATAACTATATAATAATAGAACAATTAGAATGAAAGTTGCAATGGTGACATAGGATTTTAATAAAAGAGATTATTTTGTTATATATTATTAGAATTGAGGAGCATTAACAAAGGTTTTATGTGGAGAATAGCTATACATAAAAAAAAGATATACAGACAATTAAAAAATAAAAAATATTGGAAACTTTAAATGTGGATTTAGACAAGAACAGAAGGGATAAGTTGGAAAGACAGTCACAGAAGAATTGAAAAAAGTGAATAATATTTGGAGAAAATGGATTTGAATTGGTCAAACACTTTTAGAATAAGAAAATAATGAAAATATTTGGAGGGTGGTAAAAAAAAAAAAGATATAAATTAGATTTGTGATTCATCGATTTTAACTGAGTTATAAAAATATATATACTTTTATTTTAAATAACAAAATCTCACTAGAACATTTTATTATTTTAGTGTTTTACATTAACTTACATATTGTAATTTTTATTAATAAGCATAACTTATCAAAATTAAAACACTAATAATCTCTATTATTGATTTTAAAGCACTTATAAATATGACATTTTAATGAATATAATATGCATATATAGTTTAACTAAAAATACCTCAATGTCTTTCATCCTCATCAGTTATCATCATCTACTCCTCTTTCCTTTTATAATATAGATATATTAAATAAATATATTAAAACTGCTTGAATTACATTAAATAAATATGATGAGATGTTAGCTCCAATCATGGTGCATAATACATATTGGCTATATATAAAAATATATTCATATATATATATAAGCACATTAATATTAATATATTCCATTTGCTGCCACAAGATGTGAAACTTATACTTCCATAATTTAATATGTATTATCTCTCATTACAACATTCAAATCTTTTTCAGAACATAATTTAAAATACATAAATTGTAATCTCACTATCTGCTTGCACAAATAAAATATTGACTCGGATTTTATAGTTTCAAAAACACCAACAAAGATATCTTTAAAATTTTTTAGTTTAAATTATTAAACCACAGATATAAAAAAATCATTGTTTTATTTTACAATCAAATTAAATTACCTGAAAAAATGCACTCTGAATTAATTCTTTTCCTTCTCTCTTCTCATAACCCAGAAAAATTTTAGTATTCAAACTTGCTAAATCTGCTAATGTTTTTATTAAATCCTGCAATGACTGAAACAGAAATAAAATTTAAAAAATTAAATATAAAAAAAAACAAACAAGCATAATTTAACCTATAGACAAAAAAAAAGGTCAGTTTACAAACAGCAAATACACAAAAAAGCTTTTTTTTAAATATTGTAACAAATGTATATATATGAGTTACATAAATGTATTTTTTTAAAAAAAATATAGTATCTAAAATGAAAAAGGTTATCTAACGAAGATCACTTAAGCCAATAAACATCACATGATCATCATTTCTTATGTTTGGGATATTGGATGAGTAGGCACTAGATGGGGATTTTATGCACAAGCCTTTTGGCATCCATTGATTACTCTGGCTTGCATTGAGTGGCAATGTGTATAGAGAGTTTTGCCTGTTTTAATAAGATCACTTAAATAGTCATTATAATAATAATTAGAAAAGGGAGACATTATAAAATAGAGAACTAAAGACCAGTTTAGAATTTAATAAAAAAGAAAAAAAATATTTAGAGGAAATCGTTATAATTATACCAGTCTTACTTTAAAATGAAGGTAAAATAGAAGAAAGAAAAATAATAAAACTTTGAATGAAATTGCAGTGATAATTTGAGTTTTGGTTAGATTTTCTATTAAAAGAAAATCTAATAAAAGTAATGGCTTGTCAAATAAAGCCAGTAATAATTGCTTACCTTCTCTCTAAAAACTACAAAATTATGATGTACAATGAAAATGAAAAAAAAAAAAAAGAAATTTAAAATTATGTTAATTATAAGTTTATTGTGATTATAAAATATTTGAAATCAAAACATTAATTTTAAAAGGAAATGGAACATAAAATAATAATGGTAAAATTACTATCTAATCAAGAAAGAAGGAATTAAATTGTTTTTACTGAAAATTGGTAAACTAGTAAGCTGATTAGATAAGTAATGCTTTACTTAAAAAAAGACTAATTAATTAAAAAAAAAAACCCCTGAAAAACTGATTAGTGTGAATGATCTTAGGACAATGGCTGTTTGAAGATATGAAAGATAAAAAAAATTGTATTACTTCAGTTATTGTACAGCTGTTAATTTTGCTATCATGTGCAGTCTCATTGTGAACTTTAGTTTAGTGGATCAAGCAATGTATAGAAATCTCTGTGGATGTCTTACCACCACCATGTCCTGCTAGATTTGTAAAGGAATATTCATTCAGTATTACACCATGTAGTTCTTACAAATTATCAATAGCCCTGAGATGTGACCAAAACCCTGATCTGCTATGGTTGAGACATCTGCCCACCCTACATTCAAAGGTGTTGCTGGATATTTAGACGAAGAAGATGTGTTGTTCCAGGAAGAAAAAGTTATAAGCTACCAGTGAACCGGAGTCTAACGCAAGAATATTGTTCCTGAGTTTACATTATACAAAGGAAGAAATTAAAAATATCTTAGAGATTCTAAGCACCATTAAAAGAAAAAAAAGGATAATTACCCCAAGAAAAGCCTTAACCAAAATCTATGACAAAATATAAGCCAAAACTGAATCCAAGTCTAGACTCAGATTAAAGCAAAAAGGGATAAGATTTATATTTTCTTTACAAAACCTGGTTAAAATCTAAAAAATATGTAAACCATTACTTTCTTATTTAAGACTAAATGAATCTGTTTAAAATAACTTTGGAAATAATTCAAGTTTTGTTATATTCTTATGTTATTATAATTTGATATGCTACAATATGTAAATAAATATGTTATTAAATTGTTAATTTGGCCTGAATTCTCTTCTCTCTGAATCTCTCGCCATATAAAATTTAGTCAAAAAAAAATGTTGTTAATTATGTAGTCTTGTTTCAAATATTTAATATCTGATCACTAATGAGGTGAGCTTCTTCTGTTCAATTGAACTAGCTGAAGAAATAAGCACTATAAGTATTTAAAATCTTCTCTGATGGATATTCCAATTAATTCTCTGGATGGCACTTGGGTGCAAATCCAGTATAAGTTAAAAGTATATTTTGCTTTTAGCAGTTAAAGAAAGGATTTAACAGACTTGAAAGGTGACTGCGGTCTATATATTTATAGACAATACCCGGTCTGACTGTTAATATAGTTAATGTGTAAAGTATTGATTACATTTTCCTCTCTACTTGAATAACAACAAAGACTATTATAATATATAAGATAATATTTTTAAAGATGAAACAACAATAATTAATTACTAACAAAATTAAGCATCAAATGACTACATCAACACCATTTAGCCTCATGCTGAAGCCTTTTTATTTCTGACATTTTGAACCAAGTTTCTTAATTATTACATTGCAATAAGTCGATTAAAAATAATTAAACCCTACAAAAGTGAATAAAAATGTCTTTGAGGAAGTTATTCTCATCATTAATTAACAGAATGATGTCTATTTTCACTTAAGTCAAATAAAAGCAAATGACTGGAAATGATCAATAAATATCATTGCTGTCTAATGCAAATAAATGCTATAAATTAATAATTACTGATCTCCTTTTATATCATTAGATGAATATATATATATGTATCAATAGTGAAAATGAATTATTCTTAAAATAATTTTTTTTTTTTTACTTTTTAACTAACAACAAAAACTAATCTTTGATCTTTTCACAGATGTTAATTTTACTATCAATAAAATAAATGTAATGTAAAACAAAATATTATCTGATCTTCAACTTATTTTTATATGTAAAATAATCACAAAAAAATATGCTGCAAATAAAATATTTAAAACAAAAATTGCAATAAGACCAAAAGACATTTTAATGCAATTTAAAAAGTAATTTCTGCATTATTATTATTATCATTTTTTAAAAAAACTAACTGAACTAGTAATTACTTTCTATCTAGTATTATATTTGCTGGAATATTTGGTAACCTTTTTCTGAATTTAAAACCTAGATTTAAAAAAAAAACAATCGTTTTTTTTTTTATGCCATTAAAAAATAATGCTTTTGTTATTTTATTTTATTTTTTAAATAACACTATTATAGAAATATTGGTAAGAGTTAACAAACTTGCATCTAATGATAATTCACTCCTGAAATATATGGCTATAAAAAGAAGTTACTATTAATTGAAAAAATAAGATTGTGATTTATCATTAGATTGTTAGTATCATGCAAATTTTCAGAATATTAATGTTTAAGTGACTAGTTGTCCAGCACAATGCGGGGGGGGGGGGTATTAAATTTTCTAACTTTTCATTCCTAATTTGAAGCAAAAAAAAAAAGCATGATGATTTTTCTTCTTTTTAACAGCCAGATATTTTCTGAGAGCATATGTTAGATTTTCTTGAAGGCAGAATGGAATTCTATATATCTGTATGTAAATTAATTTTTATTTTCTATTATGGCAGACAAAAAAAAGGCCTTCATTGAGAAAATGCTATAGAGTTAACAGCCAAGATGATAGTAGGTGATTGTAGGTAGAAGATGTAAGAGTTTTTCAATTCCAGATTTAGTCTGATTTCTTTATTTACAATTGAAGATCACTTTCAATTCTATAATGTATTGTTAGAATTTATATAGTTAGAAAGAAATTTAAAATAATAGATGATTTGAAAGGTGTACATGTATTAAAAAACATAAGTGAAATAGATTTCATTAATAAAAAAATGATAAAATAATAATGAATATGGGAATTGATAATTTATCAACTAGAAAGATCGATTTTCAACTTAGAAAACACCATATGCAGATTATTTAAGTTTATAGAAAAAATAGATTCTTAGTTTAATGAGACTTTTATATAAATGTTAATGTTAGAGTTGTAAAACACTGAAAGAAAAAGGTGATGTGATTAAAATAGGATATAAATATAGAAACAAGAGGATATAGAAACTTATAAAATTTACAAGGGAAAAAAAAACCTATATATGATGATTTTTTTTGGACAAAAATCCAAAATGGAAATGAATAAGGAAACATTCAAATGAAGATACAGCAAATTTCAGATAATTGTGACTAATAAAAAATAAGTAATTCAAAACTGTAAAAGATTCAGCATAACAAGTGATAATCAATTAGTGAGATACATGTGTTAATGCAGAAAAAAAAGAAGATATTAATAACAAGTAATATCTTTAACCTTCAGGATTATTCCATTAAATTTAAGACAAATTAACAATGTCATTTTAAAAATGCAAAAAGATATTGAATGTGGTTCTACCTTGATACAATCATCAAATAAAAGAAAAAAACAACTACTGTGTTTCCCCAAAAATAGTCTTATATTAATTTTTGCTCCAAAAGACGCCGTAAGGTTTATTTTCAGGGAATATTTGATTTTTTCATGTACAAAAATCTACATTTATTCAAGTATAAAAATCTATATTTATTCAAGTACAGAAATTAACATTTATATATTCATTACTTTACAATAGGGTAGCCTAAAATAACTGGAACCATTCTCTGGTAGTTATTTCTGTTGTAGTACATGATTTTGCTTCTAGATGCCTCTTGTAGGGATTCTGCATCAATCTGCCAAATGACATCATTGTGTAAAATCGTGGTGACATGTAGCATGTTTTTTTGTAAAGTGTATTTCACAAATTTGTCAATTTTTGTAATATCTGAAATATTGAAAGAATGGAAATTCTGGTTCTTTTAGGGAAAATGCAGGAAAAACAGATGTACTGCTTGAAACAGCTTACAAGCAAGTAGCTCTAGAAAAACACAAGTTTAAAAGTGGTTTAATGGAATGGGAGTGTTAAATTCACCATGTCCCAAAAATGTGTGGTGAGTGAAGACAAATGTCAATACAATGCTGATTTTTTTTTGAATGCAAACAGCATTTGTTTACTCAGAATTCGTTAGTAATGATCAAGTATTTAAAATCTGTAAGTTCTGAAACTTTTGCATAATGTAGAAAAACGTAAACAACCTATTTTGTGGTAAAGTAAGAAGAGCATGTTTCACCACAACAGCATGCTAGTGCATAAAGCTTGAGTGTGAAATAATTTTAAATTAAATTCAGCATGATCCAGTTTATCCATCTGCCATAATTCGCTTGATCTCACTCCCTGAAACTTCTTTTTAATCTCTCGAATGAAAAAATGTGTCAATTTTTTTTTAAGTGTGGATTTAGAAGTGGTGAAGAAAAAAACCGAAGGAGGCATTAAGAGTCATCATTTTGCAAATGTTTCTTGATTATTTCAAAAAGTGAAGAATACATTTAGGCTGATGCATTCCATTAAATAGACTATACTTTGAAAGATATTTAATTTGCAACACTTAAAAATAAATAACAGTTTTTTATTACAAAATTCCAGTTATTTTTGGATCTACCTCCTCGTATAAATATAATTCAATACTATGTCCATGTGTTTCAACAGACAAAAGAAATCCATCCATCTGGCAGACAATCTTAAGAAGGGCTTATATTATGTTAGAGCTTATTTTCAGATTAGGTCTTATTTTGGGGGAAACACAATATACAAATAAAAAAAAACCCAGCAATTCAGCAAAAAAAAATTATTAAATCGAAAAAGAAAACAAAAACATGAAAATATTATCTCATAAAAAAAAAAAAGTAGAATTCTATAAAATAGCATGAAAAAAAGCTACATAATTCTAAATGTTGAAATCACTCTCCCAGATGTTGTTTTTTTCAGCAACTCCCTCTGCGAATAAAGATAAAGTCTGAACTTCAAACAGTATGACTTTTGAGTCATGCTGTTTGAAGTTCAAACTTTATATTGATTCACAGAAGGTATTACACTTGGGAGGGTGATTTGAACATTTTGTATTTGAATTTTTAGCTAGCGATATGCACTGGGATATTTTCTTAATATCATTCTAATACATGGAGAAAAGTTACAACAGCAAATAAAAAAAAAATGACAAGGATACTAAAAACATAACATCATGAAATGTATAAAAGAGTCATTTAAAGAATTATATAGAAATACAATTATGAAAAAATACAATAAAGCTGTTAAATATATGAAGATAAAAAAGCTCCAAGAAATGATAGAATCATTATAGATCTATTAAAAAAAGTGAAAAAAAAATTGTTGGCTAAGTTGTAAGCAAAATGACTACATAAAATAAAAATGCCAGATGATTAAGAAGAAATGCAATAGTGATGCTGACAGTTTAAAAAAAGCAATTGCAGAGCTAAGTCTTTAATCAGTTATATGTAAGATCATTACAAATCATCATTGAAAGAATTTGAATTCAAGTCAACAAAAAAAAAACCGGATAGACTGAAAATCTACTGTGTCAAATATTAAAGGTAAGCTTTAGAAAGGACAAATGAGCATGAGATTTGCATTTATTGATAATGTAAAGGCATTTGCTCTGTGATTAAAACATCATGACACAGATCCAAAATATTAAATACTAAAGAATATTTAACAGTAATGATTAGACTACATGATGTCATTAAGAAAATTAACATTTTTAAGATGTGGGTCAAGAGGATTCATTTCTTCAAAATCTTTTTACATCAATTTCAAAAGAAATATGAATTAAAATGAAAGGCTAATGGAATGAAAGTATATGAACATTATTTAACTTTTCTATATTACATGGCTTCTTTTGCAAATAATGCTTTGGAGTTGCAGAAAATATTAAAGAACTCAACAAATGAATGCAAAAAACTAGGACTACAGTGGACCTGTGAACTACACTGTATTTAACTACATGACTTCAATTATATACTATCCAAAAAAAAAAAAGTAAAACAACATTAAAATTTGCAAATTTTATAATATTTGACAGTCGCTGTGTATGATTATATATATTAATAAAAATTATTTCAGTTTATGTTGAAAGTACATACATTTATTCTTTCTTTATTACCCTTCTAAATTTGATGTGCTGTATTTTGCATAATAAAATATTTTCTAGTGTAATGCTAAAAGTTTTACAAATTTTAGAATATGTTAAAAATTGATTCTGATTCAATAATGTCACAATAATTAGGAGATACTAATTTTTTAATAACAAGATCACTATTATGTTTCTTTAAGAGAAAAAAGTTTTGGATGAAAAAAATATTGCCTAAAATGTATTTAAAAGCCACAAAAGTCAGATATTTCATTATGTTTTTCTTTTTAGTGCTTAACTGAATGCATGAGTGAACAAACACTCAATTTTTTTATTAATAATTATATTATTATTTCTTAAATTTTATTTATGCTACAATCTTAATTTAGATGCATACTATACATATAAAAAAACGTTTGTGTTATATATGGGTGTGTGTGTTAAAATATATAGTAAACTTGCAGTTCAATAAATAATACATATTCTATTCTAATTAATGTTAGTATATCAACAAAACATGACTATTATACATTATATACATTGAATGATAGGAAGGCTTGAAACAAAATATAGCATAATTTGTGACTCCATTGTAATTTAAAATAATATATGGGATTTTAAAAAATAAATACAATAAAACTTGATAATAAAGAATTAGAAATTAATAGTTATAAATACATTAGTCAAATTATTAATATGGTTGGAATATATCTGACAAAATTAATTATAGCATTGAATTAGGACAGAATGTTTTTGGTAGATATAATTTAATATTAAAAAAAAATATCTTTATGCTTATGAAAAGAAAGGTTTTTAATAAATGTTTCTACCAATGCTTACTTATAGATATGAGTTTTGACATTTAGTCAAAGATCAACATAAAGACTGCAGACTGAGGTACGAGAGGGGTCGAAAGTGAAATAAATAAGTGATAAAATAAACAAGTGTTACTGATAATTAAAAAACTGAAATAGATCTGAATTGGACATGAGACCCCATGGGAAAACTATGAATAAAAAATTTAAAAATCTGCTTAAGTAACATGATAAAAAATAATATATTTTATACTGAAAGTATTGGAATGAATTTAGAAAGACAATCTTGCAGTGGATCAATAATTATTAAAAAAAAAATATCATGATATATATAACATATCCCAAATTAAAATCATTAAGATCCTATTCACATTGAAAAATTAAAATAAGTTATAGATACAAGGGAATAATCATGTCAGAGACCAACATCAACCACACTACATCTTAAAGTTCATCCTTCACATTTCAAAAGTAAACATATTTTTACACACATACATGATTTATTTTACAATGTAAAAAGAATTTTAATTGATAACTATTTAAAGTTCTTCTTACAGACCTAATGAGTCAATAATAACCCTAGTCTGGTCTGATAAAATTACAAATCTGTTTAATATTTTGATTATAATCTAAAAATATAAAAACCCCAAGATATAAAATGTGTTACATTTATGAAATGAAATATAAACTGATATTACAAATAAAGATTCTAAGCATCTACATCATTTAAAATTGAAAGAGTGTGAATTATTAATAAGACTCATAGAATAAGTTCCATGTTTCCATATCTTATTTAAATTTTCAATAACTAAAATCTTAGTGATATTAATTTGTTTTACTAACTCTGATTTTGCTCGTCAGAGGCTATTTTGGATTTTCAATATGCATACTAATAATTTTCAAGACAAAAAGTAATAAATATTCTTTTGAGTTTTCCAAATATAAGGACAAGCAAAAGTCTGACATTTGGATATCATTAGTTAACTTTTTCTAAAGTGTAATGATTGAACTCCAAAAATAAAGTCTGATGTATCTCTATAATAGTAAAAGAGAAAGCAAAAAAAAAAAAAATCAAATAAATATTGAATTCCAAAATAACAACAACAAAAATATAGTAAAATATTTTGAGAAATTATTCTATAATTTTATAAATAAATCTATAAAATACAATACTTTAAAATTATTTAATATTTGGGAGCCAATATTTACTTATTAAATTGCATAATAATTTCCACCAATATATTAAGATTTGGTTATGATTAATTTTCTCTCTTTTTTTTATTGATTATTTTAGAATTCAATGTGTTTCTTTTTTGCCCTCTCTTTTAATACTAATACAAATAAAATATTATAAAGTATCAGAGCTGGAGTATGAAAAATAAATTCAGGTTATAATACTATAAAGTTACAGTCAATCTATTTGTGTTTTCCTGAAGGTTTGTGATGATGGTATTTTAGTTGTATTTATATGAGGGGGGGGTATAACTGGAATCATTGGTTTACACGCCTGTTGTAGTATATACTTCTGCTGTTACATATTTCTTGCAGACATTCTTTTACATCAATCTGCCAAATGATAATTTGGGGTGAAATTGTGGGACCATGTAACTCATTGTTTTATAAATTGCATTTTTGTCAAATTTTTTTAATAGCTGAAAATTTCAACAATGTGAAATTCTGTTTTTGTTTACAGAAGATGACAAGGAAAAAAGTTGTAATGCTTGAAATAGATTACAAGAAAGTTCATTCCATAAAAACACAAGTTTATGAGTGATTTAATTGAAATGTTAAATTTATCATGTCTCTAAAAAGCATTGCAAGTGAAGTCCAAAGTCAAAACAATGCTGGGGTTTTTTTTTTGATACAAACGACATTTTTCTTTCAAATTTAGTTTGTAATAGGTCAGGCATTTTATCTGCAAGTTGTGAAACATTTACATGATGCGATAAAACATAAAGATCCTGTTTTATGACAAAAAAAAAAAAAGAGTCCACTCCCAAGCCTTGAGTGTGAAACACTTTTTAATTAAATTCATCCAGTTTATCTATCAGCTATATTTGCCACTTTTTTTTTAATCTCTCGAATAAAAAAAAATCTCAATTTTTTTTTGCAGATTTAGAATTAGAACGGGGGGGGGGGGGGGAGACAGAACTACTTTGAAAAAGACCAGTGTATTGCATCAAATGGATAATAATTTGAAAGTGATTAAATTTATAACACTTAAAAATAATTACTGGACTATTTCCATCATCTAATATTAATTACGGAATGGCTTCAAAAAAATTTAACTTTATTTAATTCTTCCAATTACATTCAACTGTGGTTGGTACGTGCATAACATTTCTAGAAGTATTATTCTCCTCTCTTTTTCAGGTGTTGCTGGCCTGACCAGTGACTGTACTAGCATGGAAATTGAACCTGGACCCTTAGATCCTTGGTATGGAATTTTAAAGTAATGTTTTAACCAACCGAGCATTACCTTAAAATTCAATATTTAAGATTCTAAGAATCCAGGTTCGATTCTCATGTACTGACACTGGTTAGGCCAGCAATACCTGAAGAGAGAGTAATACCTTCTGAAATGTGTATATACTAACTTGCTGTGTGCTATTACTAACAGATGAATATAATTGGAAGATTTAAATAAAATTAATTTTTTTAAAAAAAATTCATTACTTAATAGTCCCTTATATAAATACAACAGTCAATCTATTCATTGGAAACTTGTCATTACAACTTTGACAAAGAGAACTGGGATATTATCAAAATGTTGGACTTGGAAAAACTCAAAAACTATTTAGAAATTATATATATAAACTAATTGTTTTTTTTTTTGAAATAGTATAAATATTAAAAAGTATTATCTCTTACCTCTTTATAATAAATACAATCTGACACTAAAATATAATCAGGATAAGGCAGAAAATCTTCAATGTCTTGTCCCCAGTTTAGCAATTTAACTTCTGCATGACCTTTTAATTTACTTCTATTGGTATTAACATTTAAGTGAAGAAGAGGAAGAACAGATGTCAGGTCTGTTAAAATCACATTCCCACTAAAAGTAATAATAAATTTTGTAAACAGATTGAAATATAAATTCTTTCTAAAATATACCAAATGATAACATTTGATTATAAGTGATGGCTTTTCACCCTCTTAATAAAATTTATTCTAGTATTACAAACTTAGAATTACACCAATTAATAAGACTAAAATATAAATATATAAAGATTATTATTATTTAGATCTTGACAAATTAAATCCCATTAGATTTATAATTAAATAATTGTGGAATTATGCTTAAAATTTCTTATATTTACAAATCTTTAGAAAAATGTAAATAAAAATCCAATTGAAATAGCCTAATGATGGTTTGTTAGAGCTAATATATTTATTGTGTAGGAATGCTACATATAGAATAAAATAAAAATTTTAAAAAGAAAAAATTAAATTATTTTATTTGCATTCTAATAATTTCCTTAAAAATTTATTTTTTTAACAAGAGGTTTTCAATTTCATAACAAAGCAAAGAGCAAAAAAATTAATAACAAATTTAACATAAAAAATATTGACATATATTAATTATAACAATTTTTCTAAAAAAGAAAACAAACAATCAAAATTTGTATAAAACAAATCATTTAATCTTTATTAAATTCTATGTTTGATTTCTCAGGGAGATTAAGTAATATCAAAACATTCAAATTAATTATTCATTCTCCTCTCCCCATTTTTTTTAAATAGCAAAATGATAATTTTTGAGCTATAAATTATAATCCTTTCATTAATTTTGTTATTCAGTTGTTGAATTAAGAGAATGCTAAACATGCCACCAAAAAAATTAAAAGTTTCAATTTTTAATTCATTAAAATGCTTTTTAAATAGGACATTAGAGATCCCTCCCAATATAATTATATATGTATACAATAAATTGACTAATGCAACTGAGAATATTTGTACCAATCAAATCTTTTAGATTTGCTGAGCAATTCTATTGCCTCCATAGGGCTGTTACTAAATTGTTCATTTCTGTATGGATGTTCAAATGTATTAAACCTCTGGTTTGCAGGACAATCAAAGGTTAATCCTTGAAATACATATACAGTGAGGGGTTGGTCTGGAATATTTTACACTGGATAACAGCTAATAATTTAATAACAAGTGTTCAGGGGTATTCTCCACTCACATTTTTCTGAGTTAATCTCCAGTCACTGTTTGATAGCAGTTGTATATAGAATTGCGTCATATCTGGCTGTATTTTAATTTTGAGGTTTTTTTTTAATTACCCATACTAATTCGAAGTGAATCTTATTTCTGCTAATCTTGCACTTCCCAACAATCGTGTCTTTTCTTTATGCATGCACATAATATTAGGATTGCTGATAGCAGCTGTGTAGAATTCATGGTATCTGGATCTATTATAAAATCATTTTTAGATTTTTTTTCAAATTTTCCAAGCTTAAGATCCTACTATGGCTTATATACGAAGTCATTCGATATGTAAGCCTAAAAAATGTAATACCATAATTATGTAAAAATATCAACCACACACATCTATATTTATAAATTGTGGCATAAATTAAAAAAAAAAAACAACTTCAAATGCTTCCCATTATGTTTTACTTTTATAATGAATATCAACTATAAAAATGTTTTTATATTTAAAACATATATATATACATGTAATAATATAGTTAAATGGTAATAATTAATATGCGATAGCCCTAAGATCAAATAAAAATCTTCTAATGACATCTTTATTAAATTTTATCAACTATTTCGCATTGCATCATTATCTAACTGTTTTTAGCAGACAAAAAATATATTACCTCTTAACCGTTCATTGAGTTCTTATTAAGAGGGCCATATGGACAATACCATTTCCAAGTGCTACATTAATTCACTAAAATGTTGTTACAACCTGATTCTATTTAGCCATAAATAATCTTCACAAAATAGTTTTTCAAAATAATCATTTAATATTCTTGTGAATTTCTAATTCATAGCAAATATGTAATGGTATATATATAATGAATTCATTTATTTAAAACTAAAGAGATTCAGGCTGTAATAAAAGTTTGGTGAATTAAAGTTAGTGCTAGCATTCATCATTATTCATATTTTTATCTTAATAAAAACTCAAAAAGCAATTGGAAGTGATATCGCTTTTGACTATTAAAGATGATTAGATAATGATGTAATACAAAATAATTGATTAAATTTAAAAAAGATAATGCTAGATTTTCATTGTTTCTAGGATTTTTTATATATATACGCACAAACATAAAAAAATGCACAAACTTTATAAATATATACCATTTAGAATTGAATAATAATTCAGTTTAACAATATATATAAACATCTTTCTTGCTATATTAACAGCAGAATAAGCTTTATTAATTATAAAATTCTTACTTACAGAGTATTCATTATTTTAAACATTATTAGAATTATGATTTTTCAAACATACACTTTTTTTTTCTTAATTTAAAAATAAAACGCAGACTTATAAAAAAGATTTTTTCATAGTAATACTATAAAAAGTACTTATCAAAGATTTTTTTTTTTTCAATTTATGCATAAATTGTTTATGCTAAAAGTTGTAGAATGCAATATTTACATAATTAAGTAAAATTTGAATTAAAATAAGCAAAACTCTCCATACAGTAGTGGCACTCAGTACAAGCCAGAGTAATCAATGGATGCCAGAAGGTTTGTACATAAAATACCTATTTAGTGCCTATTCATCCAATATCCTCAGATTAGTTTCTAGCTTGTGGCTTTCATCAGTGAGGAGTTATGAGCAAGCATAAAAAATGGTGATCATGTGAAGTTTAGTGGTTTAATAAAATTTGAATTTTTTAGTAGCTTTAAAGTCTTGGATTTTATAAATAAATTTTTTTAATGTTGAAAAGAAAAAAAATCAGAAATCATATTACAAAATATATTAAATGATTTAAAAAAACAAGATTATGTTATTCCATAATTTTATTTTCTATTTAATGATAATTCAGATAAAACATAAAATAGAAAAAGTTGCTAATTACTTCCCAAGTAAAATAAACTTAAAAATAAAAGACATAAAGTAAAAAAAAAACCATCAAAAAGTAAATTAATCGAAAAAAATTATGATGATAACAATCACTTCTTACTAACTATTTCCAAAATATCCCAAGATTGGTTCTCATGATATAATTTATTCAATATAACAATAAAAAAAAAAAAGGATAGCAAAGAAATAATCTGGATAAATCATTATAACTATTGCGAATTTTAATATTACAATTATCAATTAGTCATTAATCTTATTGATCTTAGATTATATATATAATATATAAAGACACAATCATGTATTAATATAATGGAAAGTCAATATTTTAGATTACCATTAACAGATGGAATGTAATTAATAAAAGTGAAAAAGAAAAATCATTTCAAGAGGAATTATTCAAAAACCTGCAGGATGATTTAAACATAACCAGCTTGATCAATAAATAAAGGATTTGAAAAGACAAATAAGTGATGTAAGATAATCTTGGGGTAAAAAGTCATTGATGATTTGAAAAGCTTCCAGAAAATGTGCTTCCTAATCTAACATTAAATTCATTTTCAAATTACTAAATGACTCTACCAACATAGAAGACTAAACATTAATGGAGCCATATATATATATATTGTAAATCAAACAAATCTTTTTACATCTACTTAAAGAATGTAAGTCATTTAAACAAATGAAATTACTACTCCATGCATACTTTTAAAAACAAATAAGAAAAAATATTGTTTTCATTCACATAAAGCGATGATTTTTAAACCACTAAACATCACATGATTACCATTCTTCCTGCATCCATTGATTACTCTGTCTTGTACTTAGTGCTGCTGCATGGAGAGTTTTGCCTCTGTGTAAGCAATGATTTTGTGTATACTTTAAAAACAAAATGGTCAATAAATATGATATATTTGATAATAAAAAAATCAACTGGCTAAGTAAACTTGAAAATAAATGGAATAAATTCTTTAATAGATGCCTAAGATACCTTTCAAAAAAAATTATTACCAAATTTTTAATATAAAGAAATGGAAATAAAATTTTATAAAATTAAGAATAGTAGTCTAAAAATCATTTATATTTTGGGTGATGAAAAAAAGAGACATGGTGAAATGTAAATTCAATCGTATGTATAGAACTATATTTAAAAAAAAAAAAAAAAAAAAGTAAATAATGCATACTTTTGTTAATAAAGATCTTACTTAAAATAAAAATAAAGATGTGATGTATTGTGGCTTCTCCTTAAAAGAAGTCAAGAATATCTCAGCAATTATACCCAGATAAACCTATTAGCCACTTTATTTTCCATTCCCCACTCTAAATTTTCCCATATTCTGCTCCATCCCATTCCCACAACATAATCTTTGTCAACTCTATAACCTTTATATCTAAATCCCCTTTATCTTTTCCCAAACGCAGCATAAAAACTAATAATTCACTTTCTGTATAATCACTTTTTTCATATTTATTCTTCCATAACTTTATTATATGTACCCTTTCTGTTTTCAAGCATTTACATTCAATTAACAAATGTCTAATATTTTCTATTCCTTCCTTACATAATTTACAAAATAAATCACCCATTTTTTTTCCATTTACATGTATATTCTCTTGTAGCTAAAGATCCCGTTCGAGCTTTAAATAATAAACTACTTTCCTTATTATTATCATATATTAACTCACACCTAATATTCTGTTTATTTCTATATATATTTAAACTCTTTTTACTCTCCATACTATTTCTCCATCTCTCTAACTCCCTATTCTTTATTAATAAATCTATTCTTTTATCCCCATTCCTTACTACTACAACACTCAACAATCCTCTTAACACAATCATCCCATCTTTTGTACAAATATACTGATATAAATTCTTTATCCAAATCTTTTGCATACCACATTACCTTTCTCACCCATCTTGTTACTTGCCCATTACTCATAACCCAATTAAATACTATTTTAGCTATTTTTTTATTATCCATAAACTGCAATCTACCAAACATTTTCATTTTACTTTTTGCATCTCTCATATGAAAACTTGACCATCCCATTTCTCCTTGATGTGATGTATTATGGCTTCTCCTTAAATGAAGTCAAGAATATCTCAGCAATTATGCCCAGATAAATCTGTTAGCCACTTTATTTTACATTCCCCACTCTAAATTTACCCATAATCTGCTGTATCCCATTTCCACAACATAATCTTTGTCAACTCTATAACCTTTATATCTAAATCCCCCTTATCTTTTCCCAAACCCAGCATAAAAAACAATAATTCACTTTCTTTATAATCACTCTTTTCATATTTATTTTTCCACAACTTCATTATATGTACCCCTTCTGTTTTCAAACATTTATATTCAATTAACAAATGCCTAATATTTTCTATTCAAAGTATTTTGCTTTTTATAATATATACACACACATATACAAAGTAATTTACAATAATACACATTTTAATAATGCAGGGATTATACATCCTTTCGATAGCTGGCTCTCTGTAGAAGTCTTGGCAAGAATTCAAATATTGTATGATAATAAAATTATAAATATGAGGTTTTGTGTTGCAATGGTAATGCTTTTACTTGCCATGCTTACAACCTACTTTCAAATCTGAATAAAGCAAGCTTAAAATATTTTTCAACAGACTTGGGATTATTTAAATAGCTAGAAATTCAGTTAACCACCCAAGAATGGATTACACAACGTATATTAGTTATTCTTAACTATAGGATAAAATATGGATGAAAAATTTCTCAAATTCTGGCCACCACACAAATGAGTCACTAATCTGGTGAATAGTTTTTTCTTTCACTGTTTTTCTGTGAAACAGTTGGCAAGGTCTTTGCTATGCATGCAGTGGGCAAATTAAAAAAAAAAAAAATCTTACATATTATGAAAGTGAAGCTGTGAGGGAAGAAGTAAATGATTTCCTAATTTTTGATAGCATTAAAAATAAGATACTTATCATATTCGCTTAAAAAATTTACTACAGAGATAACAGTTTGAGGATCAAAGTTCAATATTAGCATTTTGTCACTTATATAAAACTTTTTGATTCTAAAAATCTACTTGATCAATAAAATTTAATGGCAATGTTGTAAAACCTAGTTGACTGAAAGGATATTTATCATTAATTAAAATTCAACTAATGACAATTTCATATCGGAAATTATAAAAATAAGCAATTATCTCAATGGTGAAAATAATTGAAGAGAAAAATTCCTCATTTATTTACTGACTTTAAAAAAAATGTCTGAGGATTTATGATATAATTAGGATAACCACAAGAATTATATTAGCAATAGCTTGCAATTTATAATGAGCATAATTATTATTATTTATAGAGTGAGTAATAGTATATAATAAGGTTTGTGCCATAAAAAGAATCAGCATAGATAGAATGTTTTTAATGATCATTCTATTGCAATATGAAAAAATATAATACATTTTCTCATTATATATCTATGATTCATTATAATAAAGCATCAAGATCTAATGAAGCCACACGGTTATCAACTATAACATTATGAGACTTTACTAAAGTTGTGATATTTTGTTTCATATTTTTTTCTTTTGGGTAAATACATTAAATCCAAAAACTTACAATAAATTCATACAATCTTTTAATTATATGCTTTATTATATGAAAAATAAAATAAACTATGTATCTATACTGTAGATACTAAAACACATATATAACTGTGTTAAACAAGAGTAATTATCTTTAAAAAATATTAATATGCATGGTTGAATGTTAACAAAAATTGTGTTAGTTTTAATGTTGAACTGTGACGTTTAGTAATAAATATATTCAAAAACAACTAATTAAAAAAATATTATTGTGTGAATTTACTGTAATATTTTGTTCTGATTCTTGCAGACGAAGACTTTTTTCCAATCAGAAACTACAAGATTTGATATATTTTCACATCTTTTCAAGTAATAGTGACATCTTTCTTATCATTTTAAAGTCAAATTGTATTTAAGCATATGTGTGCGCCAATGAAAATTTATGTGATAATTCAAATAATCTAGAATTATCACTGACCAATTAATAAAAAATAAAATAGTTTGTTGCTTGAGAGGCTACATAATATTGAACAATTCAATACTATACTAAGAATCAATGTATGAAGGAATATTAAGAGATTACATAAACAAAAGCATTTAGAAATATGTTTAAATTATATATACCTGATCAAAGTCATCGAAAATGTTTATGCATTTTTGACAGAATATATTAATTTTACACTATATATAAAAATGAATATATGAAAATAAGCAAAAGATAAGAGAATACTTATTAATGTGTATGAGAAAAGAGCATTTTATTTTCATAACATAAAAATGTACTGTAGATCAGCAGTTGGCAATCAGTAGTCCATGACGTAATTTTAATGGTCCGCAAAGAAATTCAGATTTTATTTAAATTCGCTAAGGTCATTTAATAAAATTTTAAAATAAAAAATAAATTTTATTTAAGCTATATTATTATATGTAAAATAGAACAAGAACATTATACTGCTAATTGATTTGTTACAAAATACTACTGTGACTTGCAAAACATCTACCTCAAAGGCATTTAATTAACCCCTACTTGGTCAGCAGCATAGAAAAAATAACAAAATAAAAATACCAAATTCTGTACAATTGACTAGGCATCAAATTTGAATATGGCACACTCTTAGTAATTGGGTGAACTAAAACTCAAAAATTTTATTAAGAATTTTGAAGGAAAACACATCTATAAAAATTATTAAAGAAAATAATACTATTCTATTTGTTCATTAATCTTAAATAATTTTTGTGGATACGAATTAGAAAATTACATGTATAAAACATAACAAATATGTATTTACAGATTCATTTATTTTTATGAAATAAAATGAACATTATATTAACAAAAAACAAAATAAAATATAATTCTTTAACAAATTATAAACATATAAATACAAACTTAGTTTTACTTACATATAACTCAAAATGAAAACAAATAATTACAAAAAAACTTACACAAAAATTATATTAATATAATATTCTAATTTATTTTGTACTTTAACTTCAATATTACAATCATTTAAGTATGTCTTTATATCTCATAAATCTGATTCCATTCACAACGACCTACTTGTGTGAAAAAACATTCTCAACTGTAACAGCTATTAAAAACAAGTATCGCTCTTGGTTTGAAATAGAAGCTCCTTTATGTATTGCAGTGGCATCATTGGAGCCAAGGATTAGTAAAATAATTTTAAATCAAGAGCAGCAAATGTCGCACTAATTTTTAATATATATTAGTATTATTTATTATTTTTATGTTAAAATTATTACTATATAAATAAATATATATGTATATCATACTCAATGCTCATCTTAATTCGTGCTTTTAAAAATTCTGTTAGTGGTCATATCTAAAAGGTTGCCGACCACTGCTATAGACTAAATTTAAATAAGAGTCTATTTTATAAATAAAAGCAGCAGAACATTTTTAAAATTTAAATCAGTTGGTCATAATTTTGTTTCGATTTCATATGAAAATAATTTTTGTAAAGAAAAAAACTATAAGAATTATGAAGAATAACAAATTATAAAATGAAAATTAAAACTATTACGGCCTTGTTCTGGTTTACACAAATGCTGCGTATTTGGACAAAAATTTTTTATTTTGTTTCACTCACTGAACTTAAATTTTTGTTATAAATTTTTTTCTAAATATTAATAAAAGTTGGTTTTTAATTACAGTATTATTTTATAAGGAAATTGGGCTTAATTTTTATCACTAAAAATGCAATGCTCCACAATGAGTCAAGATTACACATATATTGTAGATTAACTACCCCTGTTTTAGACTGTTTTTGTTTTTTTTAAATCTATAATTATTTTAGTCAAGCATTGGTGGCCTAGTGGTTAGCATAGCTGCCTTCCAAGCAGCTGGCCTGGGTTGACTTCCCGGTCAATGCATTTGACATATGAAAAAAAAAAAATCTATAATTATTTTTAAAAAATAATTGTAAGATTAGTTTCACAGGATATCGTGCAAAATTCTAGCACCTACGTGGCAGAATAAACATACCAGTTCCACTCAAATGAGCAAAATGATTCTTTTACTTCAGTTTGGAAATCAATCCATAAATCTCTATTGCTTGAATCATTCAGGATATATAATTATACTGAGGATACAGAAATGAACAATGAGATATGAGTATGCCAAAACCACTTTTACATAAATGAATCATTTATGTAAATATGTCTAATATATATTTACTCAATTTATTCAAACATGATTCATATTTAATTCTTGTAAAATTATTTATGACAAAATATGAATTTAAATTAAAAAGCTATAACTAGATGAATCAAAATGCAATTTTCAATAAGGGATAAATAATACAAGAGAAAATATATATATATACATACAAATACACAAATATAAAAACATGGGATTTTGTGGAAAGGTGTACTGTACTTTATAAATAATATATATATTTATTTAAATAATGAACTAAGAGGCCATTTAAATGCTTTTATTCATAATACTATACTACAAGATATAACTCTGCAATATATTATAAATGGTTATATATATATATTTAATTTAAAAGTTGAAATTGACATAATAAGAAGAGACAACACATCAATAATCTTGATTTTCATAAAACAAAGAATATCTTTATAGATATATACAGGTATCTATAATAACAGCAAGATTCATAGAAAATAATTTGATAATTTCTATCTATACAGAATATAACTGTGTACTTATTAATTATAAAGAACACATTTAATAATTGTTTATTTAATCTTTCATACTTTAAAATAAAATATATTTAATATTAATAAGATTCAAATCTAATTTGTGGTTATTGAAGGGTGGAGGAGAGCTTAAAGTTCTCTTAAACCAATTCTCTGAGCTTTAGTTCATAATTTGGTTATATAATATCTTATTAAATAATGAACTAACAGGAGACCCTTAAATGTTCTCATTGATAATATGCAATATGTGGTAACTTTTGAATAAAAGGTTAGATATGGGAAAGTGTATTGAATAACGAGAACATATCAGTAGTAACAAAAAAGTACTTAAACACACACTATATCTTTTAGCATATTTTCAGCCTGTCTCAAACATTTCAAAAATAACTATTAAATAATTCAAAAGTAATCATCAGACGTAAATTCTTGAAATATAATTCCAAACTATATATTTCATCGTTCCCAGGGATCATACTGAAACGTGAGTTAAATGATTGTATCCATATATATATACTGTATTTATTACCCAAAATAAGCAGCTACTAAACCCACAATGCCAGTACCAGATCCTAATTCAATAATTTTTTTTTTATAAAACAAGTGATAGCTTAAGTCATCAAAAAAGTCATGAACTTCTAAATACTTTGATAAAACTAAAGCACAGTCCCAAACCACGCAACTAACATCCCCCTCTGCTAACTGATTAATTGAAAGTATAGTTTCATCATTTAATTCATAGTCTCGGGTAAATAACAACTTTTTATCAGCAGCCATTAAATCACAACGGAATTCCTTACAACACACTCACAAAAGGATTTGTAAAAGTAATGCATAATCAATCTAAAATATATTGTTGATTTAATATTTGTTTTTCTATATTACAAATTTAAGTGCATTTTCCAGTAATCGACAAAATATTTATTAGCTAATTTCTAATTTAATGTTATATACGGCCTTCTGTTTTTTTTTTTTTTTAAATTTTGTGGCGCCTCCTAATTTAAAACAAGTAACTGCCTAAAATGAAATTTTTGTTTCTATGTCTGTTGAAATTATTGAGTTTAAAACAGTAACGAATGAGGGGAGTACACTTTATTTATCAAATATTCAGTGGAATGAATCAGAAGAAAATTTATATGTAAGTTTATAGATATATGTACGTGTACGTTAAAATACATACACATAAAAAGATAGAGAAATAATTGTAAACATATGTGTTTATGTAAAATTAAAACTTATCAAATCAATAAATAAAAAGAATTCAGATTTACAAAAAGTTTAATTATAACCCGATGAAACAACTTTAATTAGATTCTTTAAAATCTCAAAAAGAATAATTGAATTCCGACAAAATCTAAAAACTAATTAATAACAATTAAAAAGTAGAAGATTTTACTTGCATCTACAGATAAAAAAATAAAAAAAATTAAAAAAGTGGTTGCTGTATCGGAATGGTCCAATCAATTAGAAAAAGGAATTCTAATAATTAAAAGGAAAGCATCTGGTCTAGCTCTGGAAAAAACTAAGGGACACTCGCTCATGGAAGCTACGTGTTTTCACATGGACTTGCAACACATGGTGTTGGACATCATCGTGTGTTGCCTTAGACTGCTGCTATTGCGGAGAGAATTGGGTGAATTGCCTCGGGAAGTGCCAAAGCAAGTCCAGGAACTTTAACTGATCGCCCCTATCTTCATTATGATTTTTGTATGCCTTCGGGTTTGTATGTAGTTAGATTGTATTTGGTTTGATAATATATATTTGTAATATTAATAATCTTATAAATATTGTATTAGCTATGTATTAAATCATAATCCAAAGTTGCCATGGTGTTATTAGGTTTTACCGGGGAAAATTTTTATTAAGCATGTCTGTTCCGAAGCCTAGAGACTGGTCCGAGCCATAGCAGTATGATTATTAATAGATCCTGACAAATATAAGTAGTAATAATTTAACAGTTTTAAGAACCATTAAGCAATTGCATAGTAATAATTGCTTTAACATCTTTGAATAAGAGATAAACAATACTGAGCTCTAAATCAGCTGTCGGCAACCTTTTAGATAGTGCGAACGTACAAATTAATACGAGGATTGAGTATGATATACATATATATTTATTTATATCTTAATAATTTTAATTTTAACATAAAAGTGCGCCGTAAAACTGGTGAGAGAGAAGACAAAAAATTTTTATTGGGGGATATAAAGTTAAATGTGGTGCATAGATATAACTATGTGGGAATCGTCTTAAGTAATCAGAGAAATTTGCTTAGATGAATGGAAGAAAAAATTGATAAATGAAGCAAAGAAAAAAAAAGGGATTGATAAAGAAATTAACAGTGTTCTCATATAATAAATATGATGTAGCTAGAATTGTATGGGAGTGGCAGTAGCAGGATTAACATATGGTAACGATGCATTACATGTTAGTAAAGGATTATTAGATTACTTAGAAAAGATACAAAGAGAAATAGGAAGACATGTATTAGATGCAGAAATGTGGATGGCAAAGGAGGCAATTCAAGGGGAAATGGGATGGTCAAGTTTTTATATGAAAGATGCACAAAGCAAAATTAAAATGTTCAGTAGATTGCAGTTTATGGATAATAAAAGAATAGCCAAAATAGTATTTAATTGGGTTATGAATAAAGGGCAGGCAACAAAATGGGTAAAAAAGGTAATGCGATATGCAGAAGATTTGGATAAAGACTTTATGTCAGTATACTTATACAAAAGGTGGGATGATTGTGTTGGAGAATTGTTGAGTGTTATAGTGTTACGGAATGGGATAGAAGAATAGATGCATTAATAAAGAATAGGGAGTTGAAGAGATGGAGAACTAGTATGGAGAGTAAAAAAAGTTTAAATATTTATAGAAGTAAACAGAATATTGGGTGCGAGTTAATTTATGATAATAGCAAGGAAAGTGGTTTACTGTTTAAGGCTCAAATGGGATCTTTAGCAACAAGGGAAACACATTAATGGGAAAATGTGGGTGATTTAGAAAGAAATAGAAAATATTAGGCATCTGTTAATTGAATGTAAATGCCTGAAAGCAGAAAGGATACAAATAATGTTGTGGAAGAATAAATATAAACAAAGTGCCATATAATATTAAATCATCCTTGCACTTTACTACTGTTATACAATGCTTTATTTGCCACCCTCTTTTACAGTTTACAGTTTTGATTGCCCCTGCAGTCTCCTTCAGAACTACAACATAATACAAAAATTTGAATATAAATATACATGAACATATAATTTACATTCCATATATACATCTTACAATCATCATCTATTTATTACCTTTTAAATATTATATAATTTTTTACCCTTTTTTTACATTCTATATTTATTAATTAAAAACTTCCTTTACATATATATATATATTCTATTTTTATTCTTTATTGATGGGGCAATTGAAACTGTAAAAGAGGATGGTAAATAAAGCATTGTGTAACAGTAGTAAAGTGCATGAATGATTTAATATTATATGGTATACATTTAGCAATGCAGTAAGAAAAAGTAACTATTTGTAAACAAAATGATTATATAGAAAGTGGCTTATTGGTTTTTATACTGTGTTTGGGAAAAGACAAGGGGGATTTAGATATAAAGGCCATGGAATTGACAAAGATTAGGTTGTGGAAACGGGATGGAGCAGGATAGAGAAGAATATGGAAAAATTTAGGGTGGGGAATGGAAAAGAAAGTCACAATCGCTAACAGGTTTCTCTGGGCATAGTTGCTGAGAGATTCCTGACTCTGTATAAAGAGAAGTCACATTGCATCACATCATATATAGTCAATTGTACAGAATTTGGTATTCTTTTTTTGCTACTTTTTCTATGCTGCTGACCGAGTAGGGGTTAATTAAATGTCTTTGAGGTAGATGTTTTGCAAGTCACAATATTTTGTAATAAATCAATTAGCAATATAATGTTCTTGGTCTATTTTACATATAATAATACAGCTTAAACAAAAATTATTTTTTATTTAAAATTTTTATTAAATGAGCTTAGCGAATTTAAATGATATCTGAATTTCTTTGTGGATCATTAAAATTATTGGTTGCCAACAGCTACTCTAAATCATTAAGAGCTTTTTTTTTTATATGTATACATTTCTCATAAACTGACATCGTAATATGTCTAGAAATAATTTCATACTATAAACTGCAATTAGTTCTGGCTATAAGTGATAATAACATAAATTTTATTTTTTTATGTGAATTATGTTATCGGATAGAGAAACTTTTATAATAGCCTTTCTTTTCTTTAGCACTAGCTGTCATGATTATCAATCAGTAAGAATAGAAAGCAAATTTAATTTTATTAATCCAATATTTTTTGCATACACCATTACTAAAAAAAATATTCTGCAGAATATGTTACATTTTTGTTGGATAAAATTTAATTTATCTTTAAGTAGCATGTAGTGCTTGAAATGCAAAAATATAATAATGCATGTCATTGTTTCATTTACTTATTAATGGATTTAAAGTTGTAAATATTAATTCTTATTAAGCGCACAGGTCAACACATAAATACATATAAGGCTATAATCTTAATACTATGCGCCTTTTGAGAGCTTAATTTTACCACGAGAGCGAATCAAAAGCATTTCAATTTGAGAGTGTGAAGCTAGTAAATACTTCGCTGATTAAGTCCAGTAACTTGTTTAGAAATCAACATTCGTGAAATCTTTCGTTTGCAGCGTGTTAATAGAGGTCACTCTCATGGTAAAATTAAGCACTCAAAGGGCACATAGTAGTAAGGTTATAGCCTTATATGTATTTATTAATGGATTGTAAATATTTGTGTTCAGCAGATGATAATCATACAGTGGGAAAGTATTATTTATTTGCATGTATGTGTGTGTATTTTGTTACCAAAAATAAAATTAGCAGGCTTTGTCATGACAAGTGAATGTTTTGTATTTAATGATTATTTATAAAATTGCAAGTATTTTGTTGAAAAACTTAGAGTGAATAATTATATTAAGAGATATTTGGTAAAATATATTTTATTTATCCAAGGAATTATAATGTTAAGAATTGCCAATACGTTTTAAAATAAGAAGTGATTCTTTTTATACGATTCATAATAGAATCACTGATTAAGCAATCAAAGAAATAGAAATCCTTTTGATGGTAAAATTTATAATAAAATAGTATTTAGTATAAATTGATACTAACTGACAGCAAATATAATTTAACTAATAATCCCACATAAATATGTTAAATGGAATAACACAATTTATTAAACACTGTTAAATTTTATTTGCATACATATGAATAAATTATAATTTTATTTGCATAAATCCTAAAGTTTATTTAAAAGCAAAATAAAGACATGTGTATCCTGTAACAACCTTAGATCTGCTTTGGAGTTCATTGGGAAATTATCTATCATACCTAGTGAATGCTCCTTTTTGATCCATATCATGTCTTCAGCAATGACATTTTAAAAATCATCTGTTAGAATAGATTCATCATTTTATAATTTTCTGCCTCTTTGTTCCAATTATCTTGATTTATAGATATAACCATTATGGTTTAACAGCATACCAAACATGTTCAGATAAACTTGCTAATTAAAATAATTTAATTAGTGTCTGTCTCCTGAATTTGCTATTTTAATTAAATCATTTTAATTGCTATATGTCTCTTGCTTTAGTTATTTTAATTAATTGTTTTTATTACTAATTATTTCCCAATGCTGAAATAAATTATTTTTCTTTTTCTATATATATATATATATTTCTTTTACTGGCTCTAATTTACATATATATATACACACACACATATATATATAACACACCTCCCGTTACTCCAGAAAGATTATTGCTTAATGGCACTATATATAGTTTCTTAATTTGTTCGTTTTCTGAATTTTCCATTTTGGTCTGGGTGTATACTTTTGCATTTCGTCTGGCTTTGAGCTCGATGTTGTATTACTTTCACTATTCGCTGGCATTGTGTCTGCCTCCATTGGTTACTGTCATTTCCCTTTTGTGGTTTGCTGCTCATCCCGCAATAATTCGTTTGGGATTTCAGGTAATGTTTGTGCTTCTTCTACAACTCGCTGCCTGACATGGTTTATGTATCTTCTGTAGGTAATGCCATCCTGGAGCCGAATGATTACTATTTGATGTGATAACAGTTTCATGATTATCCCCTCTACCTGTTTCTTTTGTAACATGTCCCGGACTCAAACTTTATCCCCGTTTATAAATGTATTTACATTTTTGTCACTGCTGTCACTTTCAACTGGATCCGGGAGTAGTAAGGGTAATTTAATGCCCAGTTTCCTGCCCATCAACAATTCTGCAGGCGATTTTCTGGTGGCCGTTGATGGCGTTGAGTGTTGTACAGCATTGGGTTATCAATTGCTTGTTGTAAATCTCGATTGCTTGATTTCTTTAATGCCTTTTTTAATTATGTGGACTGTCTTTTTTGCCAGACCGTTGATTCCGGGTGATATAATGATGTATGTATGTGGCTGATGCCATTATCACGAAAGTAGTTTTCTATTTCTCTAGCGATGAACGCAGTTCCGTTATCAGACATGATGGTTTCTGGTAACCCATGATATGCAAACACAGCATTAAAAGTTTTAACCATTTCAGTAACAGTTAAATCTTTTACAATTCAACATGCTGTCCATTTTGACAATGCATCTATAACCACGAATAGAAGTTTATCATTTACAGGTCCAGCATGGTCTATGTAGACCCTTTGCCATGCCTTCATAGCTGCCAATCATGAATTGTACACCTTAGCTCTCATATTCATTTCTCTTTGACATGCTGAACATTTTTTGATATTTTGTTCGATGTTGACGGTTATTTTTGGTCACCAGACGTAGCTGTGAGCTAGCGCTTTGGCCCGCACAACTCCAGGGTGGCCATCATGAAGTAAGGGTAATACTTGCTGTCAACCTTCCATTGGTATCATGATCTGATTGCCCATCAATATATACCCTTTATATATAAATAATTTACTATGGTTTGCCCAGAACCTTGGGTCAATGTACTGAGGCCTTGAAACTGGCCATCTGTTTCTGATCCATCTCATGAGTATCTGATAGCCCTGATCGGAGTTCATCCAATTGGTTACACGTTTGGGGTATCAATATAATTTATTTCTGCTTCCTTCATTGATTGTTCTTGTTTGTCCAGCATTCTAACAAAATATTCTTTATTAATTTGGATCCCGATTTCTCTGAATCACTTTCTCTCTATAATGGGACTAATTTTACCATTAATGATATATAGGAGTAGATTAGCTTTTTTGCCATTGTATTTAATTGGCGCCTTAACCTGGCCTATTATTTTGAACACATTATCGTTTACGCCTCTTGCTTTAATATTTGCTTTCTCTAAAACAATCTTCGCTTATCGGATGACAATTTTTTCCAATTTGTCCGTGAAATTATGGAAATTGCTGATCCGCTATCAATTTTTATTTCTTTACCATAAATTTTTAGTTTAATCATAAACTGGCATATAATTTAACGTTTAGATTTTTAATCATGTGGGTGGTTATCAGTTTCCCTCCCTATTACACGGCATCAAGTCTACAGACACATGACAAATGACCTTTTTTGACACATTTGAAACACGCTTCTTTCTAATTCTTTTGAAATGTAACATGTTTTTCCACAACAGAAACAGATTATTTTTTGTGTTACTAGTATTTGTCTTTCTTGGGCTAAAGCTTCCTTTGTTCATTTTAAACCATTCCCATTTTTGTGCTTTCATCCGATTTTAATCTAAATGCTTGAGCCTACTCCAATATCAGCTCATACACCATACGCTTTTTGATGGCTATTTTTCATAACTTAGCTCCATTTCAACTAGTAATTGTTGTCTGAGCCTATTGTCAGACCTACCCAAAGTAGCTGGTCCATTAAGATTTCATTGATGAAATCTCCATAGTAACAATCCTTAGCCAATTCTCTCAATACCAGTTTGTTTTCATTAATTTTCTCATCGCTAAGTTGCTTCTTATTTTGGTGAGTTAATCTAGCAATGTGGTGAGAGGGATGGGGGCTAAACTGATCGTTCAACTTCTTGATCACTTCCTTGTACTTGACCTTCTCGGACAAAGGCACTTCAAAATTTTTATAGATAACCTCAATTACTCTTTTTTCTGCCAAAACACATTAGGCTGCTAATTTTTTCTTATTATCCTCAATTCCATTCAATGTGAAGAAATTTTCAATCAGGGTTCTATATAACGGCCATTTGGATGCGATGCTGGCATCGAATTTGCCTAAGCTATTCTGCCCTAACATCGACATAATTTCAAGTTATCCTGTTGACTGAGCCATTTATTTGCTCTGTCCTCAGCTATGGCTGAGCAAACTGCAAATCTAAATAATTATTTTAAAGTAAAACAAACCAACTAATTACCTTTAGATATTTTATTAGTGCATAGTCAATACAAAACACAACAATTATGAGTAAATGATTAATATTCTCTTCACCAATCCAATATACATATATATACACACACCCAAATGAATTACAATCCAATCTTCCCTCAATCTACAATAGTACAGTAAAACACACAGTACCTTCACCCTCAGAGAGCCGCTTAGGGTGCTTTAAAATCATATTAAGACCCGTGGTCTGTTTAACTCTGGTCGGCTCGATTCACCTACAGGCACTGAAAACCTGGAATCACAGTTGGACACAAAGAACAGCACTCAAGAAAAGCCACGGAAAAAAGACCTCAGGAGGTATTTTGCCTGCTCTTACATATTCCCACATTCAAAGTCCCATTCTTGTCTCTCCTGCTCTGCAGTATTATCACTGCTGCTCACTTATTTCCCATGTTCGAAGTCTCGTTCTTGTCTCTTCCTTTCTGGAGTATTAACACCACTGCTCCCTTATTTCCCAGGGATGGAAAACGGATTCATTTGGTTATCAGTTCTTTTAGTAATGCAGTCTGGTAAAATAACGCATCCTTAATTATTTAATTTATTTAATAGTTTGGCTTTGGTGTACAGTTTGATTTAATTATCTTTATTTCACTTTAATACTTTGAACTCTATATACATTTCCCCCCATTTATATAACTGCTAAATATTTATTACTTAATGTGTGTGTGTGCCTTTATGGCTCTAATTTACATATATATATATAACACATACAATATATGTTTAAACACTATATATGTATGTAGGATAGTCACTTCCCTCACTTCAGAAGTGACCACTTTCTGAAGTAATATAATCTTTCAAATAAGAAGGAATTCTTTAATTCTCTCTGATCTCTTTAATAGGATAGTATTTTCATTTGTCTTCTTCCATCACTATACTATTTGGCTATTATTTCCAAATGAATTATTTGACAATGTTTGTTTGCAACTCTGATGCAATTCATCTGCAAATATGGTTAGTGCCCATCTTAGGACAATGCAATTCTATCACCTGTATAGATAGACATCACTTTTTTTAAAGCTGGTTTCTTATCGTCTTTCTTAATTAATTTGAATTATCAGGTGCTGCTATTCTAGGCCATCTTAGGGCAATGCAATTCTACCACCTTTATAAATAGACATCACTTTTTTTAAAGCTGGCTTTTTATTGTCTCTGATGAAAAGCAGTTTGCAAATTCATCTTTCTGTAATATCCAGCTTGCTCCATTTTGCCAATATTTCATGAACATCTGGAATTAGATATTTACTTTTTTGCAGATTTTTATTCAGTGTGACAATAGTCATCACAAATATGCAATTGTCTATTTCATTTTTTCTCAAATACAATAGTTGCCCATTCACAATTCTCCACAAGAGTGAAAACACCCCTTTTCTAAGTTGTTATTCATTCTCTATTTTTGTAAGTTGAGCAAAAGAAATCTTTCATGTTTTAAATATGGGATTATCCCATTGTTCAATACAATCTGTAGTGGTGAGACTTTAAATGGCTTTTGGTCAAATTGAAATAATTTTGGAAATTTGTTTTTTAATTCCTGATTCACTGTAATTTTTTTAAATAGTTATGGAAATTTCTTCTTTAACTCATGCTTCACTGTAATTTTTTTTATCATTCAGATTTTGATTCCAATAGGCCAAACTACTCTTATCCAGTTCTAGAGTTTATGCAGTTTTTTGCCATGTAGTTCTGTAAAAATTTCATTTTATTTTAAATTTGTATTGTCAGTCTAGAATTCCCTGCAATTTTAATCAAATTTCCATTCAATCCTTCGCTTTCAAAGTAGTCTTGCTCAAACTTGTAATTTTATTAATGACATTAGCACAGCTATCAATTTTCATAAAACTGTTCACTTGTTGAAAATTGTGACAAGCAATGTGATTTGCTCTAGGCCATTAATTTTTATTGTCTTAATCTCTTGACTGGGTTTTCCTTTACCATGGTCTGATTACTAATTTATTACTTTTTTTTGTTTTGTTGGTACATTTTTTGAAAGCATCTTTCCATAATTTCTACAAGTCTTTATTTTTCATTCCATTTAATTCTTTAACCATATGATCTAGTTTTCAACAACAAAAAATAAATAATTTTGTTGATATTCTCAGCTTTATTTATAATTATCTTATTAATTTTCCGATGTATTCACATTTTGGAACTCATGCCCTTGTTCTTTTATTAGCACTAATCCCATTCTTATAACTATTTCTTACATTAACCTACTTATGGTAATAGCTATTGGCTTATACAGTCATTGTATATTCCCCATACAAGAAAATTTCAGAAGCAATTTTTTGCAAGGTTTTTTTAAGGCTTGGTCATACTCTCAGTTTTTTACTCAAATTTGCCATCTATTATGGAAATGGAGATTAGCCTCATGCTTTGATGATTGCGGATTGATATAATTATTCCGTCTTTTTGTTACCATAACAAATGGAAGCTTTTCTAGTTTTATTAGGTCAGAAAGTTGGTTCGCTAGTTCAATCACTTTTTAACCAACATAGCATAGTAGAGTGGTTACTTTGATTTCATTATCTATGGTATAGTTTATTAAGAATATCTTCTCAATTATTTTCCTATAGATGGGCTGTTCTGAAAGACTATTCGGATCAAATCCATTGATTATTACTTGAGGTAAATCCATCTTACTTGTTTTCTGTATGCTTGCTTTTATATAGTACTTTTGACTTTAGAACATATAGTTTCCCTTTTAGACTATCTGATTGCACCAAATTATATGCTGTATATTGGTAAAAACTGACAGCAAATATAATTTAACAAATAATCCCATATACATAAATTAAATGGAATAACACAGTTTATTAAATACTGTTAAATTTTATGTACATATATATAAATTATGATTTTATTCATGTATGCTCTGAGGTTTATTTTGAAGCAAAATAAAGACCTGTGTGACCTGTAACAATCCCTGGATCCATTTTGGAATACTATAATGACAAAGTTCACTGAGAAATGCTCTGTTATAACCACATTCTTCTTTTGATCCATCTCAAATCTTCAGCATGACAGTTTAAAAATCATTTGTCAGAATAGATTCAGGTCATTTTATAATTTTCTGTTTTTTTTTTTTTTTTGTTCCAATTATTGTCTTGATTAGCAAAAAAAAATTTTTTTTAATTATAACTGTTATGGACTAACAACATGTCACACATATTCAAACTTACTAATTAAACTTTTAATTACTGTCTGTCTTTTATTTGGTTAAACCATTTTAATTATTGTCTGTCTGATACATTCGTTATTTTAATTAAACGTTTTCAGTACTAATTTCTGTCCCATGCATAAATAAAGTATTTTTCTTTTTCTATATACATTATATTCTTTTACATATATATTTAAAAGTATTATATATGTATATACGACAGTATAAATGAAGAGTAGATTGATCTATGCTGTGAGTTAAACTTGAGCAAGTGATATATCTGCTTATTAAATTGATATTATGCTGTCAATTTAAAGCAAAGTTCTAAATTGAAATTATGAATCTATGTTGGAATACAAATTATGACAATACTGCAATTATGAAACTATTTTGTGATTGTTGGAAAAAAAATGAAACACCTGTTTTCTGCAACGTGGCAAATGTTATAAATTTGAAAAATGCAATCACTCTGAAGAATATTTCCAAGAGAATTTGTGATTAAACTTTTATTTTCAAATTTTATTAAGAATGGGATAAGAAATACTATTTAATCTCCACTGATAAGATTTTTGTTTTATTATACTTGTAATATAAAAAATTTGAATTATCATGTATTTAAAATTGCCATGCTTTATATATATATTAAATATTTGTGTTTATTTTTTCATAATTCTAATATATTAGAAATGTTTTTGTTATTTGTAATATTATTTAATAAAGGTATTATTAATTTCTCTTTAATGTCATTAGAACATATTAAAACAATAAAAGTTTAATACATGTTATTGATAATGTATATATTTATAGTTTTGTCATATATATATACTGTATACTATAATATTTTATTTATTTGTATTAATTAATTAAATTTATAATTTAATTATTTTTTTGCATGTTATTCCAAATTTTATATATAAACATATGAATTAGCATTGAAGCGTCCTCTATTGAGCTTATTATATAATAAGATATTACATTGTATATATATATAATAGCCATTTTCTGAAAATTCTAAACTGATTACACAAATCTTGCATTATCATAATTTCTTATTCAAAAATTGACATTAACTAATAGAGTATTTCAGTTTTCTGAATCATATATTATAAATTCTAGCTTTTTAATGTAATAAATTACAAAATTCATTAGATGTATGGCTCACTTGTTTGTAGTCTTAATTCTAAGTATCTTTCTGAATTAAATAAAATTATTATTAACATTTTTGAAAGACTAAATATTACATAAACGAAAAAAAAAAGTGAATTAAACTATTAAAAGTTTCACAAATGAGTGTTTAGGTTAAAAAAAGTTGATTAAAATTTAAAAAATCCAATGTGTCTTAAGTTGTTAGTATAAATGTTTTATAAACAGAGGAAACCAATTAAATAAGTTTAGAAGAATGATAAAATTAAGATTGAACAAAAAAATAAAATGTTCAGTTATTGATTAATCCCATAGCCATTAACAGATGAAGATAGTACATAAGATATTAAGGCTTTCAAATTTTGCCTACATAATTTTCACATGTTAGCTGTGTTTGTAATTTTTTTGTTTTTTTATTTTAATAATCTTGTAAATTGAAGACAGATGGATTTTTCATGATAGTTTTGAAATTTTTACTCCCAAATACCAATTGAGTTTGCCATCTATGGGGGAGAAAAATGTATTATTAAGATTATTTACAAATTTCTGTAGAAATTTTTTAAATTGGAAAAGTCTGTAAATGCACACACACACAGATATATATATGATTTCTATTATTATTTTATCTTATAATATCTTTCAGATTTTTTTTTCTTTTTTTTCCTTTTTAGGAACTATTATTTAATACATTTTCAAAGTTTGGTTTATTGTACAAGATATTTCTTTATAACTGCAATATATTCGAAGAATCAAGCAAAAGTATTTCTGAGGTTACAGCTCAAGGAGGACTTTCAAAATATTATGCACTGATTAAATTTTATTCAAAATTTGTTGCTAATCACACCCTAGCTCACTTACAAGATAGCCTCTTCATCAATAAAAAACATGTAAAGGTAATATATAAAAAATATGCAAAGAATCTGGAGAAATTTCGTTAATGGAGTAGTAAATTACATCAGATTCCCTGCTTAGAAATTATACTTGTTTTATTTAAATTATTTTAGTAATTTTATTAGTTATGAAACTGTGATTAGTTTAGTGTATATATGTAAATAAAATATTTCTATTCATTTAAAATTGTGAGATAATGAATGCCAATGTGAACATAGCAAATATCTACTGATATTTTGCATATTTGATAAATTTCAAATACGTAAAAATACATTAATTTTATATTTGCATTTATATAAATAGATATTTGTTTTCTTACTATTTTAAATGGACAAATACTTTTTTTAAAAAAATTTGATAAGAAATAATATAATTGGTAAAATAGTATAAATTTAAAAAAAATCACTATTTAATATAAATGATGTACAGAAGGTTGATTTCTATGTTATTTCTCATTCCATCAATGAAAATTCGCCATGTTCTTTGATTTCTGTATTTAAAATATTTCTGAAATTTAGTCCAATTTCTGAAGAAAGCCAGTCCCTGACTAAAAATATTGATTGTAAACTATAAATTAAGATAATACTTTATATATATTTTAGTTATTCACACACACATTATTTTGCTTTAATGTATACATTACAAATAATTGCAAATATTTACTTAAAAGACTGGAATCAAGTTTTGAATTTGCTTTGTTTATGAAGTAGTCCATATATAATGTGAATCATTGATCTACAATTTTGATTATTTAGATTTTTTTCCAGCTAGGCCTAAAGAATAATTAAAAGATATCAGCGTCACAGGATAATGTCTATTGAGAAGTAATTATTTTAATATGTTTAAAGACTTTAAGACAACTAACTGTTTATGTTCTTATTAAATACTAATCAAATATAGTATAAAATTATAAAGACAAATATTTTCATGAAGTTAGTTTACACAACATAGTAAAGAAATAAAGAAAATCAACTTTTTTTTAGACATTTGGAAGGTTTAATGAAGACAATTAAGTCATATGCACAGAGTTTCCTATCAAATAATCATAAATGATCATATGTATATATATAAGAAAATTTTACTATAAAAGAATTTAAAAGACAACATTACAAGATATCTTATAAACAGATTAAAAGACCAGTATATAATTTGTGATGTATTTTAGTTCAAAGATTGATTTGTATGGGTATCATAGAACTCTCTTTCAACTTTTTATGCTTTGTTTTTTTTTTTTTCTGGAGTTAAAAGAGCTGTAATTATTTATAAGTAACTGTTTGTAATTAATAATATATATATATATATAATTATAAATAATAATAATATGTAATGTAAAGAAGCACTAAACATGGTATATTTGAGTATCAAATATTAAAAATAATGCTAATTTATAATTTTAATTAACAATAATTAAAACATAAAAATAATGTTACAGTTAGTATAAAGTTGATTTTGAATTTAATTTGTATTTTCAGATATCTTGGGCCTTATGTTGCCCACTATTTCAAAATATTCCAGATTAGGAAGTATACTTGTTTAAAATACACATATTTAATAGCAAACTATGCAATAATACAGCAAATGATTTAAAAATTTATAAGGTGGAAATAAACAGTCGTAGTGATGTATCAATATTATACAATCATTATTAATTAAGTAATAAAAATTGGCCATTAATTTCCTTTTCAAAATAATTCATTCATTAATAAAAATTATATGTGAATTAAAAAATTTTTTTAAAAACTTGTTTTATTTATGTTAATTATATACTTTTTTACAAATTTTATTTTTTATTTTAATCAAAGCTTATATATCATTAATTATCTAAGCTTATATATCACTAATTATCAAAGCTTATATATCACTAATTAATTGAAAAATAAATATAAATGTGATAAAAAAAGTAACATTAAATTTGCAAAATATAACATTTATTATCCAAGTATTGAGAGAAGTTATAGAAAGGAAAAATGAATATGAATTGCCTTTATGATTTGGATTTGTAGATTATGAAAAGGCATTTGATTCTTTAAACATTTCTTCAATAATTAAAGAATTAGATCATCAAGGTATAGATCCAGGATATTGTCATATTTTAAAGAATGTTTATAAAAATGCATCAGCAACAATTAGATTACATAATGATACTGGGAAAGTCAATATTGAGAAGGGTGTAAGACAGGGTGACTCCATATTTCCAAAACTTTATATAGTAGTGCTGCAAGAAGTATTTTGTGGATTAAAATGGGAAGCTAAAGGAGCGATAGTAAATGGAGATTATTTAAGTCATTTAAATTTTGCAGATGATGTAGTTGTTTTTGCAAATAATGCTTTAGAGCTGCAGGGAATGTTGCGGGAGTTATTAAATGAAAGTAGGACTAAAGATAAATGTTAAAAAGACTAAAGTAATGTTTAATGAATTTTCTCAAAATATGAAAATAAAGATTGATTATGATGAGTTAGAAGAAGTTAACAGTTACAAATACCTTGGTCAGATTATTAATACAGATGGAAACATAATGGATGAAATTAATCATAGAATTAAACTTGGTTGGAGTGCTTTTGGTAGAAATAATTTGATACTAAAAGGAAATATGCCTATGCGTTTGAAAAGGAAGGTTTTTAATATATGTGTTTTACCAGTTCTTACTTATGGATCTGAGACTTAGACACTTAATAGAAGAGCAATACAGAGACTTCAGATCACTCAAAGAAGTATGGACAGATGCATGTTGGGAGTAACAAGAAGAGATTGAAAATGCAATATATGGGTAAGAGAACAAACAGGGTGTTACTGACCTCATTGAAAAAATTAAAAAACGAAAGTGGAGTTGGGCTGGACATATTGATAGAAGAGATGATAATAGATGGACAATTGAAATCTTAAACTGGATTCCAAGGGATTCTAAGAGACCCAGAAAAAGACCACATGTGAGATGGATGGATGAAATAAGAAAGTGTGCAGGGATGATGTGGAGAAGAGAAGCTAAAGATCGGAGAAGATGGATTGAACTTGGGGGGACCTTCATCCTGCAATAGATTGATAATGGCTGATGTTGATGATGATATATTATGACAGAATTAATATTCAAAATATCTTTTATTCAATGGCTCCTTTATTTATGGATATATATGGTATCCACTCATCCAAAATGTTACACATTGATTTGGCTTATTTGTGTCCTTCTTCTCCAAGGATAATTTGTAATAAAAATAATATAACTCATATAAATCACTTCCCACTAAATCAAATTTCAAATGATAGTATTCTTCTTCCTCAATTACAATGGTCAAATATCTTTATTTTTTACTTGCAAATGTATTAGGTAGAATACATGACTAATAAGCATATAATTTTTGCCTAGGTAGCAGGAAGTAAAAGTATAAAGTGATAATAATCTTCACACTTTTTTGTTACAGTATTTTGAAAATATATTTAATTAATGACTTGAACCAGCCTATGTTCTATATGAGATACCATTAAGACATAATATTAAATATGTCAATTATAAAATTATGAAAATATTTTTATAATTTGAGCACAAAAACATCAAGCTTAATTTGTTTTTAATACACAATATTTAATTTATTCAATCAAGAAAAATATCAGATAACATATAACAAATTTTGGTTTAAATGAAATACTAATATGATCCTCTTTTAATAAGGATAAATGTTTTAAACTAATTATCAACAAGTTGCATATGCATTTAAGTGTAATAAGAAAAAAAAATGAAATGGATTAATATTAATTTTCTTTTACTTCCATACATATTCATTTTTTTTTTAAATTTTTGTTTTTGATTTTTTCAATTCTTAAATAAAATTTATGGCATAATAATAGTGAGTTTCTATAATACAATTGTAAATAGAATTACTTATGTTTATAAAACTATATATTTAATTAAATAGAAAGTATTTTCATCTTTTCACCTATGGGCTGTACTAATTTATATAAGCTCAATGATGTTGTGTTGAATACAGGAAAATTCTTAAACCCAAACACAAGATAGAGACTTTATAAAGATAAGAGTGGCTTATCTTTAACCTAAATACTGATTTATATAGGCTGAAAATAAATTGTAAAATAAAAACACATATAACTTTTTGGTTCATTCAATATTATCATATGCATCAGCAATTGAATTATGTTTTTAAACCAAAATATTTATTAAAGTGTCAAATTTTCATAGCGGGTAAAATGTGATTGTAATTATTAATTTCACAAAGGTTATTTGGTAATACTTTTTTTAACAATTTCAATTTTATTATCCAATTTAGTGGATGAAGGATCAATTTATTTTCTACTTAAAGAAATATGTAATAGTTTAATTAATTGTCACAAGTATTTTTTTTCTTAAATTGACAACTATGATATTTATAATTATTTGTATAATTATTATTTTTACTATGAAGGTATTGAGTTTATAAATGATTTGCATATAGATTCTTTAGAAATAAAAAGTTAATATTGTTAGAGAATTTTTATTTATAAAAATGAAAAATGGATTCATTGAAATCTCTTAAAGTTTTGCAATGCATGAGTATTTTTAATATCCTAAAAATGTATTTTAAATTTATATTTTTTAGAATAAAACTATTTTAAAGTTTTACCCAAAACTGTTCTTTTATTCCATTTCTTTTAGAATTCTGTTTTTAATCAAAATTAACTGTCTCCTTAATGAGAAGAAACAATAGCACATTTTAATAATTTTTATGAGTTATTCATTAGACTAGAGATTATCCAATAATGAATAATATTTCTGTAGTATACTTTTCACTATATCACTCTCATGCAAGATAGCACATTTTCTTTAAACAATAATTTGCTTCAAGCTTGTTAATCAAGACATGTTAATATTTAAATCATTGTTTTTTTTAAAATATTTATAATACAAATACTTAAACTTGTGTTTATATGCACAAATATAATTTTCAATTGATTTCACATACAAAGATAAACAGCATTTATATTTTTAGTGAGTTCAAGGATAGATTAAGAATCATAAAGTGTTAATATGGTGAGAAATTTATTATATATCCTTGCTTGATCTTTATCCATTCATGAGTATATATTAAAAAAATTATCGATATCTCCTCATTTTGACAGGTAATTCACCTATGGATATATTAAGAAATAATATATAACTATTATGAAAATAATATGCATAATATTTTTCTTGCTTTTTTTTAAAAAAAAAAATCTTTAATTTTTTTATTTTGTGCTAATTATTTTCATATTTTTAATAAATTTTTTTCATATTTTTGTGTTAGAGATAATTATTTGTTTTATCTTGGGCTAATTTTCTTCATCTGTAATTAAGTTTATCCATGTTTTCTACAAATTTGGATTTATAGTCATCATTAAACATTCATTTTTACTATTGATTACATGATATTCATAATCATAATTATGCTGATTATAGTCTTTCTAAATTAACATTATTTCTAATATCTGATGTTTTAGTGATTGTTTTTTAGATTACATGCACACACATTTTTAAAATTTATATATATCAAAACAGCATTATTTAAGTTTTATGAAATAAAGTTTGTAAATAAATTTATATATAATATAATAAGTTATAGGTAATATTTGGCTATATAGCCATTTTTAGATAAACAAATTTTTTAATTTAAATATTTACTCGCTGAAAATGACTTTAAATCTGATAGCTATAATTAATTAAATAATAAATAAGTATTTTATATGCTGCATATTATAAAACTCCACTATGTTTTCATATTTTGGTTGTTGCATTATATATTGCAACATTATGATAAAATAAGGTTTTTTGACCCAATGTGATGGCTACTAGTACATGATCATCAATGATCTAAAGTTGGATAGCCATTTCTAACTCTAGGGCCCAGTTAACTCACTGCAGTAACTATCAGTATCATTAACCATAAATTCACCAGCATTATAAATAAGGTTATATAAGCAATACTCATTCATCATCACGAATTATTAACAATAAAAATAAATCATCAGTTAATTTGGGGACTGGGTTTACTTATTTAGCCCTTGTCAGCTTGGGGCAGATCATTGAAAACATAAGTTGGATGTACAAACTTAAATGCTAATTCATAAGAATACAACCAACAAAAAAATAATGCTGGGATACTAAACATGCTGATCATCATCAATGCTCTGGTCCCTTAGTACCTTTGATGTACTGGCCAATATAAACTTGATGTCTAATAGAGACTAAACTAAAATAAAATGTAGTGCATGGACTTGAAAGAATATACTCTTTGTGCCAATCCAAGATGATAATCATTATTATCATCAACTGGAGGACCATACATTAAATATATATAGCCCTTACTCTATATAGCTGTTATGCATGAATCTAGCTCAGGAAGCAAGAACTATAATTTATTACTGTGAGCAAGAGGGAAATAAATAAATAGATTAGCTTATTATAAATAATCTTAAGCAAAGCATGGTTTTCCCCTACTTATAAATAACTAGTTTTATTGGGATCATAAAAAAAAACAACTAAATCCTAGAATATAAGCTGTCACGATATATACACACTGCACTTTATGAAACAGGAATTGGATAGAATAAAGAAATTAAGACTAAAAAATTATATTTTTAAAACAATTATTTAATATCTAATTAATAACAACAAAAAACAAAAATGACATTTTAAACACCTATTTCATCTAAAAAGTATATCACAAAAATTATATTAACCAAGCAATTAAATTTTAGTCATGGATTAACTTTAAATTCATTAGGTTCTTTCTTTAAAAATAGCTAAGAGTTTGTTAGACATTTTCAAAAATCAAAGATAACAATTTTTGATTCTACCCAGAGGGCAAATTGAGAGAAATAGTAGATTATACATATAAATTTTTTTCAAAGCTATTTTACCATTTGTAAGAGAAAATTGACTGGGTTTTTTTTAAAATAAAGTTTCACTATTTGAAATATCTTAATGCAATTATTTAACATTGTCAATATTTATGCAAAAAAAAACTTATTAAATTTCTGAAACAAAAACAAATTTTCTATTAATAAAAATATAGTGTGTGCACATCAAAAAAATACTTATACCTCTAACCATGGCTTTAATGTTGATGGAGTCCTTTCCAGTTTCAATTTCCAGTTTCTTTTTAATTGATCTTCTCTTTGAAGGCTTCTTAGACATTTGCATGGTTAAGGTGTTCTTTTCCTGATTTGTAGCAATTCCAGGTAAACAAAATAGCAAATTTTATCCATTGGGTTTTCTAGGTGAGCGGGACACAGACAGAATATGCTCTCAGTTGAAGGAAAGATTGCAGACTTTTACATTTTTATTTCAGTGAAGGTGGGTTACATGGAGGAAGGTGATGTCTAACTTTTAGATGAATCTAGCACATGGTTTTTATTGCTTGCACAAACCATTTTTAATGCTAAACTCATAGTATTCTAAAAGCTTGATAAAAAAAACTTCTGCTATTTTATTTAATAGCTTTGTATCAGCTGAATTAAGCTTGGTCTGCTCTCTCTTCAATAACTAAGTTAGGAATACTTCTGCCTTTTTCAATAGTAGGATTAAGATTTGACTGCACTCTCTTCAACAGTTAAGCTTAGCAATATTTCTTCTGTCTTTTTCAGCAGCAGGATGAAGATTTGACTGCTCTCCAAAAGTTAAGTTAAGAATAAATCTATATTTTTCAGCAGCTAGATTATGATTTGATTGTTCTCTCTTCAACAGTCAAGCAAGGAATATTTCTTTTACTGTCTTTTTCAGCAGCAAGATTAAGATTTGACTGCTATCTCTTCAACAATTGTTAGGAATACTCTCTCCAGGTTCTTGGGTATAGTCACTAATTCACACTTCCACATATATATTTTTTTCTAGAACAATCTTGCCCACAAGCCAATTATAATTTGTCTCTTACATGATAATTTTCATGACAACCAATTAGATAAAATATCATAAATACAATTGTTCATTCAATTCCCTCCTTAATCATTGATATTGAAAAACAAGTCAAGAACTTAAATTAATATTATAAAATTCTTGACATTACTTTATAATTAAAAAACCAAATCTTGCAAAAAAACCCAAGATAATCAGTTAATTGCACTAATTTTAGTTTTTTTTTTTTATTAAATAGAGATAAAGAAAAAAAACAACTCTGATTAATTAAAAATAAAATTTACAAAGGTATAAAGTCTTATTTTGTTTTTCCCTCTTTTTTTTTTTTTTTTAAAAAAAAATACTCAAATATATTTAATGTTTGAGAATTCTCATACTATCACATTGAGGACTTAAAAAATATTGAGTTAAATAATGACCCTTTAAAAAAAATAGGTCTAAGAAAATTAAATATTACTTTCCCCATTAATTAAATAATTTTTTTATACTCAAATCTGAGGATCATGCTGCCAACTATCTAATTATATATTTTTCTTAGAGTAGCTATGTAGCTAACTGGTTACAATATATATATATAAAGAAAGAGAGAGAGGAGAGAAAGCTTATTGTATAAATCAAATATAGAGGGAAAAACATTATATTCAAGTGGTTTTACTGCCAATGAAATTAAAGAAAAATACAATTGTTTGAAGTAAATTTTTAAGTTTTATCTATGAAAGTATTGAATATAAATTATGTATTAAATTATTGACTACAATTTCAAAGTATTTGCATTTTTTTTCTTTTGTAGCATTTAAGAGCTCATTGATACAAATAGATGAATAATCTTGATTTGAAAGATGAAGAAAATAATATTTCCAACAAGAAAAAATGATCTTTGTACTCAAAAAAATTATGGAATTAGTTTAAATGTTTAAAAAACTAAAATAATATAATGTGGCTATAATATTGATGAATAGTTATATAAAAAATGGAAACTAACAAATTTTTTAAAGTAATATTTGTACTTTTAGCTTTGCAATTTGTATATTTTGGTTCTCCTAAAATGGGAAAAAAAATTGAATTTTAAATTTACCAATAAATTATAGTGTTAAAAATATTTAATAAAATAATGAATAAAATTTATAGTAATAATAATTATTAAAAATAATTTCTCAAATCACATCAGAATATATATGATGATTTAAATTCTAGAAATTTAAATATTAATTAACTAAGTGGGATGATGATGCATAAGTTAAATTTCTTGAATTATGTGCAAAGCAGGTTTCAATGTGAATAGATCAGTTAATATCAGTGAAAAATGGATGTGAGAAGTCAATTTTCTTTTTAAAATTGTTACACAGAACCTGTTCAAAATATTTTGATGAAGAAACAGTTACATATTGTTATAGCAGTTATTCTATTTTTATGAAAGTAATAATAGAATCCTATTCTATTATTGATATAAAACAGAAGCTGAATTTTTATACCTAACAATAAATCTAAATTCCAATTATTTATGTAAATATATTTTTAAAACAAAAATCCCTTTAAAATATTTGGATACAATATGGTGACTGATTTTAAAATATCTGCTATCCTCATTGATTCATCCCATCTTTCAGGCTTAGGTAATTCTTCTTCAGTTTTAGCTATGAGACCTTTCAAAATAGCTGTATATTTTAAGTAAGTAGTATTATTGTTAAATGCTCCAAATCATTAAATAAAGAAAGCAATTTACTTATGTATTCACAACTCAATCCAGAGGTTAATTTTAGTTGAGATTTTCTAAAGTCTAGTTGCACATTTCTAGAATATCAAAGTTGAGCTCCTATGCTTTAGCTCTGATAAGTTTTTTTTTTTCTGTTTGAAAATGTATATGTTTTGGAAGTATTTTAAGACAATATTAAAATAAAGAAATGTAATTTTTTTTTCTTGTGTACAGAAATAGTATTATTTTATATAAAGATCTTTGTAGATGTTTTAGTACAAGGACAGGCTGCTTCTTTGTTTTTCCATTCCAAATTTTAAAAGTTAATTAACTTAATCTTGCATGCAAGAATTTCATTTTTATTAGCTATAATTATAGAGAATAAAAAACTGGTAGCTTCTGGCGAGATTTGTTATTGTTTTAAAAAATATTAAATTTTAAGAAAGTATTTTAGTATAAGAAAAAATAAAAATATGTATTAAAGCAAATAATTTTTTTGTTTGCAAAAATAGTAATCCCTCTATATTAATTTTATTGTTTTATTTTTCAATTGTATATTAAAAAAAACATTGCTGGGTTTATTATTGATTCACTGAGGTAAGGTAATTATTATATTATGTGAACAATATATATATATATAAACCTAATGTGAATACAGAAAGTAATTTACTGTTAACTGAAAGGAGATACTTTGCTTCCTCTGTGAGGCCAAGAAGGAACCAAGTAGGGCAAATCCTAATACCATTCTGTATATTATTGACATTGTAGTTGTTATTACCATATGATTGTTCATATAATAAATAAACATGGGTGGATGCTCATCACCATGCATCAGCCCGCATGTTTAGTTTTTTGGCTTTTTACTTCTGACTTTAAGATTAAGAAATAGCAATTGCCTAATAGTTATTAACTGAAATATCAGTTGAGTTTTCTTAAAGGCAGGAGGAATGTATTTTTTTTTTTTAGTACAGATATTTACAATTATGACAGATAAAACTAAATTATGACGCTTATTCTCAAGAGACTGTTAAGTCCCCCAGTCAAGGCTGTGGTTAACAATCAAAGGCCAAGGATGCTAAAAATCCTTTGATTGCAGACCCAGGCTGCCATTTTATGATGACATTTTATTTAGGCAATTATAATTGTAGATAACTTACAATTGAAGGAAGATTGCATAAATTAGAAGAAGAATTGTCTAATATTAAATGGAACATTGTGGAACTTTATGAAGTTAGAAGAAAAGATGAGTTAATTGATTTAAAAATTGGATATGTATTTTATTGTAAAAGCTTAAATATTGAAAATGTAAGTGGATTGGGGTTCATTATAAATAAAAAATGAGAGAACAACTTTATGGAGATTGATGGTATATCAGACAGAGTCCAGGATTAATTATTCAAATTAATGGAAATTACCAAATGCAGATAATTCAAGTTTATGTCCGACAAGTTCTCATTGTGATGAAGAGATAGAAAATTTTTTCATTGATGTAAAAAATGCTTTTGATCCGGTCAAATATTTTCAAACTGTTAAGGGAGAGTTTAATGCTAGAATTGGTAAATGACTGAAAGATGAAAATGCTATGGTTATAGGGATTGAAATAAAAGAGAACAAGAACTTGAGAAATTTTCAGAAAAAGTGTTTATTATGATTTTTTTCTTTGGTTAAAATGCTAAATAGAAATGGAAACATCCAAATGCAGATGCAGCAGATTTGAATTATATTATGACTAACAGAAAATTTGTATTTCAAAATTATAATCAGGAAGTGATTATCAATTAGTGAGATGTATGATATGTGTTAAGGCAAAACTAGAAAGAAGAAGAATCACTCGAATGAATTTAAATTAGGACTTTAAAATCATTTTAAAATGTTAACAGTTTTTGAAGGTGTTTCAGACTTAAATGAAATCAATAAGAAGACAACTAATACACTATTGAGAACTGCAAGAAAGATAGCTGATATAAAAAAAAGCAGCAATTTATTAGTAAATTTACTCCTGAGACAAGAAAACATATGAAGAAAAGGAATGTGAAAGTTTTAAAGAAGGATCCATTAAGAAAAAACTTTGTAAGATGATCTAAAAAAGATTTCTAAAAAATGGAAAGCGACATCTTTCCACTGGAAAAGGCATTTAATTTTATAATCATTTTTTTCTATAGTGATTAAAGTATTGGATCATCAAGATAAAGACACGGGATATTGTCATATTTTGAATATTTATCAAAATGTTAACAGCAATGACTAGATTATATGATGATACTAAGAGTATTAATATTGAGAAGGGCATATGATAGGGTCAATCCATATCTCCATAACTTTTTACAGTACTTCTATGAGAAACATTTCATGAATTAAAATAGAAGCTAAGGAGATAAAAGTAAATAGAGATTATTTAAGTTATCTATATTTTGCAGACGAAGTGGTTGATTTGCCAAATAATACTTTAGAGTATCAGAAAATATTGTGAGAGTTATTAGATGACAATAACAACGCAGGGCTAAAGATAAATATCAAAAAGACTAAGGTAATGTTCAAGAAATTTACTCTGAAAAAGAAAATAAAGATTGATAATCATGAATTAGAAGAAGTTAAAACTATAAATAACTTGGTTTGATTATGAATATAGTTGGAAACATAATGAATGAAATTAATCATAGAATTAAACTTGGATGGAGTGTTTTTGATAGAAATAACTTAATGTTAAAACGAAATTTATTTATGTGTTTGAAAAGGAAAGTTTTTAATAGATGTATTTTACCAATTTTTATTTATAGATCTTTAAGACTTGTGCACTTAGTAGTAGAGCAATTCAGAAACTTCAGTCCATTCAGCAAAGTATAAGGTGATGTATGTTAAGAGTAACAAGAAGAGATCAAAAAATGAAATACATGGATGAGAGAACAAACAAATATTCTTACATCATTGAAAGAATTAAGAATCTGAAATGAAACTGGCCTGGACATATTGCTAGAAGAGATGATAATAGACAGTTGAAGCCTTAAAGAGATTATAAAAGACTTGGAGGACTACCTCATGTGAAATAAGTAGATGAAATAAATTAAGTTTGCTACTTTCTAAACTAGATATTGTAAAAAGTATATTAGATTGAAGAGATCTTCATCCTGTAGTGAATTTATAATGGTTGAAAATAGTGATTATGATACATTATATAATAATGAAATTATTTACGATATATGTAGTAAAATTATTAATCATTTAGATTTATTTTCCTTTAGTACTTTGTTGTTTTAAAAGAATTTTAGTACCTTAAATTTTAGAATTGAGTTTCATTTCAATCTGCCTAATTATTAATATAGAGATTCTTGTATAATTCTTGCAGCAAAATTAATATACTTTCTTTTCAGGAGTTTGCTTTTTATTGATTCAGTTGAATAAAAATTCTATTATTTATAATAAATTCAAATGAAATAGTTATAATTTAAGAATTAAATATAAATTATTAATCTTTATATAATTAACTTTAATGAATGAATGTGGAATTTTGATATCAATAATTATAAGGATTTCTTCCCTTCAATCCCCAAAATCACAATATAGCTATGAGTAAAATGAATGAATATTTAATGCTAATTCATCTAGACAATTATGATAGATTTCTAGCTGCAAAAATATTCAATGATTTTACTCATTGTTTATATTATGGCTTTTAAAATTGGAAAATGATACTATTATAAATTTGTGTAAGCTAAGAAGATAGAGAAATTAGTTATTATAATGTGATGTAAAATGACTTAAGAGAAGACAAAAATCCCTATACATAATCCATATGCTTAAAGACTGTTAATCAAATAAGCACTCCCATTATATATTGCAAAAATCTACTTCCCTCCCCTCCCAATTATCTCCAAATCATAATCATTAAATCTTTTGGTACTGATGCATTTTTTTTTTTTTATTCCAGTTTATTCCAATACCCTAACCTCATATTTCTACTTATTTCACTCCATTTTTTGTTTCTTATTTTTTTGTACAATTGCTCCTGCATTCTAACATTACATTTTTAAAATGAATATTCTTTCTCTCATCTCTTTATAAAACACAATTACAGAAAATTCTTGTTGCATTTTGTAATATTTTTTGAGTATTTACAGCTCCAGTCCTGCATTGAATGACAACAAACTTCCTTATTACACGAATCAGAGCACTTAACTATCCCTAGTGAGCTCATTATGAAATAAATCATGAAATGTTATATTATTTTAAAAAAATGGTACAAAATAATTTTTGTTTTATTCCTATTTAAGCTTTCCTTAATGAAATTTAAAACCTATATCCTGTGATTATCTCTGTTTTTTTATCACTTAATTTTTAACTCAATGAAGTATCTTTAAAAATAATATTTTAAATAGAATTTCTACATTTAAAAAAAATCTATTTAAATATGATTATTAATTGTATTCTTATTTACATTTTCAATCATTACTCATTTACGTGTGATTAATGATTCTTTTTGTTATATTGTTGGCATTATGATAATAATTACTTTTATTTTTCAGATTCAAATTGCCCGTGAGCCTACTTTAGATACAGTAGAATTCTTTACATTACCAATTTGCAAATGTTATGAATTGGCTAATTATTACTTTGGATTTAATGGTTGGTCCTCATCTATTATTTATGTGAGTTTCAAAAATTTGTACTTCCTATTTCATAATTAATTAATTAACAAATCAATTATTTTATCTTTAAAAAATCATTTATTTATTACATATGGAGTGCCGTATAAAGTATCTTTGAAAGAGCCTGTCAATGGCAATGACAAGAACTTGTCAGAAACGTTGTTAGCAAAATAGATAGCATGGAAATGAACAGCAGTCCTGCAATTATGACTCCTACTAAAGATTTGCATTAGGAAAAAATCCAGAAGTAGATAGTCATGGATGTGTTGGAAAATCTTTAATGGCATTGATGTTGTAAAGAAAAAAAACATTAGCAAGCCATTTGTTTTTATATTAAGAAAATTTATAAAGTCATATAAGAATGGAAAGTTATTAGTTACATAGGAGCCATTATTCACTCATCAAAATTTAATATCTACAACAATATAAAAGATTTAGATTGTTTGTCAGAAGTATTTTTAACATGATATTTTGCGCACACATCAGATTTTATAAATTTTTAGTATGAATGCCACATATCACCATTCTGCATCATTTTTTGATCAGTTTTCTCTTATACCTTTTTTATTATAGCCTTAATAGGAAAACTACCTTATTGATCTAGATCTTCACATGAGACATAATCTATTGCTTAGGCAGATAAAAAAAACAAAACAAGTCTAGTGAACAGAGACCATTTAATAAATGTTGATTGTATATTCTGTGTAATAAATTAATCAGCTATAACATTAACCACTCTCTATACATGTCTAATAGTGTATTCCATTGCAAATAAATCAGAGAAGATAAAAAAGAACTATAAACTTCTTACATCATTTTCTTACTATTTTTCCTGTATGTCTATTAGCATATACGAATTATGTATGATTCAATAAAAAAAATCCATAAACTTTTTATATTTATAATACACTTGATAAATGACATTTTTCTCAGTATAAGCAGACACTTTATCACATTTTCAGATTTCTAATTTTAGGATAGTTGCCATCTAGCTATAAATTATGGAACTAAATTACCAAGAAATTCAGTATTGTAACTTTTATTTAGAGGCTATCGTATTGTTCACATTTTCTTATCCTTCATATAATTTGCATAAGTCAAATTTTAATAATTGTATATCTTTAATATCTCATAATATTTGAATCAAATAAAGCAGCATAAATAATATATTGCAATAGATTTTGTTAAGATTAATAGAAAGTAATGGTAAATTTAGAAATGAAAAGCTATCACAGATATAATCCAAGTGCCTTTTATTGCCTTAGTACTTTACTTTTTTTTCCTAATGACTTTAGGAACCATAAAACTTATTCCATAAAAGATTATTTAACACTTATACTTTATGTATAATGAATAAAGATTTCTTTTTTATTATTATTAATACATCAATTGAAATACTTTTCTAATTAATTGGATAATCTTATACAAAAAAAAAAGGTCTATTTTTCAATCTTCTGAATTAACCTATTTTCCATAAGTACATTTTTAGAATGTTTGGGATTTTGGGTACCAAGTTTTATATATATATTGTAACAGAACAAAATCTTTATTTATTATGCATAAAGTATGATCAGACTCCTAATGACATAATTGGATAGTGTTTAGCCCTATTAATTGGTTGTTAATTATAATGGAACAGAACATAATGGCTATTTGCGCCACTCATTTTATTGTACATTGAGGCAATGGTATGAATTTGAGCCCCTAAAGTTCACCAGTTATAAATATATCGTATTTGATGGTATGCTTAGTTCCATTCTGATGTATATTATTACCATATGATTGCCTCTGAAGTCCTTGATGTCATGGGTTCTCCCCATATTCCCATTACTCCTCGGTATTCAAACTCTGCAGTTATATGCACAATTTTAATAAACTAGAGTGATGATTGCCATAAGTTTGATATAAAACTAATTATTTACATCTGAGTTATGTTTGTAGTTTGGCATGAGTAATGGAAAGTTAGATAAATGAGGAAACATACACAAATTCTAATTAAATAAATAAATCATCTTTATTCCATTATGGTGATTTATGATCTTTTGGATCAAATCAATTTGACATTTGGGTAGGTCAGATTATCCTTCATGTGATTCATATTCATCCCATGTAGGATGGTCATCCACTACTCGCTATAAACATTTGCTTAGTCTAACAACATAATTTATGGTTTATTTTGATATGATTATCCTGCTGATCAACCTTTCTATTCCCTGACTTTAGCTTAGCTTGTCTATCTTACTCCATGGTTATGTGCCATGGATTATTGACTGTCACCTTAGGGTATGAAGTCCCCCCCCCCCTTGATGTTAACTGTGTTTATGATAGTAATAGCCATTTATACAAGAGGTTTAGTCAGTCCTACAGAATAATAAATAATAATAATCAAGTTAATTAAAAAAATTTTAAGCCACTAAACATCACTTGATTACCATTTCTTATGCTTGCTTTAAACTGTTATTAAAACAGGCAAAACTCTCTATACATATTGCCATTTAGTGCAACCCAGAGTAATCAATGAATGCCAGAAGGCTTGTGCATAAAGTGCCTACTCATATGGCTAGAAACTAGTCTGGGGATATTGGATGAGTAGGCACTAGATGGGGATTTTATGCACAAGCCTTCTGGCATCCATTGATTACTCTGGCTTGCACTGAATGGCAATATGTATAGAGAGTTTTGCCTGTTTTAATTTAACAATAATGATAAACATATAAAATTGTCCTGTACTAGTGCGAGCATTTAATATTTTATAAAATCTCATCTCGGCACCAGTCAGTCATCCAGTTCCTTAGTTGGTAGTGTAATGGTCCATATTCCCTTAAGGAATGAAGGTGAATGCATCTAACTATAGTCAGACTCAGGGTCTTTATGGAGGAAACCATGAATGATATGATAAAAGTTTAATCCATGATTGCTTCTAATTAAATATGATAATTTAATGTTTAAAAATTTAGTATAGATACAATTTATAACAGTTCATCCAATCTTCAACTCTTTATTATTCCATTATGCTCAGTATTCGAATTCAGGGTGAATTTTACACTTAACTCTTCAGGGATCAATTGATATACTGTAGCAATAGATTCTCAAAATTACTTCTAACCAAGTTATCATGATGTTAAGTCAAGATGAGATATATATGGGTATATATATTCAGATTTATTTTATAATGAAAATAAATTAAATAATTTAAATAAATCAGAGATTTTTTTACAATAAAAAAAAAATTAACAATATTTATTAAATGAAAATAATTTAAATTTATTTTTATATAGCAAAAATGTTATTATGAGTGCTTTACATACATTTCTACTATATTAGTATAGAAATTTTAAAATTATACATTCCCATATCCCATAGTAGATATGTATGATAACATAAACAATATTTAATATATTGTAAAACAATGAATAAAATTTTATAATTCCAAAGATTATGATAACAGTAACTAACTAAATTTAAATTAAACAGTATAAATATAAATGAAAACTTTTGTAATATCCAATCCTTTTGAGATTCCATTTCTATAAGATATCTCATCTATGTATGGTCCCTATTGTTAAAAGAAAAGACCTTTCATCCAAGGATATTAGTCATTTATACCGAATATTAAACAAACAAATATTGCTAAATTAATTAAATTAGCAATAAACAAAATTTCTGTCTTGTCATAAGTGAATGAATTTAATATGAAGAAAAATAAAATCTTATCTTTATATTAAGTTTACTTATTAACTTGGTCAAGTCACTTTGTAAGGAAGACCTAAATTTTACTAAATAAAAAAAATATTTAACTCAATGATTTTTTCCCATTTTTCATGATTTTCCAAAGTAAGCAGGTTTTAAAGGCATAGGAAATAGAATTAAACATTCATGGATGTTGATGTGCAAAGATGATGTGATGTATTTAAAGTTTATGATATTGTCCTATTCACTTCCATAACTTGAGTGATAATGTTCATTAAGAATAAAGTTCTTTTATTTCTGGTCATCAATCTTCAGTGGGGCAATCCAATATACTCCGTTGTTCATAAACATTCCTCTTCCATGATGTTGACATCCCTTTATATAAATTATCTTGCTATAAATTGAAGTTGGATATTGCATTATATAGATGAAATATATATATATTTTAGGCATTTCAGTAGGATTAAATAATTACACTATTTTAAGTTAGAACAATAGCATTTGATCCTATGGCAAATTGTCTTTACTCACGATGTATTTTCTATAACTTGAAATCTTTTTAAAATAATTTTATTTAGCTTATAAATGTTTTTGATGATATTTATCTTCTTTGAAATTCAAGTTTAGAACAATATCATTTTCTCTAATTATATTAAAGATAATTTCGCTTTTGAAATTATTATTAATGGTATTAAAGAGTAATTTATTTACTCTTTATTTGAGTGATATTAGAGTTCTCTGCTAGCAAAGATTTTATAAAGAAAATTCGTTCAAACTATTAATCCATCTTTCTGATATGTTTGGTATTTGAACATAGCAAAATAAATATATATAGTGACTAGTTCATTTATAAAAGATGGAACTCATTTGGAAATTAGTTAATTAAGATTTTATAGTGGAATCGACTTCCGGTAATTAGTATGTGTTAAATTATTATTTCATTTCACGATTTTGTATTCGATTATTGTTGAATGCATCATAATTAATAATTGAGCTCTAATTTTATTTCCTTCATGTTTAGTTGCTAAGATATGACTTGACCTTAGATTTTCTCTTTGTTTTGCGTCTTGGTTAATGATATTAGTTAACTTAATATTATAACGATCCAAACGAAGTGGTAGATCGCATCGCACCGCACCGCACTACCAAAGGGCGCCATCTAGGCATTTGAGCCTAGAAAAATTTATAAAATAGGCAGATACGCGCTGTTAGGATTCCACTTTATTTACATATTTAGATCGTTAGCCCATTGTCACTAGCTCAGTGGAGCCAGAGATAAAAATATATAACCTTAGATATAAATATAAAATAATAAAAGCCACTGCCAGAAATTAACACAGAAAAATATTTATTACGCACATATAAAATCATTCTAAATTTGAGGAATAAGTTTAACATTTAGATTTTTATCTTAATTTTTAATTTTACATTTAAAAAGCTTGCTATAATGTTTAATATTTTTAGAGGTCTATGAATAGGCTACATAGATCTGTATTTGAAAAGACAATATTCTTCCCTTATTTAACCCTAGGCTAAAAGTTCAAAGTCAAACTGACCAGTCATCCGATACATTATGTATTCAATGTAGCATGAAAATACAACGCCTAAATAGACTATACTGTCAGGAATGCCATCTGAACAGTATAATGAGAAGACATTGTGCTCTCCACCACCAGGAATGCTACTTCTGATGGCGAGTAGAACAATAAACATAAAACTCCATAGGAATGGATTTCGCCTTACTATCCAATTCCATAGGCAACAGAGGGTGTGCGGCGTATATATGTAATCCTGCACGTGGCGGATCTCCTGCTACATTTACTACCTACACAAATATATCGAAACCATTGAGCCAATTCAACCACGAAACAAATAACCTAAGATTACCCTCCCCTAATATAACTTTACAAATCTATACAGCCATTCACCCCGACTTAAATTTAACATTGAAATCGTCGCACAGTTTTTTAAAAATGTTGGGTATAGATCGTTACAAGTTCCCGTCAAAAACTTTCAAAATAAACATAAACGATCAAAATACAAATATTGATACCACATCCAGAGGAAACTTATAAGTAACCCAATAGTATTCACCTAAGATACTGCTTGTCACCAATAACTTAAAAGACATCCGAATAAATACATTTTAGATCCACCGTAAGGTATCATTATTATCGAAGTCATATATTTTGATCAAATATGAAAACCAAAATCTAATTAACCTAAACAATCCATGCAAGCGTCATAGACAACTTAAATGTAATGCATTTAATAATTTCTCCAATAAAATATTACTACCTAAAAATATTAAAGGGAAATGTTCTTTTCACAACGGAAAGATATAAAATTAACCATTATTAATTTGATTTAAACTTACAAAAGTCGTAAGGTCCATTTTAAATAAGTCGGCTGTTTATTAATTTGTTCAACTTGCGAAAGTTCTTGATTATTTAAAAAATTTTAAGTTCATTGTTAACAGCTTACGAAAAGGTCCAGGTTCTTGTTTTTCCGGAGTCCTTGTTTGAAACCCGGTCAGATGTTCCGGAGTAGCATTAGCTGGTTCCTTCGGTATCACAATCAGTTCATTTTTATGGAGAGGTGTGATATTGCGTCTCTATCACCACTCTCAAAACAAACAGCTGGAACTGCCCAATACTCAATATTTCTCCTTTTTATATTATCCACAAGGATTCACTGAACAAACGTCACTAATCTGTTTTTCGTTATGGTCCGGCCAACCTTAGTGCTTCCATTTGTCAAGCTAAAATCTCTTTCTTCTCTTATCTAACTTTCCATCTGACTTTTTAATTAAACAGCTTTTAGATAATTAATAAACAATCATTTCCTTTTATAGATTACAGGAATTAATTAATACCTGTTTTTATTTTAACTTACGTTATTTTTTTATTAAAATATTTTTATATTTCAATCTTGTATTTTTTATTTAAAAAAATACATTCAAATACTTTTTTTTTGTTTATGAAAAAAATTTTTTAAGTTTAACATCTGTGCGAATGTATACACGTTTAACAATGTTTTAATTTTAGCGTTTAGTTTTTCCTTTTATTTGCGAACTTTTAAGTTTTTATTTTAAATTAATGTAACGACATATTTATATATCGTTACTTAAATAAAAAAAATTAAAAAAAAATTTTACTTAGTGTTAGTATTTAATTGTTTATTAAATTTAAAAAAAACTTTTTTTTTTAAAAAAATATTAAATATATTTTTAAAAAAAATTTCTGTTCCTTATTACAAAATTTTCCCTCTTCCATTTTTTTTTCTCCTTTATTTTATTAGTTATTTTAAAATTTTTTAAAAAAATTATATTTATTTTTTTCTTTTATTTATTATTTTTATTTAATTTTCTTTATTATTTTTTTATATTTAAAAATTATTATAAATATTTTTTTTAAAATTTATTGTTTATTTTTAAAATTTCAGTTTTTTAAAGTAAAATTTCAAATTCCCTTCTCAGTTCTCTGAGGAGATTATATAAAGTATTTTGAATTATAAATATTGTTAGTCTTTATTTTATTTAGTCTTCTGGGGTAAAATTATTTTTATAATTAAAAATATTTATTTTAAATTTAAATTGAGTATTTATTATTTTTTTTTATTTAATTTAGAGTTAAATATGGTTTATTTTTTAGGGGTGTATGTATTTGTTTGAAAGAAATATTTTCCTATTATAATTTAATAATCTGATATTGTATTTGTTGTAAATACTATATTTCAGATGTTCTGAAATAAGTAGAAATGATTTAAATTTTGTTGAGTAGTATAAAAAAAAATATTGTTTTTAACTAAGGGGGTTTATATTGGGTTATTTACTATTAAATATTTTTGAATTAAAATAATAAGATTTCTTATACCTTTAAAATATTTTTATTTATTTATTTAATGGTTTAAAATGTTGTGTCTTATTCAAAATTTAAATAAATAAAGTAAAATAAAATTATTGTGATAGATTATAAATATATTCCATAAGTTTGGTTGTCATAGAAAATAATTTATATGTTATTTATTTAGATTTTTTTTGTAAATATAAAAAAAATTAAAGAATGTCTAAAAAATTTAAATTTATATTTTAGTTAAATATATAAAAATAATGGAATTTTAATTTAAAAAAAATAATAATTAATTTGATTCTTTAAGTAGTAAGATTCTTATTTTAGTTATTAATTATTGAATTTTAGGAAAGTTATTAGTAGTATATTTATTATTTATAGATTGATATTTGTGATCACTTTAGTAGATTTTGTCTTTTGAAATAAAGATTTGTTTGTAACATCAGAGTGTTGTAAAATTAAATTTATTGGATTATTAAAATCTGAATATAGTAGTTATAGATCTATTCATATAGCTCTAAGATAAAATTATAATAATCATTTTGTTTTATATTTTTTATTTATCATTTGATTAGATTAATATGACTAATCTCTGTGTTTAGTTAGGTTGTGAATTTCTGGTGTTTGTTGTATTTAATTTTTTGTATCTCTTATCTATTTTCATCTGATTTTAATTAAACAGTTTTAGATAATTAATAAAAATCATTTCATTTATAGATTACAGGAATTAATTAATATGTTTTTATTTTAATAGTTATTTTTTATTAAAATATTTTTATATTTCAATTTTATTTTTATTTAAAAAATATTAAATATTTTTTTGTTTATGAAAAAAATATTTTTAAGTTTAAATTGTAATTATAAGTTTAAAATTTTTAATTTTAGTTTAGTTTTTTATTTATTTAATTTAAGTTTTTATTTTAATAATGTAACGACATATTTATATATCGTTACAATATATTATATATATGAATGATTGAAATCTAATTCTTTTAATATTTGATTTTATTAAAATAACTATTTATTTGATTTGAATTTTATTATTAAAATTCTATAATCTAACTGTATTTACTGTTTATTATTTAAAATTTTTTTTTTTAAGTTTATGATTTGATATTGTACATAAACAAGTGTGCTTAATAAGATTGTAAGTTACTTTTACAGTAAGTTTAGGGATCCGCATCTAGATTTTATTATAATCAAAAATTATAGTGATTGATTTAGAGACCCTGGCCTTACATAATTATGATTAGTGATTATAGGGCTGGATCATCAATTCTTTCACTAATAAAAAAATAACAAAGAGTTATACAACAAGGAAAAATGGACTCTATATGATAAATATACAATTTGAATAATCAAAATTGTTAGTCCATGTAGTTAGCTATTCTTCAATATATGGATACCCATGATAAGATGTCTGGTTCCTTCTAGATTAGGAAAATTCCTGGATCTTGGGAGTTGGTAATCCTTTTGATGTTGTCTGATCATCCTCTAGATAGTCTGTCGATGACTTGACAGTGGAGAGATGGTTCCTTTAGTGAATATTGTGCCTTCCTAGCGGTAGTAAAGACATTACTGATGTTATTAGTTTGTAAATTCTAATAATTCATAGGCATATAACTGGCAGTCTCCCATCTATGATGTTTAATGAGTTTTCTACCCCTATATCCTTGTGTATTTCTTAATATTTATTAGAATTATTATTATCTGCTATAGATTAGATGTGTGGTTTTCTTTTTTTTTGTTTTTTCAGCAAGCTAATGATTCTTTTTATGAGCATTATGTCACTGAATAATACAATTTATATGAATTAGTCCCTTGGAACTATTAACATAAGTCCTTTCTATGGATTTGTATTGCTCCTTTAACCTCCATAAACTTTTCCTCCTCTAATTTGTTTTTAATAGATTTTGGAGATAATTTGTTCTTTTATAAAATCATCAAATCATAAATTGAACATTAGTTCATTTTTAAGCATTATTTTTAATGTGTGGATAGCTTAAAAAAATTATCTATTTTCTTCTTGATTAAACAATTCAGTTTTTTTCTTACATATCCGGTCTGTGACACAAGCATGTTATATATCATACTGTATTCTCATTGTTTAAGTATTTTAATTTCATTTAGTCTCCTTAATAATTTTTTTTTTTTTTTTTAAAAATTAACATTGTAAGAATTTAAGTTTAAATCCCATTTTTCTTTATTACTCTTTTATACTAAATTCAGGAATTTGGTAAACTGAGCTTCAACTACTCCTATTTTATAGTCAGTAGACTTAACACAACAAAAGATAAAAATAAAAGCCAATGTCGCAATATACTTATAATTAATGTCATTTTTTTTTTTTTTACATAACAAAGAGTGATAATAGATTTATTATACCTTTAATTAGTTAAATTTTGTTTCAAACCCTCTTTGTTTCTAATAGATTGGAACTGTATTCTCACACGCCCCCTCATTAAAGGATTAAAATGGATTGTAAGGGTTTTAATTCTTAATTAATATAAGTTATAATTTTATTGTTTAAACCTTACTTAATCTTCCTTTATGATGTTTGATAACAAACAACTTTTCTTTATAACACTGTAATTTGAGAAAACTTGATTTACTTCTTTTCCCTTGACTTGGGTATTATAGAAAATCGGTTCCCACTATGAGAAATTGACCAAAGTCAACTATAAATATTTCATTCTTATGGTGTTATCACATATTCAGGTGATTGGATCCTTGGTATGATACCTCATGTTTATATAAATATTGTGACAGTCAGATGATGTATGTTGATTTAACCCAGTTCGAATACTAGGCAAAAGTACCTTGAGGCCACCATATGCGAGATATTAAACCAAGAATACTATGACCTCTGCCCTATTCGGCTAGTCTCGAAGCTATCATGAACCGAACAACACTATCTGAGACACGCATAGATATTTTCTTCCCGAGCCACGAGCTTAGCATCAGCGGGAGACATGGACAGAACCACCTGCGGAGCTTAAATAGTTAAATTGCAAAAATACTTAGAAATATGTGTTCTGCATGCCTGGATCATTTGAAAGTAAAACAAAGCATTAAAAGATAACTAGCAAATGCAAGCTTTTTAGTGAAATAAATATCTTTAATAAATGACATTTGAAATATTATTAATAATTTAATGGCCTTCGCTATTCCCCGAAATTTCTGAATAACTAATGAGACAATGAAAACCCGATTAATATACTTGCGGTCTAAATCTTTCCTTCCCAGTTTTATTAAACATTGTCAACTCGAATCTGCTCGATAATGTGTAATAATAAAAATTTTCCGCAAAGCAGTTTCTAATTACTTTGCACTAAAACAGAGTTTAAAACCATTTAAGATGTATATCGTAAATCTGACATACGTAAGAAGCTATGCGAACAAAAGAAGTATCGAGGAGATCAAATTGGCAAACAACAAAAAGAAAAAAAGAAACTTACTCTTACTAAATTTTACAAGTATGAATAAAACTGGAAAGGGATTTTTATATGAACAATTAACTAATAAACTTAACCGCAATAGAATTAAAATATTTACACATGGGAGTAATGAAGAATAGCGAAGAAAAGGGGTTAAATATCTAAGTAGATGATCACATATACATATATCTAACTAGTCTAATAAAAATAGTTACATTATAAATATCATTAAGCAAACATTTCATAAATATTCAAGAAAGCAATTATAAAAAGTATGGACAAAAAGGGTAGCATAATGAATAGTTCATGAGGAGAGATATGATTACCTTCCTTATTCCTTGGTCATGTTCCATCGACGGGCGTAGCTGATCGTCTGATGAGATGTGTTCGACGACAAGGAAAGTGGAAATCAGTAGCATGGTTTCAAAAGTCCTCCAGACACGAAGAGTTCAGATAATGATTGAGTAAATACTACATTTTTCTGGTATTGAGAAACCGGATAGGAAAGTATTTATTTGCCTAGCGAGCATATTAGAATCCATCATACTTATACGATTTTTAGCTTGAGCAGGTTCAAACTTCTTCATGATTTGTAGACGATAATTGTAGACTTTTGGAATAAAATCACAAACAAAATCTGACAGAGTTCTCCTAAGAGAAATCTGAATGCACCTTGCAATAGCAGATCTGACTGAAACTTGCAATAGCAAAATCTGAATGCCTTGCAATAGCAAAATCTTGAATCAACCTTGCAATAGCAAAATCTGATATCACTCTTCCAATAGCAAAATCTGAATGAATCTCCTCTTTTGTTCTCTCCCTTTTATAACTTTTTTTCTTAGCTACCTTCTATTGTTTGTATGATCTGAGATCTTGATAAGCCTCCCCATGCTCCTTTGTTTCAAAGTAACATTTTCTAAAAATAATTTTACTTTTTTACTCTAAATTTCTTTCTTTAAAGTTTGAATTCTATTAACTAAAAAGAAAGAAAAGAGAAGGCATCTTTAATTTGACTTGAATGGGCTAACTAATTAAAATATACATTCTTTTAGAAATGTTGGTGGGCTTATCTCAAAATCAAATCATACTAAATATTTTAACAACAATATATTATTATTTTTTTATAGTAGAATAAGCATTTTATTTCAGCAGAATTTTGCATTAACTCATATATATATATATACGCTAGATGTATATATATGTTTGACTAATAGGTTAAGCAATTTTTATTAATAGAATGAAATTTATTTAAAACAAAATATTTAAATGTAATACACATTTGATAAGCATAATTATTTTTAACTCTAATGCAAAACCCTGCTGATATTGAACTATAAACTTAATTCAGGTCTACAATACTAATTAAGTTTATAGGAAGATGTGAAGCATGGATCGGGCTTCAGATCCATTGCTTCAATATAATAGGGTATAGTTTATTGGATTTGAAAATTCTTAATTATAAATCAGTTGTTTTTGTCTGTTGTCTTTAATAAGCATGTTTATGCTAAAACCATTAGAGTTGACTATTCCTCAATCATACAAAATTTTAATGGCTTTGGGGTGCTTCTTTCTCCTATGAAGGCCTGAATCTATCTTTTATGGTTTATAATTTTGGTAGTTGAATAAGTATTTACCTGAACCAAAAAAAAAAAAACTATGAGATGATTTAATGTCGTTTATTCCTTAAAATTTTTCATCTGAAAGATTTGATTTGGTAATGGGTTCGATTGTAGGTGTTTGTAGATATCTGTCCATTCATGGTATCATAAATTCCTTTTTGTTGAGGTTAATTTTCCATAATATTCCCATGGTAGGGTTTTAATATTCTTGAATTATAGGTATCCCTTATCTCACCTCCACTGTCCAACCAGTAGGCATTGGGACCTGAATGTTTTACAATCATATATGGTCTCTCATGCATTGCAGAATTTATGGAAAATGAATTCTGGTGGCTATTTAATTTTCCCATGAGTTACCTTCTTTCTTTTTGTGACCCTTGACCCTGTGAACTCCTTTGTGTTATTTTTCCCAATATCCCTCTGATCCTTTTTATTAACCCATCTTCTAGGATCCCAATATGCTTGTCGATTGATCATTTTAGTTCTTTAAGTTAGGCCTGTAAGTTATTTTGATTCTTGGTCATCTTTTCAAAGCCCTCATTATTTTGCGAGATTTCATATCTCGATCACAATTTGTGCTTCCATTAGTCTCTGATTAGTCCCCTCCATTAACTTCATTTTCCCTTCTATATTGATCATCCTATTATTTTGTACGATTTTCATGACCCCTATTTTTGAATCTACTTTCTCTATTTCTCCCTTCACTTGTGATTTCTGTTGTTCTTATCTTTCCTTTATATTGAGACTTAGGCTCTCACATGCTTGCATAATTTCCGCAGCTTCATCATGAAATCAACCTAGTTATCTCCAATTCTATTTCTATTTTGACAGTTGTAATCCATTCTTTCGATTTTTTTTCTTTCATATCTTTGACTTTATCCCTCAATTCCAAAGTTTGATTACTAAGTTTTATGAATTCTTGTTTTCATTTCATTGTTTTTTTGAGGCTGGACATTTCAGCTCCATTCTTCCAGGATATCTTGTCATCCTATTCCATTATATTCTCTGAAATGGATGCTTCTAAGCTTTCTTTTACAGGATTTTTCCTATCATCTTCTAACTCCTCTCTGATCTCTTGATCACTTTCTGTATCCATTAATCTATATTTCTGTGTTATCATTTACAAGTATCTTGATCTTTTTCTATTACTGTTTCATGCAATATTTGCTAGTTTTATAATGAACTACTTTTTTTAATAATAGTATGCATTCCATATTGCAGATGTTTCCTTGTCTTCACATGCCTAATATAAGCTAATGTTTATTTCTTACTCATCCAGCATTTTAGGTTATTATTATGCACTTTGTTTAGATCTCCAGTTAATTGGTTAATTACCAGTTATTTTATTATTTTTTTTAGTTCCTCATTTACCCGATTTTCATCTGCCACATATTAAGTTAATTTAGTTCCCATATTATTGTAACATTTAAATTTCTTTGAATTTGGTATTTGTTAAATAATCTTAATTCTAATTCTTTAGAATCATCACGTAATATGTAAAAGTGCTACATCTAAGTTCAACTTTATATGAAATAATCCTTTGGGTTCAAGGTTATTACATAGCAGTGTCGTTCATAGTGGTATGATATTTATGATTTTGAAAATGTAACTCATCATTATATAGATTTTACAATGTATGATATGACAACCATCTGAGTTTGTGCTCCACATTGGGGGCCATTTGTAATGGAACAGAGGTATTATGTGTATGATCACATTTCTAAAAACATAATTGGATAGTGTCTAGCCCCAATAATTGGTTGTTAATTGTAATGAATGGAATAAAATGGCTATTTGCACCACTCATTTTATTGCACATTGAGGCGATGGTATGAGTTCAAGCCCCTAAAGTTCGCCAGTTATAATTATATCACATTTGATGGTATGCTTAGTTCCATTCTGATATATATCATCATATGATTGCCCCTTAAGTTCTTGTTATCATGAGTTCTCATATATCCATTATTCCTTGGTATTCAAACTCCGTGGTTATATGCATGATTCTAATAAGCTAAGGTGATGATTACCATAAGTTTGATATAAAATTTATAATTATTTACATCTGAGTTATATGTGGCATGGGTAATGGAAAGTTAGATAAATGAGGAAACATACACAAATTTCAAATTAACTAAATAAATCATTAACAGCTTTATTCCATTTATTGATAATTTGCAATCTTTTGGAACAAATAATTTGACATTTGGGTAGATCAGATCATTCTTTGGAACAAATCAATTTGACATTTGGTAGATCTAATATGATCATTCCTCTAACCTTTGATCCTATATAGGATGCTCTAACCATTTGCTTAGTCTAACAATGTAATTTATGATTATTTTGATGATTTTTCTGCTGAACAATTCTTGTTCCCTGACTTTAACTTGTCTACCTTACTCCATTGCAATGCATCGTGGATTATTAACTGTCGCCTTAGGGTATGAAGTCCCCACCTTGACATTACCATTGTTTATGATAACAATAGCCATTTATACAAGAGGTTTAGTCAGTCATACAGAATAACAAATAATAATAATCAAGTTACTTAAACAATAATGATAAACATAAAATTGTCCTGTACTATTGCAAGTATTTAATATTTTATAGATAAAATCTCACCTTAACACCAGTCAGTCATCCAGTTTTTTAGTTGATACGTTTAGGGATCAGCATCTAGATTTTATTACAATCAAAAATTATAGTGATTGACCTAGAGATCCCCCTTACATAATTATGATTGGTGATCATAGGGCTGGATCATCAATTCTTTTAATAATAAAAAAATAAAATTATACAACAAAGAAAAATGGATTCTATATACTAAATATATAATTTGAATAATTGAAATTGTTAGTCCATTTAGTTAGCTTTTCTTAAGTACATGAATACACAGCTGATAAGATGGCTGGTTCCTTCTAGATTAGGAAAATTCCTGGATCTTTGGAGTTAGTAATCCATTTGTTGTTGTCTGGTCATCCTTTAGGTAGTCAGTTGATGACTTGACAGTGAAGAGGTGATTTCCTTTGTTTACTGCTGCTTTCTCCATAATCCTAGTGAATATTGTCCCCTCCTAGTGATGGTAAAGACATTACTGTTGTTATTAGCTCATAAAGTCTTAATTATTCATAAGCATATGGCTGGCAGCCTCCCATCTATGACATTTAATGAGTTTTCTACCCCCCCCCATATCCTTTTGTATTGTTTAATATTAAAATTAATATTATCTGCTATAGATTAGAAAGTGTTTTTTTTTTTTGTTTCTTCAACAAGCTAATAATTCTTATGAGTTCTGTGTAACTGAGTAATAAAATTTACATGAATTATTCCCTTAGAATTATTAACATAAGTCCTTTCTATGGAATTATATTATTCTTTTGACCTCTATAAACTTTTCCTTCTCTAATTGTTTTTAATAGCCTTTGGAGATAATTTGTTCTTTTATAAAAATGATCCAATCATAAATCGAACATTAATTCATTTTTAAACATTATTTTAATGTGTGGATAGCTTTAAAAAAATTATCTATTTTTTTATTGATTAAACAATTCAGTTTCTTTTCTTGCATATGCAGTCTGTATCACAAGCATGTTATTTATCATGCTGTACTCCCATTGTTTAAGTGTTTTAATTTTTTTTTTTAATAATTTAAGTTTAAATCCCATTTTTCTTTTTTACTCTTTTATACTAAATTTGGGAATTTGGTAACTCGAGCATAAATTACTTTTATTGGTACTTGGGTATTATTCCTGCAACCTAGGAAAGATAGGACGACTTTTTACATACGCGATAAAGGCATAATGTTGCAAACATCAAATAAACCTTTGCGATTTGAGTTTTTTTTCTCGTCAAAAAACGTGTTTTTGAACGTGCACAAAATGTGCTTTGAAACGTGTCAACCGAAACTATTATATAGGTGCTTTTTTTGGACATTTTGGTATTTTTTTTCCTGATTCAAAAGTTTGTTGTTTGTATTTACCATTTGTTATTATTGTGAATTTGATTTAACATTTTTAATTTCAACTGCATTATTTACTTCTGTTTTTTTTTTCCCATAACTTGGTTATTGACTGACTTCTGCATTTTTGAATCTTTGAATTAAAAGTTTATTATTTAATTGTAATTGAATGAAGATGTTGACTTTGTTATTTGTTTATTCCAAAAATTAGATTGCCTGGCAGAATTCCATTTAGAGCATGTACTGGGCAATCACTTGTTCCACAAATCTTTCGGAGGAGGAAGGACGGTGGGAGGGGGGGGGTACTACTGACAATTGCCATTTTGTATGCAAGAATCATCTGCAGAAGTGTATATTTCATAGAATATTTTTTCTTTTTTACTTTTATAAAAATATATTTATGTTGGCTTTTTTTTTACGGACCACATATTTTTTAAATTGATCGAATTAAGTAAGCATCAAAAGTTAGTTTGTGTCCGTGTACAATTTGTAAAAGTATGTGTATATCTCATATAATATTTTTTTGTTTTTATAAAACTATATTGAGTATTATTTCTGCAACCAAGGAAAGATAGAAGGACTTATTTGTTTATTCAAAAAATTAGATTGCCTGGCAATATTCCATTTAGAGCATGTACTGGTCAATCACTTGTTTGACAACTTTTTCGGAGAAGGAGGAAGGACAGTGGGGGGGGGGTGCTACTGACCATTGCCATTTTGTATGCAAGAATCGTCTGCATAAGTATATATTTCCTAGAATATATTTACTTTTATAAAAATATATATTTATGTTGGTTTTTTTTTCTCCTGCAACATGGACCACATATTTTTTTTTGTTGAAATTGATCAAATGAAGTAAGTGTCAAGAGTTAGCTTGCGTCCGTGTAAAATTTATAAATACTTGTTTATCTCATGTAATATTTTTTTTTTTGTCTTTGTAAAACTGTATTGAATATTATTTCTGCAACCAAGGAAAAATAGAATGACTTTTCACATTTGTATCAAAGCATTGCTAACTTTCTAATGTTTGATTTGCCAAAATAACAACATTAAAAAGTTAGCAGTGTATTGATACGAATGTGAAAAGTCCTATCTTTCCTTGGTCACAGGAATAATACCCAAGTACCCTTTTATTTTATAGTCAGTAGACTTAGCACAACAAAAATTGGAAAAAAAAGAAAAAGATGATGTCACAATCTACTTATAATATAATTAATGTCATTTTTTTTTACATAACAAAGAGTGTTAATAGATTTGTTATACCTTTAATTAAGTATGTTTTGTTTCAGACCCTCTTTATTTTAATAGGTTGGGCGTACTCTCACAATATGTATGCAAGATGCTCTTCCCAATGTAAATATTAATTTTAACCCTGCAACTAAAGATAGTGCTAAAGTCCATTTACTGACTAATATTGAATGGAGAAGTGGATTGGTCATGTACCAGTTACCTGAAAAATAATCCCAACATTATGTAATAATAGAAATCCATTTCATCATTATTTTAGAATTATTTGTTGGAATCACCAAATATCTGCAGTTGGCATAAACTGAGAGTCACTTAAATATAATTATTGACCTATTGTCAGGCCTGTTTAGATGTATTAGTAAGTTGGCTTTGGTTCAAAACTTTATAGAGTGTTTGAAAATTTTAACTTATTAGCTTGAATAATATAAATGAAATAAAAATAGCTGCTGAAAAGATATGTGCAGTCCAAGACTTCCATTAATGAAGGCCAATAGCCACAAACAAATTTATTAGAGATTTTATTGACATTATAATCTGGTGCCTATTGATTATTCATGAGCAGAAAATTAGCACTGTTAATAGAATGGTTAAATGTAAGTTGGGAAAGTCATGAGGTACTTCATTTAGCTTGATAATTTATATATGTATAAAGTTCACTTTCTCTTCCTTTTTATGACTTCCATTGTAAGTTTATGCAATCAGTAGTTACGAGATGGCAGTATAATTTTATACCCCATCATCAGAGAAATGGAGGAAAATGTAGATAAGGATGATAGAATAGAATATATATTTAGGGAGTGACAAGAGATATGGATGACAAAATAAGTAGTGCAGTGGAGATAATTAGGCAAAGAATAAGTAAAATAGTGAAAAATGTAAAGGATGTAGAAGTAAAATTAAAAGCATTAGACATGAAGTGTGAGCAGATCAAGGAATTAATGAATAGAAATGATAAGGAAGTCCAGAAGATAGAAGAGAATGTTATGGATAAGTAGGGAAAGTAAATGTTGAGACAATCTTGATAGGGGATTCGCTAATTAGAGGATGTGGAGATGTAATTGCAAGGGAAAATAGAAATAGGTATGTAAGAGTATGTTTGCCTGGAGCTAGAATTAGGGATGTTACAGATAAGGTAAAGAAACAGGAGAGTAGAGATGTTTATGTTATGGTAGGGACAAATAATTTGTCAGAGCCATCGGAGAGAGTAATGGATGAGTACAAAGAATTGATTAGTAATTTGAATAAGATTAAAGGATGAGTAGGAATAGTTGGATTATTACCAAGATTTGACAATAGGTATATGTTAGATAGGACATGTTCTATAAATGAGAGATTAAAAAAATTGTGTGAGAGAAATGATGTTATGTTTGTGGATATGTGGGATTTTTTTATTAGTAAGAGGAGTTATATAGTAAAGATGGATTGCACTTAGCAAAATAAGGAAGTGAAACATTAGGGGTTTGATTTATAAAAAATATAATAGTTTGGGAAACTTAGGGGGGTAGGATTTTAAATTACAATATTATCAAAAAGAAGGTTAAGAATGGATGGGATGAAAGAAGTAAACAAAGGGTAGCTGATTCAGATATAAATGTAGATGTGGAGAGGGAATGGGTCTGTAAAACTAATGATAAACAAGCTAATTACAAATGTAATAGAGAAGAAAGAGTCAAAAGAATTTATAAAAGGGTAGTAAGAAAGGAAGAAATTGTTAAAATTGAATATTTGAATATGCAAGGTGGTAGGAGACCAGAAAAGTGGCTGGAATTAAACAAAGCAGTTAAAAATGAAGGGCTTGAGGTATTAGCAGTAGTGGAAACACAGCTAAGAGACAAAGAACCTTCACTGGAACATTTGATATGGCAGGATCTAAATAGAAAAGAAAAAGAAAAAAGGAGTGGTGGTACTGTAAAATGTCAAGAACATTTGTGGTCTGAGATAAGGTTAGGAAGACAAGAACGATGGATGGTGGCTATAGTGTATATGGCCACTGGAGATAGTCAAACTATAATGGAGTGGAACAGTAGCATATATGAATGCCTAGTTAAGGATATACAGAGTTTCAATAAAAAGGGGAAGAAAATAATTAGGAAATATGAATGGACATACTGATAAAATTGATGATGTAGATAACAAGAATGGACAGCTTTTGAAAAAAATTTGTCAGAGTGAATTTGAGCATTGGAAATTTATCAAATATTTATGAGGGACAATACACATGGTCTAGAAATAATATATTTCACACAATAGATTATGTATTAGTAGAAGAAGAGGGAATGAATAAAGTACAGAAAATTAAAGTGTTTGATAATGAGAGGGGTTTTTTAATAGAAATGGTTAGTAATGTGATGGAAAATAATAATAAAAATAGAAAGGATAGTGAAAGATGTGGATGGAGAATGAATGATAAGAATAAGTTAGAAGAATATAAAATAAAAGTAGAAGAAATCATGGAAGAGTTTGTTGGGGATAAATATAAGGATTGGTGTGGTGAAGTAGAAAAAGTGGCAAATAGGTTTTAGGTAAGGATATTCAGAAGAATAAAAGTAATAGAAAAGTGAGAATTAGTAAAAGTGTAAAAGAGAGGGAAAAAGCATGCACAGAATATAAATATATTATTAAAACAAAGAAAATGAAAAAGATGTTAATATTAAATGAGAAAACTATTTAAATAAAAAGTTGGCTAAAATAGATAATTATATAGAGAGAATGAAATTAAATAGTAAATTATTGGAGGATATTAATAAAAATGGAAGAGATGGGAGTAAAAAAATTTGGAAATATATTAAAAGAAGGAATGTAGGGGAGAGAGAAATAGTATTACTAAATGATGAAAAAGAGTGTAGCTCTAGAGAAGAATTAGAGACAATCTTAAATAAGTATGTAATGGATATAGAAAAGATGTTAGATGTGAAGGACAGAGTGATAACAAACATAAAAGCACATAGTAATGGAAATATTAGTTTTACAGAAAATGAATTGAAGGAAGTAGAGAAGAAGTTGAAAAGTGTAAAGGCAAGAGGTTTAGATGGATGGGCAGCAGAGATGGTGATGAATTTGGGAAATAGGGCAAAATTAAATCTATTATCATGTTTTAATAAGATGGCACAGAAGACAGAATTTCCAGATAGCTGGAATAATACAAGAGTAAGGCTATTATTTAAAGGAAAGGGTAAGGACCATAGAAAGATAAACAATTATAGACTGATAGTGGTAATGTCAGTGTTATATAAAGTTTTGGTATATATGGTGGCTGGAAGTGGCAAAATGGATGGAAGAAAATAATATAGTGGGAGAAATGCAAGGAGGTTTTAGAATGGATAGGCATATAGGAGATAGTTTATTTGTAGTCACACAACTTATAGATATGAGTAGGAATACAGGTAGACAGTTATATATGGTCTTTATAGATATAGAGAAGGCATATGATAGAGTAAATAGAAATAGATTATGGGTAAATTTAATAAATTTGGGAATGAATGGAGCTTTAGTGGATCTTATTAAGAGATTGTATGAAAATAATTATTATTTGTAACAATTAGGAAATATAGAATCAGAGTTAAAAATGGGGTGGGACTAAAGCAAAGATGCTCTATGTCACCTATTTTGTTTTTGTTATATTTGAGAGAAATGGAGAGAGCAATAGAAAGACCTGGAAGAGGGATAGAGATAGCATTAATAGATGGCAAGGGAGTGTATATATTATCAGGTCTTTTATTTGCTGATTTCTTGTGCACAGAAAATAGGGAAGATATGGAAGTTATGCTGAAGATGTGTGCAAAGGTAAGTAAATAGATAGGAATTACATTTTGTGAAGAAAAATCAAAAGTAATGATGATAAATGCTGGGAAAAGAGAAGAGAGTTTTTATTGGGGGATATAAAATTAAATGTGGTAAATAGGTAGAACTATTTGGGAATCTTCTTAAGTAATCAGAGAAATTGCTTGGATGAATAGGCGAAAAAATTGATAAATGAAGCAAAGAAAAGAAAGAGACTGATAAAGAAATTAACAGTGTTTTAGGGGGGGGGGGGGTTATGGTAATAATGCATTATGTATTAGTAAAGGGTATTAGATTACTTAGAAAAAGTACAAAGAGAAGTAGGAAGACATGCATTAGATGCAGATGTGTGGACGGCAAAGGAGGCAGTTCAAGGAGAAATGGAATAGTCAATTTTTTATATGAGAGATGCAAAAAAGCAAAATGAAAATGTTTGGGAAGATTGCAATTTATGGATAGTAAGAGAATAGTCAAAATAGTATTTAATTGGGTTATGAGTAAAGGACAGGCAACAAGATGGGTGAGAAAGGTAGTATAGTATGCAGAAGATTTGGATAAAGACTTTATGTCAGTATACTTGTACAAAAGGTGGGATTGTGTTAGTAGAACTTGGGATACAAGAATAGATGCATTAATAAAAAATAGGGAGTTGGTAATATGGAGAACTAGTGTGGAGAATAAAAAGAATTTAAATATATATAAGAAGTAAACAGAATATTGGGTGTGAGTTAATTTATGATAATAGCAAGGAAAGTAGTTTACTGTTTAAGGCTTGAACAGGATCATTAGCAACATGTGTGACTTAGTTTGCAAGTTATGTAAGGAAGGCATAAAAAATATTAGGCATCTGCTAATTGAATGTAAATTCTTACAAGCAGAAAGAGTACAAATAATGAAGTTGTGGGAGAATAAATATAAACCAAATGATTATACAGAAAGTGGATTCTTGGTTTTTATGCTGGGTTTGGAAAAAGATAAGGGGGATCTAGATATAAAGGCCATAGGGTGGACAACGATGATGATGTAGAAATGGGATGGAGCAGGTTAGAGAAGAATATGGGAAAAATTTAGGATGGAGAATGGAAAGAGAAGATAGGGTGGCTAACAGGTTTTTCTGGGCATAGTGGTTAAGAGATTCCTGACTTTAGTAAAGAGAAGCCATATCGCATTGCCTTTGATTGGTTTCTGGTTTTTATCTTCATCAGTGTGACAGGATTTAAAGATGATAATAAAATGGAGAGAAAGAAACTACTCTTGCTTATTGCAGTAAACTTAAAAGATTGTGTAATGTTGTGTTGATAATAAAATTCCTAGCCAAGGAGAAATGATGCCAAGAGTTGTAATAGAATTGAAATTATTAAAACAGTTACTAGTCTGTTGTTATAGTTATATAACATCTTAGCCTTGGTTCAAAGTTTTTAGTTTTTTTTTAAATTTTGGATTATTAGCTTGATAGTAAAAAGAATATTAAAGTGGATGTCATATGCATAACTGCTTTAGTTACAACTTTTATTCCAAGTCCTCGATAATAAAGGCAAAAGTTCAAAACCAGACTAGGGATGATATTATGTTGGTATTTTAAAAAAATAGTCCTGATTTTTTTGTTATTTTTTAAGTCATAAAAATAACCAGCAAATATTTCTTACAGTGTTCCATATAATTTATGATGTTAAAGAGAGTTTGTTCTGTAAATTCAGCATCATATATCTGATGAAAGAAGAATGGATTCAAATAATTCTATTTATGGAAATGGAAAAGGAATATAGTGCAAAATTTATAAAGTTGCATTCTAATCTCAAGCAATAAACCATATTTCAATTAATAGACTTTTTGCAAAGTTCAAGAAATTATGATTCATTATATGGATCATATAAAAAACATATTGAATAAGTTTTTTAAATAAAAACTTTTGCTTGCCTTACTGCTACCACTATTTCATTAAATATCTATATTTTTAGATGTGTGATCTGGTCTATACAGGCAATTAAAGATAGTAATGTTAATTTTAAATGTTTTCTAGGCTTTCATTATAATAACTATTTTGCAAACTTATTTAATGTTAAAACAGCACAATTATTTTTTTTTATTATTCTTGATAAGCATTATTAAGTGATTAAGAAGAGTTTGTTTTTTATTTTATGAATTTGTGTAGTTTAGGAATAAATTAAAATATTAACATTGTTTTAGCTCATATTTATTTATTATGAGATACATTACTTTATGTGAGTTTACAATGAGATAGATCTTTAAGAATCATCTGTTTCCAAATGGATCCTTCAGCAAATATTTAAATCTTCAAATTTTAAGTTAGTAATCAGATTCATTTTCTTAAATGCAGGTATGTATTTGCTATAGATATTTATAGAAAAAACTATCCCTTCCCCATAAGTCATTTTTAAAATAGATTTGGGAAAAAGTATTTCATTCCTAATTGTTTATTTCAGCTGATTTGGTGAAAAAAGTCAATAATAAAACCCCTGTTATAATAATATTTTTTTAGGTGAAGATATAAAGATAGAATGACATAGTTACCATTATTAATATAGCTAAGGTACAATTATCCTGACTTCCTATGACTCAGCAGCTTCTAATATCCAAATAAATAACAAAGATTATCAATCTCTTAAATGTAAAATTTTTATTGTTGTCGCAGTGTGATTTTAATAGCAAGAGACCATTTTGATCAGTTGACGATAAAAGTTTCAATGAGAATTAAGGTTTTAGCAATGTTAATAATTGAAAACTGTTTAGAAGGTTGATTTTATTAACTATTGTACTAGATATCAGCAGCAGTCAATATTTCAAGGGAGAAATTCAAATTTTGCTTAAAAGAAAATACACTTCAGCATGTGCTCAATATCATTTAAATTTTTTAAGTTTCTTTATGTTTTGTTCAAATTGACACAAAATTAGTATCCATTGTTTTTAACTATCATCCAAAATTAGAAGCAGGCAGTATGATTAATATATATATATTGATAAAGAGCAAAAGAAGTAGATGTGAAAAGAGAGGTGATGATTTTTGTAATCATCTTTTTGTATTTAATTGGCCTTTTTCAAAAGTACATTCATGTTCATTCCCACAAGAAGTCTTCATTGTTTTGAAGAAATGTGTGTAAACTGTTGGATTTAAAGATTTAATTTGAAGATTGGATTGTTGTCAAGAATCAAGAAAACCTTTTTTAATATTACAAATATAGTTGGATGAATTATTTACCATCAAATTTTTTTTTTTTGAACTTTTAAAATATATAACAAGAAAATTCAAATTCTTTTCTCCAATTTTTATGAGAGTTGATTATTGACCTTTTGCCTATGGAATAACATTTTTTAGTCTGCTATCTCTGGTTAATTGTAGCAAATGCTATGACTCTTAACTCTGATTTTTTGCTTTATAGATTCTCTTAAGTGATGCTTTTTGATTTACTATGATGTGCTAAATGCAATTGTTAATTATTCCTTGTGATTACACAATTAATTGTTTTAAAGAAAAAGAGATTTTGAATGAATAGTATACTTTCACAATAAGGGTGAAGTTTAAGATATGCTAATGCCTTTTTAAAGAATTTCCAGCAGAACATTTTAGAAAATTGTGTTTATGAATTGCAAGATTTTTTTTTTAATTATCTATTATGATTTGAATAATAAAATTTTTTGATAGCTCAGGAATGGCAGTGGAAAAACACAAAAACTTAATGTTCCTTGGATTAATCCCAACTGAGAAAGACTTCTTAAAAAGGCAAAATAATTTCAGTTGTATGAATAAAATTGATATGTCTGCCACTTTGTTTTTCAAATGTCACTTGACCTTCAATGCAAATAACTTATGTGATAAATAAATAAATCATAAAAGAAGAGATTGTATTTTAACAACCTTGTATTTATGTTAAATGTTTTGTTTTTTTTTTGAGTTAAAGCTTTTTATTTATTTTGAAAGAAACATAATAGTACAGCAGATAAAGGGGAATCACTAAAATTGATCTTATGAGCTCCTTATTGTTTTAGTATAAATTTAGACATTGGCATTGCTTAATTTTTTTTTCTGTTTGGTTTTGATGCATTTGTAAAATATAGACTGGAGCTCAAAGGCCGTGGAATGTGGCCCAGGTCTGTCCTATTGCTTAAAATTGTTAGGAATTCCCAAATATTAAAGTCATTTGATTATTTTTATTGTTACACATTATTTATTTGTAATAATATAATAACCCGAAAAAATTGTACTCCTATGTTCTGTATATTATTGCTCAAATCACTAATTTAGTATGAAAAGGCTAGAATTTATTTTGATCAAGGGTTTTGTTCCAGATATTGAGGCTGGTAATATCATTCTGATACATGAATAGGAAATACTGTATATACTTAATGTAATTTAAAAGGAATTTAAACTCAGACTTTCAAGCTCCCTCTAGCTATCCACTCCATCCTATACAACCAATTCACATGACAACACACATGTGAAAAAGATAAATGATATCCAAAAGTGCAACCTCCATATTTTAATTATTGAAATTTAAAGATGACAGACAATAAGTTGCTTTCAAAACTAAATATTTATTAAATATAATAATTTATTTTTTAAAAATAATGTAAATAAATATATAGGTATATCTCTCATCATGTGATTATTCTATATTGGTGCTAAGAGCAGTAATGTATTCTATCATTCTGGTTTGGAGTCATATGATGCTTTGTTTAGTATAATATTTTTTGCTAAAGGATTAAAAGTAAATATATAATAGAAGTCACTAAAATATAAAAATATATAGATATTGAACTGATATCATATTTCTATAGCTATAATATCTTCACTTGAATTCAATATCTTAAAAGTGTTTAAATCTTTAATATAAAACAAGTAGAGATGGTTTTTGATATAAATGTGCAATTAAATCTTTCTATTAAGAAAGGCTAATAGGCAGAAATTAAGTCTGGGCAAATTGATTAGCTCTAATCAAGCTTATTGTAAATAATTCTACAACAATGTTTAACTAACCTTTTTTTCTCTTACATATTTCATAGTCTGTTTTCATAACTGTGTCCTTCATATTTGCAAAATGTTTGTAATTAATATAATTACTATTATTTCAAATTTATATATTGTAATTGTAAATAAACAGACTAATAATGCTATTAAAAAATATTGGAATAATTAATTTAAAACTTAAAATGATGACCAAGAAAGAAGCAATAAAGAAGACAAAGAAGCACACCCAGGATTAATTGAGGTGTTTGTTTAAATGTATTAACTGGTAATGGTATCATTGCACCTAAATGTTTACAAAGTAGAGAAGCTTTAATGCTAGATCTATAAAGAATTGCCATCAAGCAAATGTACTGTGTTTGCAATATTTTATTTATGGATGGACTTCCCATCATTCACCAAAATAGCTAAACAGAGAAATAAGGCTTTTCTCAAAGTCAAATAATGATGATAAATTGCTTTACTTTTTTTCATTCCTATTTATGAATTTATTTCACAACTTTTAATTTTCTTTTTTACATTTACAATGTTAAAACTATTCCCATCTTTGTAAAACAATTAGCCAAAGAAATTGGAAAAATGCAAATTATTCCATAGTACAGATTTTAATTAAACTAATCTTTTTTGTTGATTGTTTATAAAAGTTAGGGTAATTTTAAAATACATTTGTTTATAGAAGATGTATGAGTGAAAGGGCTGTAAAATTATGCATTTGAATAATTTTTAAATTACATATTCCTCATGTTTAAATTTAATTAAACAATATATCATAGAAAAATACATTTTAGTATTTGAAGTTAATTGTCCAATGTTTGAAAATTACATTAATATCTAGAAATTAGAGGTTTTGCAAGTGAAGCCAATAATTTAAGTTAATAATAATTTTTTATTTATATCATACTTCATATTGCTGAGATATTTTCTTCATTATTATTTTATATATATATATACCCTTAAATGTCTTAATTTGTATCCCATATTTTACTGCTACAGCATAAAGTGACAGAATGAGATACTGTTTTTATCTCATAATTGGGATAGTTTAGTTAACAGTTGATAGAAAGGGATGCCAATCTATCACTAATGATAATCAAATGTTTTTCAGTGTTTTATTACAGTTTGTTTTTGTCAAGAATCCCTTTAGAATTATAAAACTTACTTTTCAGAAAATTTCTTAATATATTTGCAATTTATGTGTGTTTATTTCAGATAAAACCATATTTAGAGATGGAAATGGATGAGCAATTAATGCTTAAAATAGTAATATGTAAAGTGCAGATTAAAATAAAAAATCACCCATTGTTCAGTGAAGGTCTTGGACTAGCACATATGAACATTTCCAAAAATGGTAAAAAACATTTGATTTTAATTTTAATTCTGAATTTAAATGTTTTAATTTGTTTACATTAAATTTTTATATTTTTAATAATTGAATCAGAACTTTTTTATTATATATAAAGGGATGACATAAATGGCCCTCTTTGCAGAACCACATGTAATGGGATGCTATACATATGCTATATTTCGAAATAAATAAAGACTATTATAAGCAAACTAAATAATATTTATTTGAGTTAAATAACATGAATGAAAAGTTGCTTATTTTATTAGTTAAATAAAATATTTCATATAAGTTTGTGTTTAGATATTTTTCATTAGTAACAAAATATCTTCAATTATAAAGCACTAAATATTGTACCGGTCAAAACATGTTATCCATCTAACATGAGCTGGAACTCACAAAATGTACTTCAAACCCAGTCCAGCCTGAGATTTAGATCAGGGACTAACCTGGATTCGAACCCACTCCATAAGCTCCAGATCAAACACCTAATGAATAACATAATAGTGATGGCACATGAGGATTAATTTTAATCCTGCCCGCTAGCAAAGCGTAAAGACAATGAGACACTTTATAAAATTAAATTAATTAAATGTACGTGTGGAAGTGGAGGAAATTGGAATTCGAACACTTAAATAAATTTAAAATAAAATATTTAATAAAATATATATATAAAAAAAATGATTATAATGATATTGCGATGGACATGAATATACATGCCATTGTTAGTTCATATGCTCTCAAATTCTGATTTTAAACATTAACAAATTAATATACATTTTTATTTTGTTGGGTAGGTTTACTATTATTATGCTGATCATTTTTACAAACAAATTTAGGTATTATATAAGTAATGCATTTATTGATTACAATTGAAGGTGGGATTGTATAAAGCAAAAAAAAAAAATTATCTATTCAGGCAGCTATTAAAATTTGGGAATTTATACATATGTTTTAGCAAAGCACAAGTTGGAATATTGCAGCACCAAAACTGGATCACAAAGCAAAAGAAAATATTGAATAAAATTTTACGGTACTGACTTGAGGGAAGCAAGTAAGATGAGTTGTGCTCCTTAACAAAATAAAAAATGAACATCCCCTTTTTCTTAATCAGTGCTTAAAGAAATATGAAATTGGGTCTAGCGCGGGCCTCCATCAGTGCACAGAACCCTTTTATCCGAAGGAAGGTATGGCGTCGGCCTCCGCCAATGTACATACGCGTTTTCGTCGCGACTCCCAGATTAGAAGCACATATATATAAATAAACGAAACTAAGCCTAATGTCAGTAGCGCATTTTTAAGAGATCACTAACAACATGACACGATAATTATTTATGGCTTCAAAATCTCTGCCCCAGTTCGAATGCTACAATTTATTAATTAGCTATGCCATTTTAACATATGTATAAGAAAGGATTTTTATTTAAGACAATATACTGAAATTTCATTTTTTTAAACAGGATTCTAAAATGCCCCTTCCCCTCCTTATCTGCCATAAAAGAACATGATTCAACCCCACCTTCACAGCTTGGCTTAAATACTGGGATTATTTTGGTTTAAAAGTTTTAAGAGTAATAGAATATTACAAAAACAAAATGACTAGTCACCATTTTTAGAAGTTCAATAAATAACATTTTTACACCTTAGAAAGTATTAATTTAATTGCATTACCCTGGGATTTGATAAATACTGTCTTCATTTTTATAAAAATGAAACATAGAAGATAAAATGAGGAAACAATCTGGAGAGCTTATTGATTTTAAAATACGTTCAAGTTTATTTAACAGGAGGGGATTTACGAACCTCAACTTAAGGAGGTCTGATTACAAAAAGGGGAAGAGAAAGATTTATATGTTAAGCTCAAAAGATTGTTTAGATTGGCATATTAATTCATATAAAAAAAAAAACAATCATAATTTAATATATAAAAGACAGACCGTACCAATATTACGAAGAGAGAGCATATGATAAGTTCAATTACAGAAAGTTATTGAGAGCAAATCTTATATTTACAGAGAGAAAAATTACATGGTATAAATTTTAAGAGGACAAAATCTGGATATTAGAAATTAAAGTTCATTTGAAAGGGTTTAAATGAGTTTTGCGGAGCGGTCTTGATTAATTACCTTTGCACACCTGTAGAGTCCAATTGAGTAAGTTCGGCTCATGTATATGGCGATTAAGAAATGGTTTTCAATGATCAACGCAACAAATGGTTTTCATTAGATTTGTCGGCATTTTTCCGATAAACAAGGTGATGGAGCAGCAAAATGGTAGTATGAGGATGATCTTAGAAGCAGGAGAAAGGTGGTGATTTTTCTAGCCGAGTCGCATGTGTGACAAAAAATGAAATAGATGGTCTAGCACCCTCAACTTGCCATAATGGTTTCCTCTTTAATCGTTAAAAACCAGCCATTTTATACCCCTGCTCAGGTGTTTGAAGAATGCCATTGTCTTTGTACAATTTAATTAGAATGTTATATCCATTGTTATAGAGATTCAATCATTAGATAACTTTCCAAAAATACTTAAATCTATTTCTAGATCAAAAATAAATTTGACAAAAATATTTTTAACAATGAGTCATCTATTTAATAAATTCCCCATTTTAAATCAGACTCTAATTAAAAAATTCTTTCCCCAATAATAGAACAATGTTTAATTCCCACCCTTATACTTATTTTTGGAAAATTTAAGGATTGCATTCTCTATCCTTGGATTCTAAAAAAAAAGATTAATGAAAAAAAAAAATTAATATGAAAAAGTTTTACAAAACAAAATTAATATTTAGTTATTAAATTTGCTCCTTTCATGTATATATGTCTGAACCACACCCGAGTACTTTAATACACAAAAATAATCAGTAATAGTAAATGTTTAAAAATGTTAATTTACAAATTTTAGGCGCGTTTTTCAGCCATACATATGTGAAATATTTGTATAATTACAGGAGCGTGATGTAATGTGGGATTTAAATGTGGGTTAGCTAGTTAAATAATAGAAGGAACCATGAAGTTCAATCTCAGCTTAAGATTGAATGCTTCAATATTTAGAGATCAAGTAAGCTGATTAAAATTAAAACCATTGTTTTTTTTGATTGATAATCTAAATCTAGAAATTTCCATGGTATGTGAAGATAATTAAAACCTGGGAATGATCCGGATCAGGATAAAAACAGAAGATAAGAAAAGATATACATGCACACATTTGCATCATGGCAGCTGCATCATGTTGTGAAGTAAGGACAACTGCAAGGCTGAAGTTGGAGTTTACAAGAGGACAATAGAGTATCCAATGAATTTCCACCACTGAAAATTTCAAAATTAATCGAGGAGCTTTTATAGATCACATCGGCCATATTATTATTTACTAAGCCTCTATGGTCACATGTAGTATTTTTTATATATTTTTATATTGTTATCTTGCTGGCCAAATAAATGTCTTTTATTAGTTAGTCAAATTGTTTCTGTAATATTTATTTCTACTTGTCTGTTCATCTTTACCACAACTGCAGTACTCAACGGAATGGAATTATTTGCAATACTTATTGACTTAATCAGAAATTAGATGAGTGTACAAAAGGAAATCACCAATATAAAAATCTATTGCTGGTATTGTTGACCCTCAGCAATAATATTTCCTGATTATCACCTGGATATGGCTTTTGATAACTGAAATTACTAGAATATTTATTAAGGTGAGTTAATCACACTATTTAATATCTATGACACTAATAACTTAGTTTTGCATCTATATCAATTTAGTGGGTATCCCATCAGCCCTGAGCATAGTTCATTCATGATATTGCACTACTTAGTTTAAGCCTCATATAAATTGGTGAAATGTGTAAATGAAAAATAAACAAAGGCAAAAATGTATACATAAATGGAAACCATGTAATGTACCTACATACCCTCTCAATACAATGTATTTTATCCACAAAATGGATAGTATTACCATCAATAAGGCATGAGCTTTATCTTTCTAGGTAATGATATTTTATAAATTACATTACCTTTAGTTCTTAATTTAAACAAAAAAAATTATATTAATCCAGATATCTGACCTAACTCATATTTGAATCATAAATTTCAATAATGGATTGGTTGTTAGATTTTTTTCAATTTTGCCACTTGTTTTTTAAAAAATGTAGAATTCACCAAGTGGACACTTTTCTTGGAATATCTTATATTTGATACCATCTGGGTAATCATCACTCCATTAGCAATTTAATAATGGTTGTTTGAACTCTAGAATTGCTAGGTTGGATTTAACATGAAATATCTTTCCAGGTTATTTACATACTCATTAGGTGCTTCATTTGCGTTTCCCGAAAAGATTCTAAATTTTTAAGAACTTGTTCACTATGCCAGATATGTGATTTTATAGTTGGTGGTTTATATTTTTTTCTTCATTTTTTTTATAGTTTATGTCATTTTTTAAGGAAGAACACATCCAATTTATTGATTTGGTCATGTTATCAGCAATCAACCTCCAGTTTTTCTATTCTTTCCAGCACTTTTCTGTTGCCCATTATCCCCAATTTGGAGATACTTTATTTGCATACTCAGGTCATTTATTTCATCTTACACCAGCTTTAATTTTTTTTTTATTCTGTAAGTTTGCCAACTCCATTGTTTCTTGTAACCAGCTTATTTTGTTATCTTGTTTTTTCTTTGTTTAATTTGATTTCCTCATGAACTTTATCACTCAAGCTCCATAATCCTCCCTCGAATCTTATATAATTTTCTCTTTTATTTCTTTATTTTGTCATTCATCTTTTCAATTTTCTTGCTTTCTTTCATTTGACTTTTATTATCTTCGGCCATCTTTTTCATTGAAGTTTATCAACATCATTACAGCTGGTAACTTGTTTGCTGCTTCAGGTCTTTGTTCAGCCTGCTTGTCATTTACTGCCATATGTGATTCTGTGACATCTTTTTATTTTGCTAACAATACAATTTTTTCTCTGATTGATAAGCTTCCTTTTTTTGCTTTAGCCCTTGTGATCGTTTATCTATGATACAAGCAAATTAGTAATATGCAAGTAAATCTTTTTTTATATATATCAATCTCTCAAACACTCAGCAGCTTCACATAGTTTCTTTCCATATCCAGCCCACTTCTCCTTAGCATGTTTACTCTTATTCATCTGGCTCTATTGCTATATTTTAATTTTATTCATCATTGCTCTTCCTCACTATTTTAGTTACTTCTTTATTCCTGCATTTTACTTACATTCATGCAATATTCTTCTCAGGGTTTGTGTTTAGTCTCACATCTTTATTATGAAGCATACACACACATTCTTGAGTGATTCATTCAAGCTCACAATGAGTGCCATATGTAACAGGATGATACAGATAATCCTCTTTGTGAAACCATATGTAACAAGGTGTTATACACAGCAGTGGAATTACTTGCCACACTTATTGATTTAATCAGGATTTATAATAAGTATACTGAAGGGCATTACCAGTGTAATGTGGACTCCCCAGCAGTAATATTTCCTGCTCTTCACCTAGATACCAATAATAGCACCACTAGCATCCCAGGTTTGAATCTGTATCCATTTAGTGGTCATCCCATAAATACCAAATTATAGCTTGGCATTCATGAAATTCATTCACTATATTGTACTACTTATTTTAAATATCAGATAAATTAGTGAAATGCATAAATGAAAAGTATACAAAAGTAAAAATGTATAACATTTAATAACAGTTTTATTCCACTTAATCGTAACCATGTGATGAACCTACACTTTCTCTACATATTATACTTTATTCCAAAATGAATAATACAATGATTAGTAAGGTATGTGCATTATCCTTTTAGGTAATGATGTTCAATAAATTATACTTTTTGTTATTAATTTAAACAAAAAAAAAATATTATATTAATCGAAATCCCTAACCAATGTTTGAATTATATAATTGAATAATATTAAATATTAATATATATATACTGTATATCTCTTTATTTAGAAACTGAGTAATATATAAAACAAATGTACATTTTACACTGGGAGAACAAATATAATATTTCAGAGTAAGTAGATTAGTATTATATATTAAATGAATAATTAAATAAATGTTAATTTTTAACAAAAGTATAATCATATGTGACATATGTGATGTGTATATAGACAAAAAATAATAACAATAGAAAAGATCTTACTTCATTCTATTCATATTTTTTCAGCCAAAAAAAAAAAGCATAAATATAAAAAAATAATACTTTAAATATTCCATGGTTTATTCAACTGTGCTTGTTCATGATAACTATATAATATTTGAGGTTATTGATTTATTTTCTTTTTATCAATAAACTAATTTTAGTTTAGTTAATAGTGTTTTGTGTTTTGGTTGGAAATCTATAAGTTAATCCCTTAAATTATTACATGCAGTTGTAGAATAAAATAAACTTACTTTAAATCACGTTATTGGTTGTTGTTTAATTCACAGGCAACAATAGATTTTCTCCTTTCTTGAAGAGATAATAGCGAGATAGAGCCAAGATGGACTGACAGTAATTTCTTATTCATAAACCAGATGCTTTCCTTCCATGCTAGGGCAGGCCAAATAATCTTAACTCATTCTCCAAGGAGCAGCCATGCTAGCTGAGAGATAGACTATTGGACTTTTAGCGAGCCATTCTGATGAAATTTAATCTACACATGTATGTGGTCATCATATAATTTAATAAGAACTGAAATATTAACAATATATCTCTATTTTCATATGTATATTCATGAAATGTACTTCACTAACGGAGACTGTGCTACACTGTCCAACAATAACTTTCACAGAAAATGTTTTTCTCTTCTATTCTCTCTGATAGCAAAATGCCTTCTGATAATTAAAAATTACTATCACTGCCTTTTATAGGTTATCGTATGTAATTATTGATAAATATTTCTTGAAAAATAAATTAGTCACCTCCTCCCAAATTTAGTCATTTCAATGGCACGTTTATCGATAAATATAGAAATAAGGAAAGAAAACAGTTAAAAAAAAAAAGTTATTGTTTTGTGAATTTGAATTTCTTTTGAATAAACTGTGCTACAAATGTGAGATTTTAATAACTTGAAAACTTCCTTGTGTTAATAATTTCAATTCGTTTTGAATCTGTTTTACTTCCTTTTTTCTTAACTTCTTTTGAACAAGCTGTGCTATAAATAAGATTTTTAATAACTTGAAAACTTAATTGTTTTAATAATTTCAGTTTGTTTTAAATCTTTTATTTTCTTTACTATTGTTAATTGTAATTAGTTAACACAATTTTTTTTTATATATATAAACACATAAAATATTTGTTTGAGAGTACATATCAATACACTTATACTCACAATTATAGGAATAAATTTAATTCTTTTTCTACTGAACATGTAAACATTCTGGATTATTATGTCTACCATCATTTGATGAACTTGTAGCTGGCAACACACTGCTACAATATATTATAGATATAATGATTATTTAGACTATGCACTTTGGAAAACGTTAACATTATTGAATTTGAAAGTTATAATGTTATTGACATATTGTAATAACAAAGAATTAGCAAAAGACAAATAATTAGATTTAGTAGTAGCTGATATACGTACATTTCTAAATATATTTGGACATTAACACAGTCCAAGTAATTATATTTATTTGGAATATTGATACATTTATATAGAAACCAATTGTGATAAAATATATATATATTTGTTCTGAACATATATAAGAATGTATATTGTTTGCTTGCAGATGAGCACTTACCTGATGAATGAATCAATAATTTTAAGAAATGATCTATATTGCAGTGAGAAATCTTTATAATATATATATATTCCAATATTTACCTGGATAAAGATAAATATTTATGATTAGTATAAACCATATAAATTTTGTATAATAGTTTTCAGATTATTTTGATTGGACTTTCAAATGCTTGAAAAAATAGTGGTCTGCTCTATTTCTTTATATATTAAGTTTGACAAAACTTTTTTATTACATACATGATTCTAATCAAATAAAATAGTTTTATAGAAAAAAAAATTAAAATATAGGATGTTTTAGTGTGGTTACAATATGCTTTTCACAAAATTTTTTTAAATTATAAGATGATGATGTTTAAATTTTTTATTCTGTTTCTTTCCACCACTAGCTTTTGAGGATGGAGCTTAGCATTTCAATATATAATAATAATACTGTTATCTTTTCATTGCAATATAGTATATACAATAGTTATGTAGAAAGAAAAAAAAAAAAATTAATTTGAGGAACAAAATCTAAGTTTCACTATATAAATATTCTGTTAATATAGTATATAGAATGTTATATAGAAAGAATAGAAAAAAGAAGTTAATTTGAGAAACAAAATCTTCATAATAATACCACTTAGTGCAAGCTCTAATAATCAATAAATGCTAGCATGTTGTGCAACATAATCTTTATCTAGTGTATTTTTATCCAATATATCTAAAATAGTTTTTACCTTATGGCTTTCATCAGTGAGGAGCTTTGGATCTGGAAGCAGTGCACCTGGATTTTCAGATCTAATGACTATATAAGCAAATTAGCTTGGATAGAAAACAAAATTTTGTTTTCAGTTTGGGCTTATAGCTTTATATTTAAGCAAAAAGTAAAAGGTGGTTACTGGAGGAGTATTTTAGATCCAAACATTGGAGCATTCTTCCCACATGCAACACTCTTCACTTGTGAAAGTCATATGCTAGAAACTAGTCTTAGGGATATTGGATAGGAAGACATTGAATGGGGATTGTAATACACAATCTTTTAGCATCTATAGATTACTAGAGCTTATGCTGTGCAAGCACTATTGTGGGGGTAAAAAACTGCTATTGTTTTAACAGCTTGTGAAAACATAAAGAAAAAAATGATCATAAGATGTTTTAATAATTTAATACCAATCTTAGACAAAGAATAGAGGTGATTATGGTTATTAATTAAAAAAACAAAACAAATATAATGGTTATTAAAAAAACTGAAGATGCCAAAATATATGAATACTGAACTGGATTCTGATCTGTATGACTATTCATGCAAATTAATTTGGATTGAAAATATTGTATTTTCAGTTTAGGCTGAAAGTTGTATAGTCAATCAAAAAGTTGAAAGGTGAATGCTGGAGGAATGCCTTAGATCAAAAGATCCAGGTGTACTGCTCTCACATCCCAGACTACTCACTCACTTATGAAAATTATGGGATATTGGATGGGAAAGCACTGGATATGGATTATAATGCATAACCTTCTAGCATCTATTGATTACTAGAACTTGCACTAGATGGCACTATTGTGGGGGAAATGTTGCCAATGTTTATGTGTGTTACACTGAGGAGAATAATGAAATCTTTCCAAAAGAAGCTTTTTTGTATGTGTTAAAAATATATATATATATATTTGTTGTAAATAACAATTTTAAGTGCTATTTATTTATAATTTATTGATATAACAATTAAAAAAAAAAGACATTGAAATTAAGAAAAATAATTATTACACTTTAATTTCAGATGTATGTTTTATTATCATTGTTTTTGTTTTAGATGTACCTGCTAAGCCATCACTTTTCCACAAAAGTCATAAGATGGCCTATAATGCTGCTATTAGAAATGCTTTTAGTAAAATTCTTATTATCCAGTTGTCCAATAGGAAAATTACAGTCCAAATCAATACTACTCAGCCTGATATTTTGAATCTCTCTGAGGAGGAAATTGAAGCTAAGGTAAATTTATATAATTTTTTTTTTCATTTAAAATATAAATATTTTCTTGAAGTAATTAATATTAAACCACTAAATATCACATGATCACCATATCTTATGCTTGCTCAAGTTGTCAAAACAGGCAAAACTCTCCATACAGTAGTGCCATTCAGTGCAAGCCACAGTAATTAATGGCATCTATTATTCTGGCTTGCACTGATTGGCACTACTGTATGGAAAGTTTTATCTCTTTTGAGTAATTAATATTCCAGATTAAATATTAATTTATAATCATAACTTGAAAATGAAATCTAATAGTATGATATAAAATATATGGCAAAGGGGTAAATCGACAAAGAAAAATTATTATAACTTTATTTTTCATATTGCATATAAAAATTTGAGTAATTAGTGTGATAGAGACAACTATTTTCTTTAATTTACACTTAGGAAAAATGATCAAGTTTATTAAGAAAATTAAATTGCATGTATTTATAGAATACATATTCAAATTTATTAAGAAAATTAAATTGCATGTATTTATAGAATACATATTCAAGTTTATTAAGAAAATTAAATTGCATGTATTTATAGAATACATATTCACCCATGATAATAGCGCATTTTTGGATGTTTCAAAATTTGATAGATACAATAAGTAATGCTGAGAAAATATTTAATAGATTTAAAATGCAAAAAATGGGAAAAACTTCAAAGTATCTGATTTAGGGGATAAAGAAAACTAAGTATTTGTGAGTCTTCCCTTTTAATTTACTTTCTTTGAGTTATGATTCAATAGATTAGCAATTGTGAAAATGTCATATTTGAGAGCTAATTTTCTTGGCTAGATTTTCAGCTCATGAAAATATAAAAAAAGTCTCAGTGAAATCCAAATTACTGTACTCATCATATCATTTGGTGCTTGAATATCACTCGGCAGTCTGAAACAGGTTTACAATAAATAAATAATCTTGAGTATATAATACTGTTATGTATATTTGTTTACAGTTTTATTTTATATTATAGTAAGAAGCAGATGTTTAATGCCAATGAATTTAATTAACTCTTTAGCATCCCATGATCAGTTTCTGATTTTTCAGCTTTTATTCTGGGTGGAAAAACATACAAAAAAAAAAAACAAATATTCAAAACAATAATTATGAGAGACATACTGAATATAGATGTCACTATTGCAGATTTAATTAAGAACAAAGAAAGTGAGAAAGATGTTAATGTTAAATGGGAAAAGTATTTTTTTAAAAAAAAGAAGTTGGCTAAAATAGATAATTATATAGAGAGAATGAAATTGAATAGTAAATTGTTGGAGGATATTAATAAAAGTGGGAGAGATGGGAGTAAAAAATTTTCAAAATATATTAAAAGAAGAAATGTTGGGAGAGAGAAATAGTATTACTAGATGATGAGGGAATAGAGTGCAGCTCTAGAGAAGAATTGGAGACAATCTTAAACAAGTATGTAATGGATATAAAAAAAAGTTAGATGTGAAGGACAGAATGATAAAAATATAAAAGCATATAGTAATGGAAATATTAGGTTTACAGAAAATGAACTGAATGAAGCAGGGAAGAAATTGAAAAATAGAAAGGCAAGTGGTTTAGATGAATGGGCAGCAGAGATGGTATTGAATTTAGAACATAGGGCAAAATTAAACCTATTATCATTGTTTTAATAAGATGGCACAGAAGAAAGATTTTGCAGAAAATTGAAGTAATACAAAAGTAAGGCTACCATTTAAAGAGAAGGGTAAGGATTATAGAAAGTTAAACAATTATAGACTGATAGCGGTAACGTCAGTATTATAAAAAGTTTTAGCATATATGGTGACTGGAAGTGTCACAAATGGATTGAAGAAAATAATATAGTGGGAGAAATGCAAGGAGGTTTTTGATTGAATAGGCATATAGGAGCTAGTTTATTTGTAGTTACACAACTTATATTTATGAGTAGAAATACATGTTGACAGTTATATATGGTTTGAATAGATATAAAGAAGACTTATGATAGAGTAAATAGAAATAAATTATGGTTAAGTTTAGTAAATTTGGGAATGGATGGAGCTTTAGTGAATCTTATTATATGAAAATAATTACTGTATGTATTATTTAAAGAATATAGAATCAGTTAAAGTTAAAAATGTGGTGGGACTAAGACAAGGATGCCCTACGTCACCTATTTAGTTTTTGTTGTATTTGAGAGAAATGGAGAGAGAGCAAGAGAAAAACTAGGAAGAGGGGTAGAAATAACATTAGTAAGTGGTAAGGGAGTATATACATTATCGCATTTTATTTGCGGATGATGTCTTCTTGTGCACCAAAAGAAGGGAAAATATGGTATGCTGAGGACATGTGCAAGAGTGGGTAAAGAGATGGGGGATTATATTTGTGAAAAAAAATCAAAAGAAATGATAATTAATACTGGGATAAGAGAAGATAAAGAATTTTTGTTGGGGGATATAAAGTTAAGTGTGGTGACTAGGTATACCTATTTGGGAATAGCCTTGAGAAATCAGAGAAATTGCTTGGATGAATGGGAGAAAAAAAAGATAAATGAAGCAAAGAAAAGAAAGGGACTGATAAAGAAAATTAACAGAGTTTTCATAAAATAAATATGATGTAGTTAGAATTGTATGGGAGTGGCAGTAGCAGGATTAAAATATTGTAACATTTTGTTATGTGTTAGCTGTTAGATTTCTTAGAAAAAGTACAAAGAGAAGTAGGAAGACATGCATTAGATGCAGATGTGTGGATGGCAAAGGAGGCAAATTTTTATATGAGAAATGCAAAAAGCAAAATGAAAATGTTCTGTAGATTGCAGTTTATGGATAATAATAGAATAGTTAAAATAGTATTTAATTGGGTTATGAGTAAAAGGCAGGCAATAAGATGGGTGAGAAAGGTAGTATGGTAGGCAAAAGATTTGAATAAAGAATTTATGTTAGTATACTTATACAAAAGATGGGATGGTTAGGGTAGGAGAATTGTTGAGTGTTATAGTGGCAAGGAATGGGATAGAAGAATAGATACATTAATAAAGAATAGGGAGTTGGAGAGATGGAGAACTAGTATGGAGAGTAAAAAGAGTTTAAATATATATAGAAGTAAACAGAATATTAGGTGCGAGTTAGTTTATAATAATAGCAAGGAAAGTAATTTACTGTTTAAGGCTCGAACAGGATCTTTAGCAACAAGGGAATACACACATAAATGGAAAAATGTGGATGATTTAGTCTGCAAGTTCAGTAAGGAAGTCAAAAAATATTGGGCATAATTGAATGTAAATGCCTACAAGCAGATAGGGTACAAACACTGATGTTGTGAAAGAATAAATATAAACAAAGTGATTATATAGAAAGTGGATTTTTGGTTTTTATGTTGGATTTGAGAAAAGATAAGGGGGATTTAGATATAAAGGCCATGGAGTTGATAAAGATCCTATTGTGGAAATGGGGTGGAGTGAGATAGAGAAGAATGTGGGAAAAACTTAGGGAAGTAATATAATTTTCTACTTCTTCTTTTCCTATGTATTGATTTCTATTATAACATATCGTACCATTTACACCTTTTTATACACTTTATCAATACTTTTATTTGTATTAAACTAACAGTTTCAACTGTCCTGCACTCATCATCAGAGCTACAATATTCAAATATATAATTATACAATTATTACACTTATCCACATATTGATATACTTAATTAAATACACAATATAAACAAAAATAATTATACATTTTAATATGACCTTTATAAATAATTATTTCCCATTTTATTACTTTACCTTTTAAATAATTTTATCAATATTTTATATTAATTTATTTTATATCACTTTATTTTATTTTTTAAAATATTATTTAATATAATAATTATAACTTTAAATAACATTTATTTTACTATTTAATGCATATTATTATCATTTTTCTTATATTATATAATCAACTTCTAATCTTGTCTTATTTTTATTAAATATTTCTATTTATTTGCATTCATTAGAAACAGGTCATAGGTTTGAAAAAATTGTATAAAAATGATTAATTACATAAATAATAGAAGGGATAGGAAAATTAAAGAGGCAATCTTGATTAAGAGTATAAAACCAAGTCTTAAATAGGGATTTCAGGGTAAGAACAATAATTTTATAAACAATTGTTAATAATAATTAGAATATGAAATGGTTAAAAGAAAAAAGTTAAAGAAAATGATAATAGAGGGAGTGTTAAACAAATACAAATTTTGAATTTTTTTTGTCAGTTGGGTTTTGAAAATAGAATTAATAAGAGGTCAATTTTTTGTAATAAAAAACAAAAAATAATTTGTAATGTGGGTAAAGTTAATTGATAGAAATATTTAATTAAAATAAGACAAGATTAGAAGTTGATTTTATAATATAAGAAAAATGATAATAATATGCATTAAATAGTAAAATAAATGTTAAAGTTATAATTATTATATTAAATAATATTTTAAAAAATAAAATAAAGTGATATAAAATAAATTAATATAAAATATTGATAAAATTATTTAAAAGGTAAAGTAATAAAATGGGAAATGATTATTTATAAAGGTCATATTAAAATGTATAATTATTTTTGTTTATATTGTGTATTTAATTATGTATATCAATATGTGGATAAGTGTAATAATTGTATTATTACATATTTGAATATTGTAGCTCTGATGATGACTGCATGACAGTTGAAACTGTTAGTTTAATACAAATAAAAGTATTGATAAAGTGTCTAAAAAGGTGTAAATTGTATGATATGTTAAAAACTTAGGGCAGGAAATAGAAAGGGAAGTTAACGTGACTAACAGGTTTTTCTGGGCATAGTGGTTGAGAGATTCCTGCCTCTGAATAAGGAGAAGTCACAGTACATCACATCACATAGTGAATTGCTTGGGAAATAAAAATTATTTGTCTAAGAACAATTTGGTTTTAGAAAAGAAGTGGTTAATAGAGACGAAGTCAGTATTTTCAAAACTATTATGATACAGTCCCTGTAAGTACATGATATGCTTACCCTAATGATGAAATGTTGCATCATATTATAACTAACTCCAATTGCGTATGACTTTTTTTTGATCCTATAACTATAAATCGCTTTTGTATCTAATATACGATGTCTAGCTAGGTTAGTTATAGACTATTTATTGGACTTGACTTGGCAAGACACTTTTGTGAGGACTTAAGAATATTCACATAGTGAATATATTAAAAATTGAAAAACTTACAGAAAAGCTAAATTCAGTATTTTAAAAGATAACTTTTAAAATATTTTGAGATATAGAGAGGAATGGAAAAGTGATAGATTTATTATAAAGAAAAGAAAATTTGAAAATTAATATGGTATTAAACTATTGTGATACCTTTCCTTTATTCTAGATATACATGACTGAAATATCATTAGATACTAAGAATATATTACATTTTAATCTCTAGAGTTTGTGCCATGGAACAGTAAGGAGACTTAATTCTAGAATGTTCAATTGGAATAACAGTGACATTTCTCCTTTGCTCTAGACTTATTTAATTGGAGTAATGCTATTAAATAACTGTGAGACTTTCTATTCAGTTCTAAATTATTCAACTATAGTAGTGCTGATAGAGACATTTGCAACTCACTATAGAGGTAAAAAAAGCAAGGATTTATTTGTATTTTCAAGACTTACAATTTGATTTAATATACTTTGCTCTAGAACTATTTGATTAGAGTAATGCTATTAGACAACTATGAGGATACTTTCTATTCAGTTCCAAATTATTCAACTATAATAATGCTGATAAATAGTGACATTTCCAACTCCATCGAGAGGAAAAAAAGCAACAATTTATTTATATTTTCAAGGTTTATAGTTTGATTTAATATACTCTAGAACCAAATTGTAACTCTTGAAAACCCAACAACATATAAGTATTGTTTAGCCATTGGAATCCAAAACTCAATTAGATTTTTATTATTATTTTTCAGAGTGATGGTCTAATAATCAAAGACATTGTTTTAATTTTATACATGTAGTAAACATATTTTTCTAATCAAATTAATAGCTTAAAAATTGTGAACATCCTAAAATTTTGAAAATATCTTGTCTCTATAAGTATGCAGATCTGATATTGTCAACAAATATATCTTTTTAATGACTTTTTATACAAACTATCAGCATGCATTTTTAATCTTTTTGTCAAAAGGGTAATGTTTAATATTAAATGACTTCTTTCTTTTTTTATATGTGAATATTGTAAGTGATCTCATTTATTAAAAAATATATAATTCTCAGAAAGATTTCAAGATGAAGGAAGAAAAGGGTGATCAAAATTGAGATGACTAAACTTGTATAACTAATAATGTGCATGTGTTTCTATAGATAGATAGATAATTTAAAGTACATATGAAAAAATGTCAAATTATCATAATGTTATGCTATTATTATTATTGTTGTTGTTGCTTGCAGGTTACAGAATTAACTGACTTACCATCCGAAGATGAATCATTGGAATTCATTGAGCAGGATTTGAAAAATATTCAATATTTAAAAGAGCTCCACAATGCCAACACTTCAAAACTACTTCAAAAAATCAAGGAATAAAATTAATCCCAATATATTATCTAAAATCATATTTATGAAGCTTCAGAAGCATGTGTTTTTCTAAATTTTGGAAAACAGAAATACCAGACAACATTTTCATCTTTCTACCAACATGTGAAAATGAGTATTTTTCCAAATTTCAGATACAATAATTGAACATTTTCAAAGATATTTTGTCAGATTTGTATTAGGCTTTATGAAGACTAATTCATATATGTTACACTTGATTTATTGGGTTATTATTTTTTGGGTGTAGCTGTACCTGTTGATTATAGTGATTTTTTATTGTGGTTAATTAGGTGCAACTAACACTATAACAATATCATAGGAATGTGAACTACTGGCATCAACAAGACTCAAAACATAGACCAAACAATTTTGAAATAAATTGAAATGCTACCATAGACATACATAATTTTCATAAAAAAGGGAATGGAGGTATTCTATTTACTATTTTTCAAAATCTATTAGAAATCTGCCTACTGCTGAAGAATAAAGGTCAATGGTAAACCAGGTTTACATTAATTTATGTAAAATAATGATAATTATTGTGATCATACAATATGTACATTTTTTTTGTTTAAAAAACCCTTTTTAATAAGTTTATTTATTAATTTAAATGTATTTTCACAATTTATTATTATTTGAAATATAGATGTCTTAATTAAAAGTGTTGTTTTACTCAAAATATTAGCTAGGCAAAAGTGCACCAAAATTTTATAAAAAAAAATTTACTATGATTATATACTGTTTACTAATTTTTTCTAATAAAAATTAGCACTATTTATTTTATTTTATAAAAACAGTTGCATATTAAACCTGTTATATATGTTTTTGGGTACATATATATATATATTTAATGTTTTCATGATTATATAATATAAATTAAGTATTTATATATATATAAGTACACACTCAGGGATTTAGAACCTAATATAATAGTTCGAATATGGCATAATTTTCAGGATTTTAATACTACAATAACTAATTTTCATAATAATTAAGTTTCTTTTGTCTTCTTATTGTGGTATACACACATACATCTTCATTTTGTCATTTTCTATGGCTTATAAATTGCTAAATAAAGAGAACAATTTAAGGTCAAATATTTAATAAAAGTATGTTCATTTTTGAATAAATGCTTTTTTTTTTTAATCAGGGAAAAAATTTATTAAATAATACAATAGTATAGTGTAGATAACGTTGAAATGATTATGAAAAATTATAACTTAAAACTTCAGGCAAACAGTGAGCTTCCTGATGTTGACCAAAGTCATTGATAAAATTGGAATTTTTTAATCAATGCATCAAAAATGTCTGAATTACAGAAAACTAATTGAGACCTGCAATGTGGACATTGAGTACCATGTTCTGCGATCCATTTATCTGTGCTAAGTAAAGCATTAGTGCTTAAGACAGGAAAGACAGGCACGAACTTCTTTGGTTGGGTCTAAATACATGTTCTAAGCGGGTTTTTCTATCTTGCTTTAGCAGAAACTATCATATGTGGCAATGGTTCTGATTTTACTTCCAGCTAATTTAGCAAATATTGAAAACAATGCTTATTAAAATTGAAAAAAAGAAATCACATATTTAAAAAAAACCAGTGTTTAACAATCTAGATTGGGTTTTATGTTATTACAGAGACAAAAACGATTTTCATAAGGAAGAAAAACATACTTTCTTTCCCTTACAAGTTTTGTGATTTTAATATTACCTCATCTTATAAATAAGTTTTGAACTATCAGTAAACAAAATGAATTGTGATGAGGAAGCCTAGAAAAGAAAAGGGCCCAGGGGCGTAATCATTTAATGTCTATGATTTAAAAAAAATGGAATGATTAACAACAAAATGCTATGCTGACTGCCATGAATCTAAAATAGCAAAATTTATTTGGATTGTAGTGTTGATGAAGGAAAACAATTTGGGCAACATTTAAGGATTAAAATGCCCATGGAAATTTATAAATAAGTGTGCTAGCACGAAGATGCCAAAGGAAGTGCTACAAGATAAAAAAGTTAAAGTGAAGTTTCATGTGTAATAATATTAACAGATAATTAGAGAAAATCTTACTTATTAATAACAATTGAAATTATAATGGTAACATTTATAAATGTTTATAAAATCTTTCTTCCAAAATTAATAGTATTAATCACAATGCAATCTGGTTTGTCATCTGATAATTTAGATATCTTAATTAATAATAATCAAATAAAGTAAAAAACCAATTAGAATATAATATCATTTTCATAATTTAATTTAAAATTATAAATAACTTTGTAAAAAACTATTTCTTGGTTATTATGTATTTTTTTAATAATCTTAAAATTCTTCTGTATATTTTATTTTTTTATCATATGAAAGAAATTTAGGTACTAGTCGATTAGCCACCACCCGCCGTTCTATGGAGTTGTACCTATGTAAAAGCACAGCAAAATGTCGTTTACTAGGCCTACCATTTAGTAGGTCTATGTATATATGCTGTCAGTAATATTATACTGTAAACAATACAGTATACCGTAAATGCGAGGTTTTTTTGTGACCATTGTCTTTTGCAAAATCATTTTTTGACACATACAACGTGCTTAGCAGTTTCTACGAAAGTCTCGCAATTAACATTTACGGTCTTTGTTTTATTTTGGGATTGTAGATTTTAATTTGAAATAATTCTGCAAATGATTTTTTTAAAATTTTTTTACTCATTTCAGTGTATGTGGTATTAGTTATTTTAAATTTTAACATTGCAAGCAACAATCACTAGAGACATTGCCAATTGTCAAAATTTGGTAACGGGTGTGGTCTATAAACATTTTCACAAGCTGTCTGGTGAAGTCACGTCATTTGCGAGAATTTATATTCGACAATCATAAAATGGCCATGTGTAAAATCCAGCTATTTACATTTTCAGAATTGCCTGCTATGGAGTCCAAAGCAGTGGCATTTTTACAGCTTAATAATATACTCCCCTCTGTGAGGCAATGAGTTTGCAGAATGGGTATGATCTTAAAGAGCTACAAAACTTACACATTTGAATGTAAGTCACCTGCCTGTCGATGTAGTTCTTCTGTTCGAAATGGCAGTTTTTTCGAGGGGCTAGAATTTCTTTCGTCAAAGCATTGCAAGTCATATGAGGCCAATGCACCAAATTATAACGGAAATGGTTATTCGTACGGTTGATTAATTATTTGTACCTTCAACTGTATTTATTTCGATTATTTTATTCTACATTATACTTAATTTATTATACTTTAATTCTTTTTCCGACTTTGATTCTTTATCCATTTATTGTTTTCAACTTAGATTCTTTATTATCTTATTTATTATTTTAACCAACGCCATTACAATACAAGCAGAGAGCTAATACAGATACAAATTTAACTTCATATCTATACCCTTGACTGAACCCCAAGGCAATACATACATATTATCTTGGCATTATTTTTCCCAGCCAAGAACTCTCGGCTGCTGAACAGAGCAAGCTATTTCAAAGAAACTTCGCGAATGTCCAGTGCTTGCTATTTATTTTTTAGAATTGGGATTTCGCACGAACAAGCAGCACATGAATATCTTAAACAAATCAGTATGCCCCTTTAATCACTAATTACAGTTTCCCCCCTGTCGTAGCTTGGTGATAGGAGAATAAAGCAAGGATACGAATTTTAATGACAAATATGTTTAATAAAAATATTCACACTTTATATAAAAAATTACATTATAATAATAATAATAAACACACACTTATAAATACATGGCTATAATAAATATATGAAAATAGATCAGATATAAAAGTTCTTAAAGTCCGGTTGATAGAGTTCTAATTTTCTCAAATCATTAATTTTATATTTAGTTATGAATAGTAGACAAATGGAAATGCATGCATGCTTTTACCTAGGCTTTGTTGTAATTGTCCCGTGGGTATTTCTTCCGAACGCTCTTGATTAACTTCCTCAGTTTGTGGGGTTATTTTCATCCAGTTTGCTGGTTGATTCTTTAGGTTGAGTTTCAATTGACAGCTACAGAAGCGGCGATCCCTCTAGCAGGTCAGGCAAAGATCTTACATTGCGAGTCAGTGATGAGACGGCTCGAATCCGAACCTACGTCCCTTTAACGCCACTAGCCACGCACTTCTTCCATTTTCTTTTAGCTGTTGCTTCTCTAAAGTCTCTACTAGCAATGCCAGACAAAAATTGTAATTTTATTAATATCTTTCTTTGTTCGTTGTTTTTAAATTTTTTTAATTAAGACTTAGATTTCCAACCAATTCTTATCATTATGTTTCTTTATTTAATTAGTGGCTGGAATGTAAGTCCCAATTAATTTAACAGATCAGGCCAAGATCTTCCGTTGATAACATTTCTTTGTCCGTGGAATTTAATTTGTCCAACAGACTTTCATACCTACGGCCATATTGTTTCTTTTTTATATATCACATATTACATTTATTTTATTTAAAGTTTACAATTCATTCATTTTTTTCACATTTACGTTTTACATTTACTTTAATTTGTTATAATATATTTTTTAAAAGAGAGAAGAAACGCATTTTTTTTTATGTATCCACTTCCCCTCTCCCACAATAAACAAAATAACTTTCTAGCATTTGATTTACCAGAGAGAAAGAGACACATTTCTTTATTTATGCAGCCCCCCTCCCCTTCTCTTACTATTACACAATCCACAGTAATTTTGACATTAGAATTTCAATTTTTCTTTTCCTTCCTTTCTTTTTTTAAAAAAAATTATTAGCTAATTTATTTCACCTTTATTACTTTCTAATTTTATTAATAAATATATATGTGTGTCGACGACGTTACGTGGTCGTCACATTACACTCCGCCCGTTTTTGAGAATTAAAATCGGGTTGAATCTTATTCTGAGATGAGAGCCTATTTTAATTCTTTGCTTTCAACTCTTACTTCTGCTTTTATTACATACTTTCCCACTCTGTCATGATGAGTGATAATGATGATGAGGATGACTGCAGAGAGACAGCTAGGTAAAGCTACACAATTCTTTCCGATCGATTTTGGCTGATCAACCAATTTAATCTCAACGCATACGAGACCATGGCATAATTTAACTCTATCAAAAAAAACATAACAGGGGTTTAAAGCGTGTGAACAGCAGGATATTTCTACTGCCTGTTCATCTTGCGCAAACAACAAATTCTTATTCTTGATTTATTTATTTATTTTATTTGAGGCCCTAATTCTTATTATATAATGAGTCCAGGATTCTTACTGGCGCTTCATTTAAAAGTTTAACCATCGAGAGCCATGAGAATCTAAAGTGCGAAGAGACGGTTGAATCAAGCTCACGACCCAAACATAACGCATACACACACATATATATGCCTCAATCTGCAACCTCATACACCTATCAGTGATATCTATCATTTAAGCATTATCACTGTTGTTCATTTAGTTTATTTTATTAATTATTAAATGGCTCTTTAATGAGCCTAAACGATTCTTATTTTATTTTTACTTTTATTTATTTGTCAATTATATCTGCATTTATAACTGACAGATTGTGATACGAATAAACTATTTATAGATTTCCTTTCTTTTTTTTTTTTTGTTATTAAAGTAACTTTGATTTTGTCGTGAGACGATTTGCCCCACCTGTCATACGTTTAAAAAAAAAACAATTTTATTTTTCATGATCCCATTACGTTATCCGTTTCACTGAACTGACATTTCCATCCGTTTATTTCCTTTCAGCTTAGTTTTTGTCTGGAGGCCATACTGGGCTCATGACAATTTGACAGTGCAACATGTCCATGAGAAGATTCAAATTTGCAGAGACGTCATGATGTCTCGGAATGCCGGACTGCATGAATTATGCTGAGAAAAGCTGCTGGGTCATTCCTGTATTCAAAAAGGTGGGCCAAATCTAATGGTGGAGGTAGACAAGACATTTTTTACATGTTGGAAGAATCACGAGGGCAGGATGCTCCCTCAGCAGTGGCTATTAGGGAATATCTGCCATGAGATAGGGGAATGGATCACCGTGACCTTTCCCTCCTGCTCTGCGGCCAACCTGGTCAAAGCACTCTGTGACAATATTGAACCTGGCTCCATTGTTATATCAGACTGCTGAAAAGGTTACCCAACATCACAACTGGAGAATGCTGGTTTCCACCACCTCCAAGTGTTCACACCACAACAGGTGCCCACACCCTGGATATACAACACATGTGGAGTTTGCTCAAGTGGAAAAATAAGAGGCAGCATGACATAGCTAGAAAAGATATCGACAATTACCTGGCAGAGTTCCTGTGGCACCACAGCACAGGGGAAAAGACTTATTCATGGCTATATTAAAAGACATTAGCATAAGGCAAGAGCCAAAAGCAGCTGTAGCAGCATTCTCATCAGGAGATTGTTCTAATTGTACTTAAACTATACATTTTGAATTTTATTGTTATAATTGTATTAAATAGTTATATTCTATTTGTTTATTAAAATATTTTACAGACAACAAAATTTGTTACTATTATTTATTTAAATATTGATGAGACAAATGTTTTTAGTTTGTTTTAAAAAATAAATAAATGGCAAAAGGCATCATTAAACGAGTTGAAACATTTTTGTGTTATTTGTTTTAATCTTTCAGAGACATGTTTTGGCAAAGTTAAAATCAATTGAAAAACATGTTTGTGTTATTTGTTTGTAGTTAATTAAAATACGATCGCAATCGAGATGTAGTTAAAAAAGAAAAAATTAAAAACACATTAAAAAAAAAACAAGTGAATTTTAGTTAAAATAAATAAAACAAAACAGATTTTTAAAAAAGGTTACTTTTAGTTAAAATAAATGGAATTAAAAACAGATTTTTTAAAAAAGGTTAGTTTTAGTTAAAAGAAGTAAAATTAAAAACACATTTTAAAAAAAGATTACTTTTAATTAAAAAAAAGTAAAATTACTATAGAAAATGTAATAGCTAAACAGAATTAAGCTGTTGCACATGCGCTTTGCAGATTTTAACTATAAATGACTGAATACAAACACTTCAAACACATGATAAAGTCTTTGGGGAAAGAGCCCATTCTATCTTTCCCCAAAGACTTTATCATGTGTTTGAAGTGTTTGTATTCAGTCATTTATAGTTAAAATCTGCAAAGCGCATGTGCAACAGCTTAATGCTGTTTAGCTATTACAGTTTATAAAACATCGCGCTATATAAAATAATTGATTTATTTACATATACAAAATGTAGTTAAATTACGCTAGAAAATGTTATATTGAATCATGCCAGATTTTTAAAAAAAGATTACTTTTACTTAAAAACAAGGAAAATTACAGTAGAAAATGTTATATTGAATATATATTTTTAAAAAAGGTTACTTTTACTTAAAAAAAGTAAAATTACGGTAGAAAATGTTTAAAGTAAAATTACGCTAAAAAATGTTATATTGAATAGACACATATTTTTTAAAAAGGTTACTTTTGAAAAATTACGGTAGAAAATGTTATATTGAATCGGCCGGCCGGAAAAGTTATATTCAATCATTTTTGCCTAGCAACGATGCCATCAAACGGCGTGCAGTGGTTAATCGACTAGTACCAAAATTTACAGTTAACCCTTTTTCGTCTATCTTTATTGATAATTTTAATTATAAAATATATATCACATTTAATTATATGCGAGGGTGATCTATAAATGAATTATAAATGCAGATTATAGAATGTTAATTGCTGTTATAAATTATTATTTGTTCTCACCACCACATATAAATTGATATTTATTTTAATAAATTTATGTTGTTGTTACTATCAATAGGTGTTTTGATTTACTACTACAAGAACCATTATATAAATATTTTACCTTACCCTATAGTATGTTCCAGGCGACATTTCACTATCCAGTAAAACAATTAATAAATTTTATTTTTTTTGCCAGTCAAGAGCATGCATATGGATTTATTGGCACCCTTATAAATTTATGAGTTCATTGCACATGTTGATATGAACTATTATAAAACCATTTGTGAGCATTTTATTTATTTACTCATTATATTTTGAATTGTTTGAGTATGACATTTTACTCAACATATTTAGATTGTCCAGCTATGAAATATATAAGTGGAGAAAACCATTCGGTTCATAATTATATTTATTCCAGGTAGTTGCTTAAATATGTAATGCATTTATTTTGCATGCCAGTTAGTACTGTTCAGTTATAATATTTTCAGTACATTTGGGTTTACAGAATCTGAGGGAATTTACTTATAGTCTGTTCCTTTCATGATATTGGTTGCCTAGCATAATGAGTAATATATTATTTTATATTATCATTTATAAATTTTATTCATTATTAGAATAGCTTCCTTTAGTTTTGGCACATCCAACAAGGCAATAATATTATTAATAAAACAATGTTGCTGCATTAGCTGAATTCATAGATTGCATTAGAATTCTTCATAGATTTTAGCATTAGAATAAATAAGTATTTTCATTTACAATATGTATGCTATTTTCAAGAAATCTATATATATTAATTTCAACCAATCTTATTTAACTTTGAGAATAAAATTTTTGAAAGCTTGTTTTGGATATTATAGTCCTTGGGCTTTTTTAAAATCAAATCCTGCATCTTTCTGATTTCATCTATTTATTTTACATGACATATTTTATTTCTGAGAATCCAGCTTAAAATTAATTACTTTTGATAATTCCTTTTTTTAATTTATGATTTTTTTTCTATTGTTCTTGTAAGAATAGCTTATGCATGAGTAACTTAATCAGAGTATCTTCTTAGATTTTATTTATGAATATAATTCATGATTATTGACAACAACAGTATTTCAAAAAAGATTCTTAAGGATATAAAACATTATATTTTGACTACCATAAGATTATTTTACTTGGATTAAATGGTACAAATATGAAAAACACATTAGATACTTAGAAAAGTATATGAATAATATATTTATTTTTCATTTGTTAATTATATATTATAGTATAAGGTAAGTACTTTACTTTTTATATATATATATTTACATGGATTAGACATGGAATATAGTGTGGATAAAGAATTTTCTCATTGATCTGAATATGACCATTAATTATTTATGAGATTTTATAATTTCATAGCATTGTGGGGCTTTCAAAAAGATGCTTGTAGCTGATATTCTATAGAATATTGTATATGCAGTAATATTAATTTGAAAACAGAGACAACAGTTTTAGAAATTTTTTAATTTACTACAATATTTTAATTCATTAAAGTATTTCTTTAAGCACCCATATTAGTTTGATGCATGGGGTAGTTATTTGCCTTATCTGTCAATTCACCACAATAGTATATCATATAAAGTTCCCTAATCAAAAAGGATTGTACCACTTTGGTGATAATAGTTGAATCAGTTCTGTGGCCATGTTATGATTAAAATTGAATTCAGTGATTGATAGTGTTCAGACAAAAATTGAAATTTGATCTCTTAATATATTAACATGCAAATTTTTCTGTCTTCAAGCTTAGCAATATCTCCTAGTCAATGAAGATCATCATGAAAACCTCTATAGGCTAATGCCTACATCTTCTAATTTTGGTCCACTTTGTAACTTGTATATTATATTATATTTACTGCTTATATAATAAACAGAACTATGCTAGTTTTCTAAAACAATCTCTGTTGCCTTCCACTTTTACCAAACCATATGCAGACCAATGATCATACATTTTTTAAAAAATATCTGACAGATGTTTGTCCAGGTATAAGGATTATTATTTTTTGAATATGTTGCATCATCATTGAATTAATTGGTATTGTGGTATCTTTTTAATGAGTATAGACTGACAAATAGTTTTATTAAATGCTGTTTGTTTTTTCTATTTTGTATATGATTTATGAAAGTATTTACATACTTTCTTCTGGGTAGAATAGTATTTATGTCGAGCAAATATACTTCATTTCATAAATGAAGAATCAAAATGGATTTTATAAAGTGTCAAAGAATAGTCCTAACAAAAATATTATGTTAAAAAAAAAACGGTGAGATAAAAACTATTAATGCATATTAATGTGATTAAGAATTTGTGATATGTTGTTTAGCAGGCAGTTTTATCAGGAGAAAATTCATGGGTTCAGATTAATGGGCATCCAAATCATCACAGACAAATAAAAAAAAGAATATTTAAAGATTTTAAAAATATTATAACTTTTATTTATAAGATGAAAAGATTTTTTTTTTAAATGAGTAGTTATATTTATATGATATTATAAATAGAATGAGCATTTATTGTCAATTGGGAAAGTTTAGATAGTATGTGTATACTGATTTTTCTGCCTGAAGGCAGGTAGAATTATTTATGCAATCATCTACTATGATTTGATCATCATCATAGTAACTGCCACTGCTACCATTTTCTTCATGCAATTTATCCTAGCATATTCATATTTAATGTTTTATCTCTAATGATTCTTTCACAATAAGATGTGTCAGATATTATATAATAAACAATACTTTGATAGAAAACTAAAGAATTTTAAAGTACAGTATTCTGAATCCAAATTTCAATAGTTAAGAATTAAGGAGTAGTAGACTAATTTTACACTAATAAAACAGTGTAATAGCACAAAGTAATGGTAGTTATATGAAGAAATGGGATTCATCATCATCCCCATTCAATAAATAAAATATGAGCCTGAAATCAGAGCATGGAATAATATATAAATAGTTATTTTAATCATAAATTATAAACTACAATGTTATACCAAACTATCCCAGCATTACACATAATAAAAATCAATCAACAGCCAAAAACTCATCCGCAATCAACAGATCTTTCTGACTGGATTTAAAAGAGATACATTATAACCAGGCTAATTATCTAGCAATTGCCAAACCTAGGGCATTATATACAAACAATTATTTGGATGCATATATTAAAGTAATGATAAGTCATGTCAGGATTTTTGGTTGCCATGACATCATAAATAGAAAATTTGAATAAACATTATCAGACAAAAATGTCATCAGAGTAATATGTCATAGCAGGAATAATACTAAAGTACCATTAAAGAAAACATTAAAATATGATACATTAAAAAAAAAAAAAAAATTCAAATATGACTTTAAATGCCTTATCAAATTATGAATTTGCAATTTACCAGTATTAAAGCATTTTAAACAGTCCATTAAAAAAAAAAGACATTAATAAATGCATTATTATTCAATGATCATTTATTAAAACACATCTTTTTCATTTCAGGTTCTATTTTTTATAAGTTATAATAATAAAAGGATTTATAATCTTGTATAAGCAATTATTTTCTAAAGTAAGCATTTATTTGGGAGAAAAAAACTATTTTGCATTCTAGCTTATCCTTATTTTACAAGTACTTTATATCAGATCGCAAATTTTATTCACCCAATACCAACACTATCCAATTGAAAATAATTTAGCATTTCATCTAGCTAAATGAATGAAAACTATTTAACCTTATAATTATTTTTTGATTTATATATGACATATTTGACACTTGATCTTTTCTTTCAGTCTATGCCTTTCATCTTTGGAATGTCCAACAAAATTATTAATTTATCTTGTAAAAAGATTCTTTGCAATTAAGGAGTAAACAGTTATTTTCACTTCACTAATTGCATCTTTTTGTCATTCTATCATTTTTTAAAGTCCAAAATATTCTAATCTACTAGAAATAAGTCTCTTTAGCATGTTCAACTATATCACGAAAAATTAAACTAATTGTTTTGAAGCTTTTACACTTTACTGGATTAGATCTTACAATTAGAAGCAGTAATTTATTCCAGAGTCATCTATAGACACTAAATGGTAATAGAACATTCAATGTTTGACATAAGTATTCAAATGATTTAGTCCCCAAGAGGTCACATTACATTCAAGCACTGGAAGTGTCACATTGAATAGAAATTCATAGACTTTTAAATCTCAAATATGCCATTCATCTACTGCAGTAAAGCATGTGGGGCTTTCTTTATATTGATGAAAGACAATTCCCAAAAACTAATGTGAATATTTGGTTAAGATACTCTAATGTTTTGATGACTCAGTTTTACAATAGATAGTCCTGGACTAGAATAGATTGAATGAATTAGTGATTCTAATACAGATGTTAAAAGTAAACTGAGAAAAACATGTATTATTTTATTTTATATCTTTTCTCTCATGGAATCTTAATTGTTGAAAAATCTATTGTCCATTCTCTCGAATCATATATTACATTGCAAATATCAGCTTTTTTTTTTTTCAAATTTTTTCTCACAGTAGTCAACAATTTAATTTGAATCTCATTAATTTCTTTTGCTTTGTCAAACTCCATCTTCTGTATTGTTTTTACAAATTCATTATTTATTATTGCCCAATGTATTTTGTTCTTATTCACCAAATTTTTTTAGTTTAGGTGGAAGCTTGCTATCTCAATCAAAGAAATTATTTGTATACTTTTATCTTTTTAATATATCCATATTTTTTAACAATTTAATATTTCTTTGTTGAATTGTTATTACATTGTCACAAGCTTGCCTTTTCCATTTAAATAGTTTTAATAATTATATATTTAATAAAATTTATTTCTTTTCTTGTAATTCTTTTATGTCTCTACACTTTCACTTGATTAAATTTGATTCATATCTCAATTCATTGTCAAGATACTTCTGTTTACATTGCTATTTGTTCCTTTCATTTCTATTACCTTTTTTATGAAGTCATTGTTAATTCAAGGTTAATTTATTCTTTTTTTCATAATTTTTTTTATATTTGAATTAATGCCATCATTTAACCTTATATATATATATATATATACACTTTATTATTAAACTATGTTGACAGTTTTTTTTATTATTATTAATACCTACTTTTAATTACTCAATTTTTTTTGTTGTATTATCATTTCACTTCTGCGATCATTAAATGTGATCTGATTCTATATTCATACCAGCATATTCACATGCATACAATGTTCTTTATAATTTTTTTTATTATCCTACATTTGTTCTAACTCAACATTAAGTTAAGTTATACAACTATTTTTATGTTCTTTCATTTATTTTTTTTCTAGTTTCTTCATACAGGCTATATTTCATTATGAAAATCAATATGTATATCTATATATACACATGATTTCATGAAACTCCTGTCAATATTTATGGAGAATTATATTACAAATCTCTCATTCATTTATTTATTGATGTAAAGCAATTACTCTAATAAGTGGCATTCCACATTTTTCTTCCACAATCTTCCCACTTAGTATAGCAGAGACTGATATTTAATTTTTTTTTCTTTTTATCGCTCTTTGTTCTAACTTTTTTAAATCTATATTTTTTAAAAATATTTTAAAAGAAATTACAATAATTTTGGATATATAGTAATAATGGATTGCTATATTTACTTTTTTTTAAAAAAAACCTTTATTTGATTACAATTTCTTAAGCTTACACAAGCTGTTAAAGCAGTAGCAAATCTCCATACAGTAGTGCCACCCAGGGAAAACCATAGTAAGAAGGCCACAAACTAGATACTAGTTTGGGATATTCAGTGAGTAGGCACTAGATATGGATTTTGATGTACAAATCTTCTAGCATTCATTGATTATTGTGGCTTGAACTGTGGACAATATTGTATGGAAAGAATTATTTTTATTTCCAACAATTTCAATTATAAATTTGAATCCATTTGTTATACACTAGTCTAACATTAATTTTTTTTACAGATTTAATATATGCTTTAAATAATCACATTTTATATGGATGCATGCTCCAATAAAGTCCCCAGTTGATATGCCATGAAATGACTTTGAAATATAAAAAGTTAATAGCAAAGTAGTTGTTTAAATATATTCCATCTCTTGTAGATGTATTTCCACTTGAACCTCTTAATTCTATCATTGATATTTCATTGCTCTCACAATCATATATTAACACTTTTTGATATTTTACTGTTAATCCCAAAAAATATTTCACTTTACTTTACTCTATGGTTATTTTTAGAATTTATTTTGTTCTTCTATACAATCAATGAGTAAGCAATGGTAACACATTTATTGAAAATTTTATTTTAATATGCATAGACAATTTTTCTATTAATATTGACTATTTTTTATTAAAAACAGATCATCTATAATTCTATGATAAATTTTGGAATTATGTTTTATTTATATTAATACTTTTTTCCAAAAACATTCAGAATTTTTAATTTCTAGTTCATAATTATTAATCTTTATGGTCCCATTATCAGAAAATACATTGAACACTATTATAACTTATTTTTAGTTCCTTTTTGTTGTTATTATTTTCATCAGATAAGCTTTTTTAATTGTAAAATCAACAGTATTTGCAAAATGTAAATGTTATCACTAGTTATATTTTTATATTGGACTATTTCCATCATCTATTATATGTATTGAATGTCTTTAGAAAAATTTAACTTTATTTAAATATTCCAAATACATTCAACTGTTAATAATAGCACATCAAACAGGTTAGTATATGCACAATGTTTCCAGAGGTATTAGTTTCCCCTCTTTTTCAAGTGTTGCTGGTCTGACCAGTGACAAAACTAGCATGGGATTTGAATCTGGATCCTTAGATTCTTGAGTTTTGAATTTTAAGGTAACGCTCTAACCAAGTGAGCCATCCTGCCAAAGGCAACAAACTGTAGTAATTTTATATACTTATCTATGAGGTTCCTTCTGATTTCTCCAATTTTTCCTAAGAGCAAAGTTTATTAGTGGTTTCCACTTTGCTTTTAGGAAAAAGTGGAGAAATCAGGAGGAACTTCATATATAAGTACATGAAATTACTACAGTCTGTTGCCTTTGGCAAGATGGCTCAGTTGGTTAGAGGGTTACCTTAAAATTCAAAACTCAAGAATCTAAGGATTCAGGTTTGAATCCCATGCTAGTTTTGTCACTGGTCAGGCCAGCAATACCTGAAGAAAAGGGGAGACTATTACCTCTTGAAACGTTGTGCATATACTAATCTGTTTAATGTGCTATTACTAACAGTTGAATGTATTTGGAATATTTAAATAAAGTTATATTTTTCTAAAGACATTCAATACATATTAGATAATGGCAACAGTCCAATATAAAAATACAACTAGAACACCATCATCACAAGCCTTCAGGTTATCATTAGTTACTGTTTATTTTTTATCCCCTTTGGTTCAGATTTTATCCACAAAGTACTTTCTAAAAACTGTAAAAAGTCAAATCATTCTTTTTTAATTCTAACAAAAGTTCATTTGATGATTATTATTGAGAATTTGTCACTATCCTGAAACTATATCATGATGTTCCATAGCCTTAATTATGTAAGAATTTAAGAGAATATATTGACTTGTAAATACTAGAAGAAAAAGGAAGAAGAAAAATGTTGGTAGATATTGTTATGAAAGCAAATGGTTATGAATATCTGAGCATTGAAGAAGAGATAGATTTTCAAAAGATTTTTGAGATAAATGATAATAATAAATATTTACTAATAAAATGAGCATTAATATCTCCATATAAAGCAATGGCAAACTCCATAGTGCCATTCAGTGCAAGTTATAGTAATCAATGTGTTAGAAGGTTTGTGCATAAAACCCCTATCTAGTGCCTACTCTAATATCTCCATACTAGTTTCTAGATATTGATTTTTATTGGTGAGATTTGGATCTGAGACTACTGCACCTCAGCAAACACCTTTTATCTACTTAATTACTGCAAAGCTATCGGCCCAAGATGAAAACAATAATGATTTCAATCCAAACTATTTCATTTGTGTAATCATACAGATATGAAACCACTTCAGTATCTATACACTTTGGTATCTTTTGTTTTTTAGTAACCACAATCACCATCATCCTATGAGGAGAACTGGCATAAAATCACTAAAACATCACATAATCACTATTTCCTATGCTTATACAAGCTGTTAAAATAGTAGCAAACTCTCAATATAGTAGTGTCACCCAAAATGTATAGATGTTGAACTGGGTTTAGATTTGTATGATTATACAAGTGAATTGAAAACATTATTGCATCTTCATTTGGGGCTCATAGCTTTATATTTAAATAGGTAAAAGGTGGATGCTAAAGGGTTGCATTAGATCTAAAGATCTAGGTGTAGTGCTCTCAGTTCTCAAGCTGTTCACTGATGAAAGCCATAAGCTAGAAACTAGTCTGGAGATATTGGATGAATAAGCATTAAATAGAGATTTTATGCAAAAACCTTCTAGCATTCATTTATTACTATGGCTTGCACTGGGTTGCATTACTGTATGGAAAATTTGCTTCCATTTAGCAGCTTGTGTAAGCATAAGAAATTGGTGATCGTATTATTATCTCTGTATATAAATAAATACATCATACATCAATGCAGGATCTAAGATGATAAATTCTCTCTCAAAAGACAGGCTTATCAATCAAGATTAAAGGGCACTATGATCAAGACAATGTTGGGTTGAATTGATCGTTGCTGGTAATTTATTTATTTTTAACATAATTATATTTGAGTATCTCAGAATTGCACCCATTATAAAACTTTAATGAGATCTGATGTTTAAAATTACATCAGAATAAAGTAGGTTGTTCCTAACAACTTCCCTCTCTAGTGCGAATGAAGAATCCAAGTTTCGTTTTTAGTGGACAGAAAGGAAAAAAGTTGTCTTATCAAATACTAATGAAAATATGCTCAGTCTGTCATATTTATATATAAATGTCATGTGACTAATTAAGCAACCATTCATGCAGTAAATAAATGAATGGACGGTAAATTAATATCAGTAAAAAGCTAATATAATTATAAAATCCTGCCAAAAAATATTTTAAAATAAAGGAATTAATAATGTATACATGAAATTTTATTTATATATTTTTTTCCACCAGATAGCGTCTTGGACAGTTTTTTCTATTTTTTTTTTTTATTATGGAAAAAATTAATATTTTAGGATTGGAATAGCCTTGGGAAATATTTTTTGTTGATGTTGTTAAATGTTGATTAAGGCCAAATTTTAAAATGAGTTCAAGATCAGGTCAATTATTTATATTTGGATGATTTCTTTAAAGTATGTTATGACATGTTACTGAAAGATTCTAATTTATATATGCGGTATTCGATTTAATAGTTACTTAGCAAACCTACTGTATCGTGTGTAACAATTCTTATTTAAATTTGCCAAATCATATATATACATACAGTATATAATTTTTTTAAATATTAAATTTAAAAAGTAAACTGAAAGATATGTAATTACAATACATATCTTTTTGTGTAATTTTTTTCTAGTAATAAAAAAAAAAATCATTTTTTAAATTTAATTTAATTTTTTTTTTTTTTACCATTTACCTCTGCCTAAAAGGTATTCTGTCTCGTGAAGCAACAATTATAAGAAAAAGAGGATGATTTTTTTGTTTTTGTTTGTTCAACTTTTTTTTTTAAAGACTGGGTTCAAAGTTAGATTTCTTTCGATAACTGCAACTAGTGATTTTTAAAAAAAAAGTTATAATTATGCTAAGAAGATGGCAAGCTATAACAAACTATTATATCGATCAACTTATAGTATCCTGTTATTAAAAATTTAACATACAACATTCATATCTTTGGGTAGTCAATAATATAATAAAATAAAATCATCTATTTAATTAAAAAGTCAAAATATTGATCAGATTATGGAGGAAAATATAATTCGATGATAAGTGCAGTAATTACTTTAATAGATTTGATATAAAACGACTTAGAATGTTATTTTAGGAAAACATTAAATAAATTAAACCACGATAACACGATATTTAAACAAAAAATATAAAGACAATTATTAGTAATGATAATAATAGCATTATTAGTAATAATACTAGCATTATTAGTAATAATACTAATAGCTTGATAATAACCCTAAGGTAATGGTATTTATGGCAGTATTAATAAAAGTGATGTTAACAATGAATAATTGCAATAAAAAATAGTTATAAAACCAGTAATAGTAACAATAATAGTAATATGATGATACATATTATATATTTACACATATACATCATGCTTGTAGTAAAGCACTGGCTGCTTTTAAACAGAAAACTGAAACAAATATTGTGTCTCATTATATATTTTAGTCAAAAGAAGATTAATCATTCTAACACATAATCTAAAAAAAATTTTTTAGACTTGCTTAGAAATTACATCAACGTCTAAACAGGTAAAGCAGGCAAATGCATTACACCACATGATTTTTAATTGTAATGAAATTTTTTCTATAACTTAAAGATGGAGTCCATTCCAAATGAACACAGAAACAGAATTACTTAAAATGATTATAAATAAATGATTAAATTTGCAAAGTTGTATTTTTATATTGGACTATTTCCATCATCTAATATGTGTGTTGAATGTCTTTAGAAAAGTTTAATTTTATTTAAAGTTTTCGAAAGATATTCAAGACACATATTAGATGATGGAAATAGTCCAATATAAAAATACAGCTAGAACACCATCATCACAAACCTTCAGGAAAACAATATGTATAAAGTGTTTGAAGGTTTAACTTTTTCTGATAACTAACTCATAGAAACACAGATTGATGAATAAATCCATGCATGTAAATAAATTTCTTCATATGTAACAAACCATCCATTTCAATGCTATTCTCTTTGCCATTATAAAGAAATATAACGATCGAATTGAAAGTGAAGATCGAATCTAACCACAAACTACGATATCTGCTCTACAAGGCGCCATCTAGGCATTTAAACCTAGAAAAATTTATAGAGTAGGCAGATACGCGCTGTTAAGATTCCACTTTATTTAAATATTCAGATCGTTAGCCCAAGTCACTAGCTCAGTGGAGACGCAGAGATAAAAATCTATATCTTAATTTATATCTTAACTATAAATAAATAAAAGCCACTGCCAGAAATTAACACATAAAAATATTTATTTACGCACATATAAAATAACATTTAAATTTTGAGGAATAAATCCAACATTTTAGATTTTTCTATTAATCTTTAGTTTTACATTTAAGTAAATTACAACCATGAGTTTAATATTTATTTAGGGAGTCGAGTATGAATAGACTACATAGATCTGCATTTGAAAAAAAAAAATTCTTCCCTGATTTAACCTTAGGCAACAAATTTCGCAATCAAACCGGCTCCAATCCATCTGATACATTTATGTATTCAATGTAGCATGAAAATACGACGACACAAAATACTATACTGTCAGGAATGTACATCTGAACAGCAAGTAGAATTAGAGAAGACATTGTCTCTCTGCCAACAGGAATGTCACATCTGTTGGCGAGTAGAACAATAAACAAAACTCCATAGGAATGGACTGCGATCCTTTGCTGTCTTACAAACCCATCCATAGGCAAACAGAAGGTGTGTGGCATATATATATAATCCTGCCCGTAGCGGATCTCATACTACATCTACAATTACACAAATATATCCAATCCATTGAACCAATTCAACTACGAAATGAATAACCTAAGATTACCCTCCCTTAATATAACTTTACAAAACTATATAGCCATTCACGCCTGACTTAAATTTAACATTTAAATACATTCGCACAGATTATTTTTATAAATTTGTTTTTAAAATGTTGAGTATAGATCGGCTGCACAGATTCCACGGTCAAAAACATCCAAATTAAACACAATCGATCAAAATACAAAATCATCGATAACGTCAATTGCAAAGGGAATACACAAAGGCCCCATGGCATTCATCATAAGATGCCCACATTAACATCGTTGACCTATATATTCTAATCAAATGTGAAAACTTCAACATAATCAACCGCTAACGAATCTGCAACATCTATACCCAACCTAAATTTCATCATTTAAAATTTAAACAATAAACAATTTATACAATAAGAAAAAAAATGGAAATGATTTTTATCAATCGGAAAACATATAAAATTAAACATTATTAATTTGATTTTAAACTTAAAAAAGTCAGATGGAAGTTCCTAAGCTTAAACGAAAGTTCTTAATTATTTTTAAATTTAGAGTTCATGTCAATATAGCTTACGGTAGAAGAGTCCAGGTTTCTGCTTTTAATTCCCGTGATGCCTCCATTGGAAGATAATGTTCTGGAGATGGCAATAGCTGGTTCAAGGTATCACAGTCTTTTCATTCATTTTTTTTTTATAGAGTGTGGTATATGCGTCCTACCCCATCTCTCAAACACAAAATGCTGGAACTGTCAGAAAAAACTATTTCCCTTTTTATATTAATCCACACGGATTCAATCAACAAAACGTCACTAATCCATCACTTTCGTTAGGGTCCGAGCCAAGGCTTAGTGCTTCCATTCTCAAGCTAATTTCTCTTTTCTTCTTATCTATCTTTCATCAGATCATTTTAATTATACAAGAGCCCAAGGCCAGCTTGCTTTTCAAACAATTTATAAACAATCATTTCCATTTACAGATTACAAGAATTAATTAATACCTGTTTTTATTTTTAAATCTTGTACTTTTTTTTTTATAAAAAAGTACGTTCAAATACTTATTTATTAGTTTTTTTTAAAAAAAATATTTTTAAAGTTTGGCATCTGTGCGAATGTATATACGTTTAACAAACATTTTAATTTTAGCGTTTAGTTTTTTACTTTTATTTGCGAACTTTTAAGTTTTTATTTTAAATTAATGTAACGACATATTTATATATCATTACAATATATATTTAAGTCTCTAATTAGATTTAATTAAGATTGATGATGGTGATCAAACCATGTGCCACTTATATAATTATTTTATATAAAATGCTCAGGTTATATTTTCAGATTATCATATACCAAGCCATCCCTATGAGGGTTGTACTTAACTCTCACCTATATATATATATATATATATATATATATATATATATATATATATATATATATATATATATATATATAATGTAGGACTTGAACTACACTATTCCTTAACTTTGAACACTACTTTCATTATGAAACAAATACCTATAGATATATTAATCTTAAGTGATATCATCCCAAAGAACTTGCAGACTAATTATTTTAAAAATTTAATTGTGTCAGGCATTAATGTTCTGATTTTTAAATCTATCCACAGTCCCTTCATTTCAGATGTTTATACATTCCCATTCTACACAATTATTTCACAAATAGTAATTATAATAAAAAATAATAATAATTAAAATCCAAATAACAATCAACATAGAATATGTACATTCTACCCACAATATTGATAATTATATGCTTTAAAAAACTTAAGATAATGCTTACAATAAAAATAAGGAAATATTTTATCATAATGAAATTCTTTTTAAATTGTTGAGGCCTTTTATTTATGTGTGTATATTGTACCAGTTAAAACATGTTTATTCATCTAATGTGAGCTGTAACTCACAAAATGTACTTCAAACCCAGTCAAGCCCGAGATTTAAGTCAGGGACCAATCTGAATTTGAACCCATTCCATAAATCCCAGATCAAACACCTAATGAATAACATAATGATGGCACCCAAGAATTCATTTTAAATCCGGCCCACTAGCAGAGCGGAGAAGACAATGAGACGTATTAACTATGACTTAACTAAAATATATATACTTGTGGCTGTACATTTGGAGTGGAGAAAAAGGAATTCGAACTTTTCAAACAAGTTAAGCAACAAATATTAGTTTAATATAATAACAAATTATTTACATACATTTATAAATTAATTGCATACATTAGTACGTGCGTGAATGAGCAAGCGGTCTACCAAATGATAGATAATTATATATTGTCATTCATGCTATATTTTTTATATGCTCTATTAGTTAAATAATATATTATAAATAAACACACATCTTTGGTGGGTCCAATATTAAGATGCCAATCAATTATTAGTAAGAATTTACATAAAATTGCTATTAACGCTTTGATTTACGATTCTGAAACATGATGACTAACATTATTTTTTTTTGGGGGGGGGCGTTCTGAGATTCATTACAGATATAAACTATTTTCACACCATTACAGTCGTGAAAACAAACAACATACATTTGAAAACATTTGATTATATGACAAAATAATGAAAATTCTTTTAATTAGTGTTGGTAAGAAGAATGCTTTATTTTCCCCAAGATAAATACTCTTAAATACATAAATACAAATTACGATAATGGCATTGTATAAGATTGAAATACATTTAATTAATAAAACTAGTAGTAGTTGGCATTTATATATATTTTGAGCAGAGCGCATACATTTAATTAATAAAACTAGTAGTAGTTGGCATTTATATATATATTTTGAGCAGAGCACAATTTTAATATTAGAGCATTAAAACTGGGTCATGAAGCAAAAGAAATAATATAAAGAAGTTTGTGGTGCTGACATCAGTGAGAAATAAGAGGAAACAGTCCTGCTTCTGGACGAGAATGAAGACAGCCCTCCTTTCTTAGGGCAGTGCTTAGAGAAGAGTGAATAGGCATGTCATGACATGACCCAGGCTGTACTGGAATAACCGACGTGAGAGGCCTTTTATACGAAAGTTTGGTCCTGAGTAGCTCAACTATCAACAGGACAGAATATGAAGAAAATCTATGGGTTCGAACTTGTCACAACCCCCAGATTGGAAGCACATAATATATATATATTCATGACGATGAGCCGAATGTCAGTAACACAGTACGAATGAATGTCACTAACGATATGAAATATGATTTACTGCTTTAAAAATAAATTACCCTTGTTTGAATACCATAATTTAGACAATAATATGCTATGCAGTTATATATATATATATATAGAGAGAGAGAGAGAGAGAGATTTTCCTAAATAAAATATAAGTTAAGATTTTATTTAGTAAAAGAAACATTAAGATTTACCTCCTTCCATGTTTTGCTATTTAAAATAAATCAATACCACCTTCATTGATTTTACAATAACTGGAATATATAAGTACTGTATTTGATACTTTAAGAGTATGTAAAAATAAAACTAGCAGTTATAGAAAACAACTAATCGGTCACCTTTTCAGAATTGAATAACATTTATAAAATAAATAAGGTTTCAAAGCGTTAATTAGCTTGAGTTTTGGATTCACCCTGGGTAAAGAATCCAGAGTTAAACAAATAACTTTTTTTATACTAAAATATAAATAAAATGTTGACTTATAAAACAATCTGGCGAGAGTGTATTAATTAACAATACATTATATTTTAAGGGGATGTTAATAACCTGAATTCATGAAGGTACTTAAAAAAGACAGAAAAGATTTTAGAAATTAAGCTGGCTAGGTTGCTTGAGATTGGCGTATTAATAATAAAAGCATACATATAAAATCAAGTAATAAATAACTATAAATAAATGATCACAGCAAAGTTAAAGAAAATTACAACATATGAGCTAAAATTAAATATATAGAAATCATTTAAGAGCAAATTACATTTTCCATAGTAATTAAAAAGAGAGAAATTGAATAATATGTTAGAAATCTTGATAGCAAAATTTGAGATTAGTTAGGCTAGATTTATTTTCAAATAGTAGCATAAGAGTTACCTTGTGCAAATTTAATATGAGTATTTTCAAAGTGCGGCTCATGCATGGCAAATTGAGGATCCAAATGAATTCTTGGTGACAGCAAGCTTCTATTTAGCACTCCAGAGTTCCTTCTTTAAGCTTTTATTTTCTTTCAGGGCAGCAGTTAAATGGTACATTAGTGGCAAAAATGACCTACAAGGGTCAGAAAGGTGGTGGACTTACTACTACATTATTTTAAGTTTCACAGTGACGTGTAGTATATTAACAATACCGTTCTCTCAATAGTAGCTATTCTGGTAATTTAAAATCCAGCCATTTTATACACTGTTCAGGTATTTGAAGAATGCTTTCCATTTCTTATCTCTAGCGCAAACGTAATATTTAATCTAACAGAAATTTTACATTTCTTTGTCCATTGTTTTTGAAAGATGCAAATGTTAGATAACATTCCAAAAATAGATTTGACAAAAATGTTTATAAGAAAAGAAAATTTTTAATCTTAATCCCCATTTTATTTTAAGTAAAAACTTTAATTAAAAATACCTTCCCCAGATTAAAGCAATAGTGTTTCCAACCCTTTGATTATTTTTGGACAATTAATAGTTGCATCTTCCATCTTGGATTTTATAAAATATACATTTTAATAGGAAAAACAATTTAAAAAGAAAAAGTTTTAAAAATTGTCTAATAAAATTTTTTAAAAAATCAATGTTTTGTTAGTATTTTTGCTCCTATACTATATATATATCTGAGCTGCAGCTATGTATTTTAATAGTAAATCGTAGGATTTCATGCTGTATGTTTGTAATTTAAACTCAGTGAGTTAAATGTGAATATGCTTGAAGATTCATGCTTTCAAATCTAAATACTTCAGACTGGCTTGGATATATAGAAAGACAAGTAAAGAGGAGAGTGGACACCCTCTTGTTAAATTCTGTCTTGTATTAATGATTTGATCACTATTAATAACCTGATTGGCTAATAAGCATGAGAGGTTTGCAGTCTCTCAGTTTAATTTCAAATACTGTTTGCACTTTATAAATTAAATATTATTTAAAAAGAATTAATAATCATAAAATTAATAAAATGTTATTGAAAGTTAAAATTTATAAATTTTTAGATGCGCATCTCAAATATTTATATAAAAGATATATACACAACAAAAGGAGTGGGATGGGATATAGGGTTTAAACACAGATTAGTAGATAGACCCATGAAGCTTAATCTTAAGCTAAAATTGACTGCTTCAATATATATATAACAACAATTTTTTATCATGTCTTTCTTTGATAACTTAGTCAATTTAACATTAATCATAGGTATATCTATACATAACAAGCTACAATTCTGTATCTATCTTATACTATACTTGTCCTCAGTCCTTGTTAAGATAAAATTCTTAAATATTGGCTGATCAGTGTTGACTTTTGTGTTAAATTTTATCAAAGAATTGATAATCTTCTACTTCATAGGTATGAGAAAATGCTTCCATTATGGGCAGGCAAAAGTTTACTCTAGAGCACCACCACTTTTGGACTTGTTACAAGCATTGTTCATGATTGGAAAGCTACATGGTGCACTTCTGGCAATTTTAGCACATGGCTTTGATAGTTTTCATCTTACAGAAAATTGTCATTATAGCTGTATCTAAATTAGCACTGAAAGTATTTTTAACAGTTGTATTCTTTATAAGACGAATAACTGTCACTGAATTACTGCTCAGAACAGAGCCCTTGACTTTTTTAAACTGTACAATGCTCTTTAAGTACACTTTCACATTTCAGACAATATCATCTCTTCTTTTTTTCATCTGTATACATAGCTATTTCAACATATAATGAGAACACATCTTCTTCTCACCAACAGCTCCAATTTTTTTTTGTTCTTACTTTACTTTAATCCGATAATTACTACTAATCAACTATTTTTCAATCAACATTTGATTACAGGATTTAATTATAATTAAACCATCAAGGGGATTGATTTATAGAAAAAAACTTTGAAAACTTATATATATTTTATTCAATTTTGACTATTTATTACTTACATGTCCATACTTTCTTTTCTTTTCTTTATAAGAAGATATAAGTGGTTTGTTTTGAATCCCTACACTAATATTTTAAAAATTACAGACTTCATGGTCTTAATAATATAATTTTTAAAATATGCATAATTTACAAATCTGTTGACTTAAAGTTTGACTTTAAAGTAAATTTCACTTTCCTCTTTGTATTTGAAAGATTATTATTATTATTTTAATTACTCATTCTAGTTATAACAAATAATAATAAAATCAAAAGAAATTTGTTAATTTTAACTACTTTTATTTTTTTACTTTAAAGTATTTTGTCTGCCTTTTTATTTTGGGTTAATGAAAGTTATAATTTAGAAGGATTGCATGTATGGTTTAAGTTCATATAATTACAATAATATATATCATTGCTTAGCAGTTCAAATTTTTATTTTGATGTTATATTAAGCCAATAAATGTCACATTATCACCATTTCTTATATTTGCTTATAATGGTTATTAAAACAGGCAAAACTCTCCATACAGTATTGCCACTCATTGCAAGCCAGAGTAATCAATGGATGCCAGAAGACTTGTGCATAAAATCCTCATCTAGTGTCTACTCATCCAATATCCCCAGACTAGTTTCTGGCTTATGGCCTTCATCAGTGAGGAGCCTTGGATCTGAGAGCACTGCACCTAGATATTAGGATCTAATGCAATCCTCCGGCAGCCATTTTTTTATCTCCACTTAACTACAAAATTATGAGTTTTAAATTGGAAAACACAATAATGGTTTCAATCCAAGCTCATTAGCTTGTATAATTAATAATAGTTATAAGCAGGCATAAGAAATGGTGATCATGTAATGTTTATTGGCTTAAAACCAATTCTGCCTAATAGGATAATGGTGGCTATGGTTATTAAAGAACCAAAGACACCAAAATGTATGGGTACTGAACTGAGTTCACACCTATATGACTATAAGCTAATGAACTTGGATTGAAAATATTATTGTGTTTCAATTTAAGACTCATAGTTTTGTAATTAAGTAGAGATAAAAGGTGGCTGCTGGAGGATTGCATTAGATCCTAAGATCTAGGTGCAGTGCTCTTAGAACCAAGGCTCCTCACTGATGAAGGCCACAAGCCAGAAACTAGTCTGGGGATATTAGATGAGTAGACATTAGATGAAGATTTTATGCACAAACCTTCTGTCATCCATTGATTATTCTGGCTTGTATTGAGTGGCAATATTGTATGGAGAGTTTTGCCTGTTTTAATTGATGTTATATTTCATGTTATATTCAGTGCAGATAATGAAATTGTGGCTTCAAAAGAGGTGCTCAATCAAAGAAGATTGACTCCATTCAAATTTTTTGTTTAAATTATATTTTATGGGAAATATTATTTATCTAAAAGAACCCTTGAACTTTTAACTGACACCCATGTAAATAAAGAGGGGAGCAGTAGTCATAGCCTGTCTATATATAAAGGCTCTTTATCAAACATCTGATCCTAACTTCAGTTTTCAAATATTCAGTTATCATTGGGTATATAATTGTTTGGAGTTTAGTTCAGTAAGAGATTGGTGGGCTTAAGAGCTAAAGTTCTAAGGAGCTCAGCTTATTCCATCACTTGTGATGCTTGAATGTCATATGACTTTCTAACAAATCATTACATTATTTGTATGGAACACACACACACACACAAAAACTACTATTTTGCATTTTAAGTAAAAACTGGGGCAATATTTCTTATTTAAAAAAAAAGTATTCTTGGGGATTATCTAGTATTTTAAGATGAGAAATCATTGATTAGTTTACATACACACAAAAAATTGAATATTATTTATCATAAATATCTTTATAACATTTTTCATTTACATATAGTTTAGGTATTAGTTTTTAACTTAGATTTCGCGATTTTTAAATATGAAAAATTTATGTACGAGAGAAAAAAAATTACATACATTAATTTGATGCAAAGATTTATGTTTTATCTTCATTATTCTTTTCTTTCCATTTACTTTTTTAGATTTTGTAAATTACACCATCCTTCAAATATAATAAAAATAATTACTTTTATCTTGCAGCGATGTAGTTCAACATGTGTATTCTTATATATATATATATATATATATTGTATATAATAAAAACAAATTACGTGATTCACCTCCGAGCAGATTTCCAATGTTGTAGATAATTATTTTACTGTCAGGAATAAATTATGATAATAATCGGTTTTCTAGTCTTTCAACTCATATTTATCTGAGGTTATTCTGTATAGGTTGACGCATTTTTCGTTTCTTGCACGACCTTTGCTTTAAAAAAAAAGGTTATGTCACACAGTATTATTCCTAGCAAGGATGGTTCATCCATAAATATGGTTATATACTGCAGTAATATTGGGATGGCTCATCCATAAACATGGAGGTACCCCTTCAAAAAATTTTAAAGCTAAATACTGTATACAATCAAGTGAGTAATATGACATTTTATAAAGTATATTACAACTCAGTATAACATACCTATAATTTACTTTCTAGAAATCTTCTCAATGATAAATTAGAAAATAAAAATACAAAACGATATTCAACTATGTGTTAGTCAGTAATTGAATCAATACTTAGTAAATTGGCAAAATAGATTTTTATTTTTTTTTCCTTTTTAAACACATAGGCAAAATACAGCACAAACACTCCATTTAAGTTAAATTCTACAATTACTTTCACCATGTTTTCATCCATATTAATAGTCTGACTAAACTATTTGTAGTTATTAATTTCTTTTAATTCACGAATAACAATCTTTATATTTTTTGAGAAAATCTATTGACCATTGTTTTAATCTTTTTATTATTATTTTTGGTTCTATTTTTTTACTTTCATCTGATAATTCTTCTAGCATTTCTTGAAGCTTTAAAACATTATTTGAAAAACAATATTTTTATTTCTTTAACTTTCAAGTTAATTCACAAAATACTTCTTATAAACTGCTGTAAAAAGTTTTGGGGATATAAAACCATTCTATCATATATTGAATAATATTAGTCCTTGTAGAAGTTACGATGTAATCGTTGTTGCAGTTTCATAATTTTTAAAAAATATATAAAATATTCTGGACCTATATCATGAAGTTCCAAAATTTTTAACACGATGGGAGTAATTATAAAGTCAAATACCTTTTCATAATTTACATATCCAAAGCATAAAGACAATTCATATTCTTAGTCCTTTCTATAACTTCTCTCAATATTTTGATGTAATCTATTTGACTAAAATCACTTTTAAAATTATCTTGTTGTTTTGATTGATTTAAATCTAAAGTTTATTGTATGTGATAGAAGATTGATAGATTTATATTTTCTAATATCTTGTTTATCAACTTTTTTTAAAATATTAACATTAAGCATTCATCTGCTATACCTTTTATTATTTAGACATTTGGTTTATAATGGTTTATAATTATTCCAACATTTATTTTTATTTTTCACCTGCTACTTTTAAGATATCAATAATAATTCCATCATTTCTTGGAACTTTTCTTAATAGTTTTAGTTACATATCTCATGCCAACATGTCTTCATTTAAAATGTTGACTAGTCATAAGATTATGACTACTTTGTTTTTTTATTTATAATTATCATACAATGTTTTATAGAATTCTCCCATACATTCCGCAATGACATCTTTTCTTAAATAATAGTTCTATTTTTTCTTCTTAATACTGAAATTACCTTTCTTTTGATACCAAGATATTGGTTTATACTTTTGAAATTTTTATTTTTTTATATAGATTTCTATACCAATTCATAATTATATTTTCTTATTATTAACTCTTTTTCATACCATTTTACAGATATCTAGATATTCGATTTTTCTTAATGGATAAATAAATTCACATTCCTTCATTTCTTTCTCTTATCACAGTTGAAAATTTATTGAAAAATTGTTGTTTTTTTGTATTGTTATGTTTGTTCTCTGATTCTCTATTAAAGAAAGTTAAATGTTCTTAAGAGTTGAAGTAATAAATAAGTAATTCATTGTTAAATAATCTAACAGAATGCAAACAAACTATATAAATACTAATTTAATAGATTTTTCCATTATAGGATTCAATAATTCTATTATCTGTATGTAACCACTAAACATCACATGATCACCATTCTTTATGCTTATACAAGTTGTTTGCCCAGAGATTAAGTTCACCATACAGTAGCGGCACTCAGTGCAAACCAGACTAAACAATGGATGCAAGAAGATCCAAGGTTTCTCACTGATGAAAGCTACAAGCTAAAAACTAGTCTGGGGATATTGGATGAGAAGGCACTAGATAGGGATTTTGTGCACCAACCTTCTTGCATCTATTGATTACCCTGGCTTGCATTGAGTAGTATTACTATATGAAGAGTTTGTATCTAACTATAAACTAGTATTAGTTCGATACTAATTTTATAATCTATTCTCTAAATTACATATAGACTAATACTATAATATACTAGTATCTTTACAGTATATGCACTTAGAATCTATCAGACCTTGAAATCAAAAAAATCATAATGAAGATTGAGGAAACCTGTTCTGCTTCCTAGGCAGCTTTCTGACCTATGGAGGCCAAGTTCCTAGAAAAATATATTCTTCCTGAAGTGTTCTACTGCTTCCAACTACAGTTCTTAGATACAGAAAGAAAACTCTGCAATGGCTTATATATCTATGCTTTGATTCTTTGTGAAATATTCTATCCAATTGAATAAGTCCAAACATTTTAAACAGATTAACTAGATGAATTAGATTTAATCAGCGGAATCAAATTTCATAAAAATAAATTTACATTAATAAAATGCTTTTGTTATTTGAAATATTTCTTCTGGATAATTTATTTTTCTATTATACTTTATAATAAATCATTTTCAAAGTTAATTAACTTTGCTTTTGAATTATGTGTAATTAATTCTAGATTATTGTTATTTTACTTAAATTCTCTCACAGTTTGGTGTTTCTTTGTTTCTAATTTTGTTTGCTAATATTGATATTTTATTCCTCTCATTAATCCAGAAAGTGGGTCATATTTTTTACATATAATCTTGCTATTTCTTTGGTTTGCCTATTGTGTCATGATAATTTACGTTCTTCCTGGGATTTTATTTCTTTCTCTTTTGTGGGTATTTCTTCATGGTGAATTTTAATTTCATTTGTTTCCATCTAACTTATTTCAATTTCCTTTACTTGATGAAATTCCTTTCTCTGTTTGTAACTTGACTATTTCTTGTTTTTCATATGCATTTTTAGTTTTATCGTCCAAAGTCATTTTTATTTTAGGGTATCCTACTTCCTCTATCTGCCACAATCAAACATGATTTACATGACTCTGATATTCAGTATGATTATGTATTTGGATAATATCCGTGTAAAACTATTTTTTGTTTATTAAGTTCTAAACCCATTTTCCCCTCTATTATGTACTTGGCTTCATTATTATTTTATCAGTGTTGTTCATCCTGTTTTTGAATTAACATTGTTAATTTAATTCACAACTTTCTATCCATCAGGAGTTCTTCTGGTAATTTTTTTGTATCTGACAAAAATGTGGAATGTTGATGTAGCATAGCAGTATATAAGGCTCTCTTGCATTTTTAAAGATATTGGCTTTTTAAATTCCCTTTTGTATTTGTTGAATGTTATTTCAGTCTACCGATTTGACTCTGGATAGTATGACACTGTACAGATATGTTTAATGCCTTCATTCATAAAGTATTTTTCTATTTTTTGTGCAGTAAATCAAATAATCATTTCTGGAAACCTGTGACTTAAAAAAAATTATTTCAATTTTTCTATTGCTTAATAAGCAATGATATTTTGCCCATTTAGAGTATGCATCTATGAGTATAGGAAACAATTTACCATTAATAAGGCTTGTATGACCATAAGAACTCTTTGCCATTCTTTAGTTATTTTTGGCCATGCTATATATTTTTTAATCTGCATATTCATTGTAGAGTGACAAGCCATATATTTTTATATACTTTACAATGTCTGTTTTGTTTGCACCAGTTACATCCACATGTGAATGCTTTAATGTGAACAGTATCTGAATATTCTTCATGCAATAATTTTAAAAGTCTTTGTCTTCCTCAGATGGTATAACAATAATTCCATCGATCCAGTAAAGTCCATGTTTTTTACAAATGGTTTATCAAATGTTTTTCTTCCCCTGTGATTGGGTTTGGTCTCCCTTTCCCTGTTATCATTTTTTCAAAATACATGGACTAAATGACTTTTATGTCTACATTTGAAATATTTTCTTCCTTTTTTTCCATATGCAATCTTTTATTTCATGTTGTCAGATTTTTTTGATTTAATTATTTACCTACTTGTTTTATAAATTCTTATATTCTATTTTCTGTTTTATGTATAAGCCATTTCTTTTTTAATAACCATTTCATAGGTTAAATCTGACTCAGTCATAGAATTGTTATTTATCATTCTACAGTAGCTGATCAATAAGAATTCTCTCTTATAAAATTCTTATACTCACAGTCTTTAGTCAATTTTTTAAGATTTGTATTATATTTTTGATTTTCTTTCCTTTTGCTTACCTTCTATTTCTTAGAATTAGATTAGCTATGTCAAACTATTTCAGCAGCAATTCTTCCTTATGTTTATTGTTCTCAATTGTGTTTAGCTTAAAAAAATTCTCTACTTGTACTATATATAGTGGCCACTTAGTAACATTACTTACATCAAACATGGTGATACAGATTTTCCAAATGATATTATCTCTATACATCAATTTCTCTATATCAATTTGTACATGGTTTGACTGTGGTTGGAAATTTTTCTATAGGAGGCCTTTTAGTTTTCCATATAGTTCTAAATTCATCTGCAACTGCACCAGTTTTGTCATGTCAATTATCCTAACAAGAAAAGTTAAATATTCTAGGAGTTAGACTAAAAATAAATAATTCATTAGTAAGTCATTTAATACAGGCATAAATAAATTATATGTAAATATTTATTTAATACATTCATTATACATTATCTTGTCATCATAATATTTGATCTATCTATTAACCATATCTAATTATAAGCTAGTATTGTTTCCATATTAATTTTCAGTCTATTCTCTAAAGTATATATGGTCTAGTATTTTAATTTTATATTATCTTAGCATTTGTTTACTTATACTCTATCTGTCCTTAATGCTCAGAAAACAATGATAAGGATCAAGACAATCTGCTCAGTTCCTTAGTTAGATTTCTGACTTACAGAAATCAAGGACCAAGAAAAGATGTTAATACTAAGTTTTTCCATTGTTTCAAACTGCAGTTCTTGAAAATTTTCAAAAATGTAGAAGGAAACTCACTTTGTATTAATTTATATTTCAGTTTTTTTTTCCTGAAGTATTCTATCCAATGGGATAAATGCAGACATTGTAAGTTGGTTAATTAGATTTAATCAGCTTAATATAATTTATGTAAATACAAATCTATGTTAGTTAAGTTTCTCTGGATAATGATTGATAACTTATTTTTTCATTATATATAATTAGAGATAATTTAACTGTGCTTTTGAATTACCCCTAATAATTCTATTTTTATTTTACTTTTATTTCCCTGCATGGTAGAATCTTTCTTTGCTTCTAATTTTGTTTCCTAATATCAACATTTCACCGATGAAGGCCACAAGACAGAAACTAGTCTGGGGATATTGGATGAGTAAGCATTAGATGAGGATTTTATGCATGCCTTCTGGCATCCATTGATTACTCTAGCTTGCTGTGAGTGGCAATACATATAGTGAGTTTTGCCTGTTTTAATAACAGAATGGTGATCATGTGATGTTTATTGGCTTAAAACCAATCCTGCCTAATAGAATAGTGGTGGCTATGGTTATTAAAGAACTAAAGACACAAAAATGTATAGGTACTGAACTGAATTCAGACCTATATGACTATATAAGGTAATGAGCTTGGATCAAAAATATTAAGGTGTTTTCAATTTAAGACTCATAGTTTTGTACTTAAATAGAAATAAAAGGTGGCTGGAGGATTGCATTAGATCCTAAGATGTAGGTGCAGTGCTCTCAGATCCAAGGCTTCTCACTGACAAAGGCCACAAGCCATAAACTAGTCTGGGGATATTGGATGAGTAGGCACTAGATGGGGATTTTATGCACAAGCCTTCTGGTATCCATTGATTACTCTAGTTTGCTGTGAGTGGCAATACATATAGTGAGTTTTGCCTGTTTTAATAACATTTCATGTACTAATTATTTTTTTTGCAATTTAAAATAAAGTATTATGTATCTTCTTATTAATCTCTGTTAATATTTTAAAATGATTAGCAAATTGTATTTTAAATTCCCTAGAATGTTTAATCATTCTTTTTAGTAGTAGTACCATCTTTTTTCTTTTCTGTTGGAATAACTTTTCTTTCAATACCAAGATATTTTGAAACTTTTATTCTATTCTATACATTTTCTTGTCAATTCATAATTATATTTTCTTATATCATTATTAACACTTTTTCCTACCATTATACAGATCTTCAGAATTGAAAATTTACTGGTATTGCTGCCTTTTTTGTACCAGTTATTTTTGTTGCAGTTCTTATTTATATTCTTATTGATCTTAATTAAGATTAAACCAACTTCAAAGGCTATAAGTATTTAAAAACAATTAGCAAATTCTAATTTAAATTCATTGGCATGTTTTTGAAAATTAGGAATATCAACTGTTAATGCTGTCATTTTTAGTAGATTTTGTTTCTCTAGTTTTGCATTACCACATATCTTACATCACACTAATTGATGATCACTTCCTAAACATATTACAATCCTCAACTACATATTTTGTTCATCAAAATATAATTCAATTCTGCTGTTACTCTAATTTAGATGCTTTTATATCCATTTCTGTTTATAACTTTTTTTCAAAAAAAGAATTCATAATATGCAATGTTTTTCCTACAAAAGATATTATAAATTTGTACCCTTTCTCATTTCTGTCATCATAGTGAAATTTAATCACACTTTCATATTTCAACTGTTTTCCAAATATAACATTAAAGTCATCCATGACAATTTTAAAACATTTGGTGTGATCAAAAACATTTTGTACATCTAAATAAAAATACTTTTTCATTACAGTGAGAACTTGATGAACCATAAATAAAAATTATCTTTCATGAAGTTGAATAACTAACTTGCCACTTTATTTGATATACTAACAATTTCCACAATGTGATTCCACTTTTCATTTTAAATGAATTCTACTTTACACATGGTGCCTATACTTGCACCTTTATAGTAAAGTGCATATTCACTTTTGAAATCAATTCCCCTCATCTTTTTTTCTGAATTCCCAAACACCTTCAAATCCCCATTTAATAAATAGTTTTTCTTGCAGTTTATACAATCTTTATTTACTTGAGAATGATCTATAGTTAAGGTAACTAAATAAAAGTTCATTATCAAATGGCAGCCTGGATCTGCAATCAGGAATTTTTAGCACTGTCTGCCTTTGACCACCAACTGCTGTCTTGGCTGTCAATTAGTCTCCTGAGTGTAAGGGCCATAAGTTATTTTTGTCTGTTATGATTATGAATATCAATGTTTAAAAAAGTTCATTCACACATACATTTATTATGATTTCAAGAAAACTCACTTACTATTTCAGTTAACTATCGTGCAACTGAAAAGAAAGATAATGGCATTTCTTCATTTTAAACTCTAGAGATGTAATGCCAATAAACTCACTATTGCAGATGCATTCATGATTGTTTACCATATGAATAATCACATCATAATAACAGCTATAATGTTTTAGATTTTCCAGCTATAGTAATGACACTTCCTTTTTTTTCATAATTTGGAAGCTGAAAAACTTTTAGTGGACAATCAGCTAATTTAAACAATGCCATGGAGGACCATTCAAATGAATTCAATAACTTGACCAATATATTTATTCAATAATTTTTAACAAAAGAGCTATTGTAGGTTAATGAAGAAAACTTGTTTAGCATCAGGAGAATTGTCAATTTGTAGTAATTGATAGTTTCCTGGTAATATCAAATGGTAGTTATCTGTTTAAATGGATATAATCTTTTAATTTCCATTCTTTATCAAACTAAAAATCCACAACACACTCTAACCATCTGTAACTGGCTCCCATCCCATTCAACAAAATCTTTGTAAGTACTTTTGTTGTAATGGATAATAATATTTCATGATAATTGATGAAATCCACCTATTTTCTTTATTTTTAATAATTAGAACAATAAAAACATTTATATGATCAGGAGTCACAACTTCATGAGTCCATATATTCATTAAAAGTTCCAATACTTTTAAAGCTAACATATCACCACTATATTTTAAAATTTTCTTCAGGTATTTTATGAAAACTGGTAGCTTTTCCATTTTTAAGATTACAAAGAGATGCTTTGACCTCACTAAGCTGAATATTTTTATCTAAATCTGAATAAGTAAATAAAATGAATATATCATTAAAAATCATCATTTTCAAAAGATGATCAGAATATTCTTTCCACCCATTCAGAATATTATCATCATATAGGAAAGTACCATTGCAGGATTTAATAGGATTGTGGTATGATTTCTCAAATCTATATTTTTTTTCTGTACATCAAAAAATATCTACAGTAGGTTCATGATCATTGAATGAATGTCTGCATCTCCTTTGCAATTTTAATTCAAATCACTTGTCAATCATTGGATTTCTGCCTAAAAAATTTGTCCAGTTATTATGAAGCTTCACATTTAATTTATTATTCTGCCAGGCAGAAGATGTCTTGTGCTTTTTAAAAATCAAATTGCTAATAGTAAGATCATTGTAAGAAAACCAGTCATAATTCTTTTTAGTGAATACAAGAGGAGATTTATTTGTATCTTTAATATACTTCTTAAGAGTGTTTCATGCCTCAATAATATAACAATCCTGAAGATCAAATTAGCAATTTTAGTTTTAATAGTTGTTGAAATTTAGTATGTATGGTAGATACTACTAACGAATGAATATTAATTTTCTTGCACATATGATTGAAATAATACCTATTTTTAATGCAATAAACATTTTAATCTTGGAGCATACTAATGCATGATACATATGCTTCTAATTGCTTGTGTAATATGAAATTCTCTTGTATTCTGCCCCTAACTTTAATATAATCTATTAAATGTTATTATTTTGAGCATGGTTGCATCTATATTTTTTATAGTGATTTTTATTGCCTAAACAAAGTGTTTGTGATAGTTAATTCATATGTTGTACAAAAATTCAGTAACAACAGACCATTTGAATTTGCATTATCAGTACAATTACTTCCAAAAAAATTTGGTCAAAATATATTATTTGTACCAAAATGTCCATTAAAATCTCCAGAAGAAAAATATATTTTAAGAATATTGCTATAATAATGTTATCCTGTAAGGAATACTTTTTTTTCTTCTCTGAATTCTCTGAATATATAAAATGAGCTGTGGCATCTTTGTGCAAGTGAAGTTGTTACACCATTAGCCTTTCATTAATTTATTGAGGAATTTCAAGAATAGAAGATACCAAATTAGATTTTTGCAGCAATTCCAACATTATGCATTCTATTTTTTACTGATTAATCTGCTCTTCTAAAAAAACTTGTAGCCATCTGTTTTATTACATTTGCTTTCTCTGGAAAACAAGGTTCACTAAAAGCAGGTATAGTGATCTGGCATTAGACAGTTTGTATCAAATAATGATCATCCATTTCATGCTATATTTACCTATTGCTTTACCATTTATAAGAACATCATTTTTATTGTTTTAATGAGTAATCAACCTGATATGAAAACCTAGCCATTCTATGTGAGATAGGCACTATTTAGATTACTTTTTCTATATTCCTTTTATTTCTATGATATGCAAGGTATCTCTAAGAAGATCTATCTAAACATATAATATTTACCAGCTAAATTTACTTTGTCAGTTCAGTAGTATATTACCTTGAGAAAAAAATCATAAGTAAACACTGCCAGCCTACTAAGCTTTCCCATTATTGTCTTCCTAATTCTCAACAACTCAAACCAAAAAAAATAATAAAAACAGAATTTGAATTAGAAATACTGAATGTAGTTAAAGTGATTGTACAAATGAACTATCTCATTGTCATAATTAGTATAAGAAAATGACAAACATGAGAGGCTTATGATGACCCAAGGTATATATTAACTATAAGTGATTGAAGAAGGGAAAAAATAGGAAATATTGTAACCAGTCTATAATGAACCAATATCCTGTTCTAAAAGGCAACATAAGTTCAGTAGCAATGATTGGTTTACACATACACACACACACACATATATATATATATATAGTAAGAAAATCAAGACATACATCACATGACCTAACTTATTAAGCTTATACTACAAATGTTATATAATGAGCATGTTAATAGCTCTAACAAGCTTTTCCAATTAAGGCTGGAAAAGAAAGAATTTAAATTTTTTTATCTATGCTTTATTTTCCAGAATTTATCAGGAAAGCTTGTTTAGAGCTATTAGCATACTCATTATATTACATTTGTAGTACAAGCTTAATAAGTTAAATCACATGATGTATGACTTGGACTTTTTTTACTATTATAGTTTTGCTTTTGAGGCTTTGGTGATATTAAATTGTTAAAGCTATTAATATATGGTGTATTTGAATTTAGTCCAGTCCCATTTAGCTATTAAAGTTAGATAGCTGGATTTGAAGACATGTAGATGTCTGAAAATTTTAGATTTTCTACTTAATAGTTAAATATTAGATAAATGCTGCATTTGAGTTAGTATTTTAAATTTTCAAAACTGGTTTTACTTTTATAAACAATTGTGATATCAAGCATCACAATAAATTTTTGCATTGCACAAATTATACCATCTAATAAACTTATCATAATTTCTTCGTCAACATTTGTAAATATGCAATTGGTATATATTAATCAAATCTTTTCAAAGTTATTCATTGATTTTAACAGTTTATTAAGTTTGACAGTTGTTGGATACTGCTAGACTAAATTAAAGAGAGCATCAGAAAAAGTTTGAAGATATTTTAATAAAGTTTTCAGCTTTAGATAAACTTAGAAATTGAATCAAGTATGCACTGAAAGTTTAAAAAAAAAGTTTAAAAATAATGGTTTATGAATAACCTCTGAAATAATGGTTTATGAATAACCTCTGACATATCATCGCTCTCAAAATTGAAAAAGTTTAATTTCACTTGTATTTTCAATGACTGTTACTTTATAATAAATACAAACTCTTTATTTTTGCTTTAATTTTTCCATCTTTTCTTTTAACTTTGGATTAAGATCCCCGTTTAATATAATTCAAATCATGAATACTTGCATCACTTAAAAGTGACATATAGTTGACAAATAAGAGTTATTAAATATTAGCCTAGAACCATAATTCAGAAATTATTACAATCCTTTGACTTTGATCAGTAATCATTGTATTTAGTGACAGCTAAATCTTTAAATTTGAAATTCAGGATGTACTTGAATTTGTTCCAAGTTTAAAAATCGATATTAAATTTTAAAGGAGCACTGATTGTATTAAATTTTAAAGAAGTACAGAAATGATAATATTTGATAAATCCAATGGTGGAATTCAAATAATTTAACAACCAGTTGACTGCCCTAATGACTATTTTAAGTATTTAAAAAACGATATACCGAAAGGTAGTTTATTATTTCCTGCAGTTAATACTTAAATAAGAACAATGAAGAAGCCCACAAATCAGATTATGTTATAAGAAAGAATTTTAAAGACAAAGTATTAAATAATAATTGACAAAAAACAAAACTGTTATTTAAGATATTTCCACATTACTTCTTGATTGGAGTCATCACTTGCAATTTTCTTCATTTTTATCTGAGCATCATCAGTTGAATGATTTATTCTTAATCATCTTTTCACTGTAACATTAAGATCCTATTTTCTATTTAGAGATAGACTGATTAGAATAATAGTCATTGTGTCTGATATATTAGAAAAAACGACTTCTTTTCTCTGAACTATGTTTATCTTTGAAAAACCCCTTTCTACTTTTGCTGAACTTAGAGCAATTGTGCTGACAATATTTTTAGCTCTTTGAACATTTTTAGAAATTGCCTAATTCTGTGAATTTTTTAAAATATTTTCCATGAAAACTCAATAATCATTAATTAAAAAAATCATTAAATATAAGTAATTGTTCTTCACTGCTTTCCATGGAACCAGTACTTCCTTAATATTTCTGCAATCTGGCTCCAAAAAGTTGAGAAATTGTAATTTAATCTTGAAATGGGCTACAATATGCTTTTAAATGTTCACAATCATTTAGTTTTGTTTTTTTAAAAAAAAAAATTGCAATAATGTTTTTTAAAAGTCTTTCCTAATGAAGTCCGATAAAGTGATGATTTTGTATAAATTTTATATTTTTGAAGGTTCCTGGAGTAATTAATTCATCAACTTTTTTCTGTACAATCCTTTTCCTTTACAAGCATTTACAATACTTTAATGGATCTTATTACAAATATTTCAGCCTTTATTATGTCTATATTTATCACTTGCAATGTATTTGAAACAAAAGAAATTTCAGTTAAAAATATCAATCATCATCACTTATAAAATATATATTTTCAAGATGGGCACCTATATCTAACCATTTTTTATTTGAAGAAAACTAATAATGTAGCACTGGATAAGAAAAATGTACAGCCAGGACTGACCTTAATCTATAGGCAGCCCATCTTGATTTCAAAATTTTATTAATCTTTATAATTTCAATTCCAAGTTGTTCATAAATTTTGGAAAGTTTGATTTGGTTCTTATTGGATTGTTCAAAAATGGTATATATCATCAATAAATAGTTTTAAATGATTTACTTGTTTTATTTGTTAAGGGCTTATTTTGTGAGCTCTATATATAATATTTCCTTTCTCCAATCATCTAAAACAAGATGGAGATGATGATTTAAACAGTGCCATATTATTATGTTTGGAAACTTTTTTGCTAATTCTACTGCTCACTCCAGATTTTCTCCCTAGCATAAAGCTGGCACCATCAGAATAAAATCCTATTAAATTTTTTTCTAGGTAATTCTTAATAAGTCCAACATTATATAAATTTTCCATAACTAAAGAAAATATTGTCGCTTTATCTTATTTTTCCAATTCAACTAGTTCAACAAAAATTGTTGGTCATGTAACTGAATCCTCAATTTTTAAGAAAAGTATCAATGAAGTTTCATCAATAATCATATATATTTTCATATTATTTTCAATAATTTTGTTAAATATTTATCTTTTTTTTTTTATTAGGAAAAAATAACTTTATTCAAGATGATTATATAAATTAATATAATTAATTTATTTTAAGTGTTAATGAAGTAAAATCTTAACCATTTCAAGATGATTATATATACAAGAATTACTAACAACTTATACTAGAGAATTTCCAAGGCCAAGTCATGTCATTCTTTATGCTTGGTGTATTCTGTATGATTGTGGTTGATACTCATTAAAAGATCAATGTTGTTAATATACAAACAGTTCTAGATGCCAAACCTCAATGTTGGATTAATTTAAAATTTCTTTTAAACTCCACCAGCTTTAACTGCCTGACATTCTCTTTGGTTGAGGTAATATTCATTGCATGGTAACTTTACTTTCTTATAGGATGTTTTTAATTTGTGGATAGTAAACTCCTCCATCATTCTTGCAATCTTATGTCTATTCAGGTGAACTAATGAAATATTTTTTCTTACATGGTATGTAGTTTGAGTATGCCATCTCTTCTAGTGGCCATTCTCTCTCTTTTAACCAGCATGCTACAGTATTTAGTCTGTTATTCCTGAATTATTTGTAATCATTTGTATGCAGGTTTCATTATCATCAGTCATAATTTGACTCCATGTGACCAAGTATAATGCATCAGGTGCCAGTAAGTGGTCCCTGTTATTGAGGCCATGTAAATTTTTCTTAAAAATTGTCTATGAGTCCAGCATATTTTTCTGAATATCAAGTTACATCTAGTGATCCACAGTGCAAAAAGAATGACAACTAACATTCTTACAACAGCAATTTTACCATTATCTAATGCCTTTACAAAGTTCAGACTCTCTTTAGAACCAAGTTTGATGTTTCCAATCATCTTGACTCTTAAATTGGTTAAATAATGGCACTCAAAAAGATATGACTTTGAATTTCTTCTTAATCATCTTCATATTTCCCTTGTAAGTCACCAGGAAATGGCATGTAGGCAGTGAATACAAACAATACTTTATAATAAAACCTACTATTCTGTGTTCAAAGGCCCAAAAATCTTAACTTCTTAATTAATCTTTTTACAGATACATTCACTAGTGAAGAGGTTTTGCTTTGTCTAGGGTGAATGAGATTGTAGATATTTCAGCAAGTATGCTTATCATTGACTATTTGATTAGTGATTATAAATAAACCATTTAAATGATCTTTTATTTTCATGATCCATTTTGTATGAATCAGTGGGGGAGTGTCCATATATTCCACTGTATCAGATACTACCTCTTCACTTTGCCTGACTTCCACTATTTTTAGTAATGTCAGAGCTTTTTGTACACAGAAGACCTCGATTGTGTGCACATCAAGACCATTCAGATGATTTGGCTTCTGCACCTTAGCAAGACTGATACACACTGTTTTCCTTGCAACCTTCTTCCATAGCAATTTGGTGCATAGTGAATTGATGGTATTCTGGAAAGTCTTGGTGAGTGTGACAATTGGAAGATAATTTATACATGGAATAATGAGCATGTTCTACACTGTCACCTTTCCATGGAGTGACAGGAAGAGTCTGAATAACTTATTAATTAATTTGTTTGTTTTTTCAATGATTTCTTCTGGATTTCTTGTCTCATTGCCACTCTCGACAGTGCAACTGGGAACTCTAAGAAGGTTTATGGTTTTCTGGAGAATCTGGATGTTACTATCTTTCCATCATTCACTCTCCACACTGTTGACTTCATCATGTTGATTTTCAGGTTAAATTTATATGTATATTTATCCAGCACTTGATATAATTTATGAAAGTGTTGGGGAGAGGGGAGGAAAATGGTAACATCATTTATGTATGATGTATGGTGGATCTCCTCCCTAAGAGCTGGTATGTATATTCCCAGCAGTTCCTCCTCAACCATCTTGAGAAAGGAATCTGTGTATATAATGAAGCAAAGAGTGCTCAGTGGGGACCACTGGGGAATTGAAATGTGTGATTTGAACCCCAGGATCAGTGAGCCATCAAGAAATATGTGAATCATCCTACTGAGTAATAGATTTGCAATAATCTTCACATAAACCAAAGTAACTCCATAGTGTCTGAGAAGATCAAACAAGCCCACCATGAAGTCTAATGCCCCTGCAAAGTCCAACTGGACTACAATAGGCTGAAGTCCAAATCTAAGATGCTCCACCAGGAGCATGAAATTTTTGATTGCCTCCATGGTGGATAAGTGTGGTACCTGGAAATGTTACTAAGCAGCTTCTGCTGGATTTTGTCTTGTCATGACCAGAGATTACACAGTTTTGATTAATAATGGAGTCATCAATATTGGTCTTAAATTCAATAGACTCAAGGGATTCTCTGGTTTCTTCATAAATGGTATGAGGGCAACATTGTAAAGATCTGGGATAAGTTGATAGTTTCCCACAAGTATGTCAATTATCCCTCATACCACAGGGATGGTGAATTTGCACAGATGACCCAGAATGAATCTGGGTATACTATGCAAACCCCAGATGGGTGTTTTTTGGGTAAGCCAGCAACCTTGCTCAATAATGCTTTCTGTGATTCAATGCTGTTCTTCACCATCCAATTCTTTCCAGATCTCTCCAATTTTCAAAGGGATAATCTTGAAGCTTATTTTTAAAATGCAGATATATCTTTTCCAACATTCCATCAGGGATAATCTTGAAGCTTATTTTTAAAATGCAGATATATCTTTTCCAACATTCCATCACCTGCAAAATTGCAGTTGTCAGTTTTAATCATTGAAGAGATTGGTGTTTTTGAGGCACCAATCACCCATCTAAGATAACATTGGGTCCAACTATGATTTGAGGACAAATATAACTTGGACCTCTTGGTGGCTATATACTGAGCCAACACTCTTTGCTTATCCTTATATTGGCTCTTCAAGCTCATTATCTCCCTTGTTGTCATATCCAATATTGACAAAATCTTTGACTTTTTTGCCCAGAATGTCCAGCTCTCTAAGCAGTATAATGGGCCCTTTAGTCTGACAAGTGATAACATTAATTGTCAAGCTTAATATGCCCTACAAAGGCCCCCCAAGCCTGAAGAGGTGGCAAAGACAGTAGCTGGATTTTATAGAACAGGATGTAGGCTTCCAAAAAGATCCATTCCTGCATGTTGGCCTTATTTAGCATCCTGATTGTTTTAGTCTGGGACAAATTAGGCAGTGGAATTTGGATTTATTTGCAGGCAAATTAACATGGTTAAATGATCTGTAAAAGGTATTAATTCCAGAGTGGTGTGTAAATCATAAAACAATTCAGGAATATAGTAGAGCAAATTAATTAACATACGGTGCTGCTGAGTATAGAAAGAGAAGGCATTTGATGAGAAACAACCTTCTCCACACAACAGCACCCGATTGAGCAAATGAAAATATTTTAAATTGAACTTATTGTAGCCATATTGAAGTCCCTGAAAAATATGATTGGTGGCACTATAGATGCAGAACTGAGTTGATTGTGTTGACTGTGTTGACAATACAGTCTACCAGTCAGGAGTCTTTTTGCATATAAATGTAAATTATTACAAGTGATAAATTTTCTAATTTCAACTATTAATAGATTGTTGTTTATGTATAGAGTTCTAGTGCTTTTAAGATTTAATTTTTGATTGATTAGTATTGCTATGCCTGAATGGGCACTGTCAGATGGGGAATACTGGAAGACCCCAAAGTGGCCAAAATATAATCAAATATTTATTTGACTTCAAATGTAACTTTGTCTCACTTAGACATACAATGTCCAGGTGTGAGTTATCAAACCTTCATTTTAGTGCAAACAGCCTGTCAGGGGAGTTGATTCCCTTGACCTTTAAACCACCAATGCTTATCAACATTGGTCAAGATGGCTAGGCTATTTTTCACATATAAATCTTCATTGGACACCAATTTTAACTGACTTCAATGAACCAGATCGCTGCATTAAAGGCCACTCAGAATTCAAAATTAGGTCCTGCCAACCTTTGGCTTCAGCGTACATTCTGGCCCACAGTTGGAATTTTCCATAGTATTGTTGGTGGTGTCATCTTGAATGATGATATCCTTAACTTCTGTTTCATTTGTATTCATTATTTTTTTTTTTCTGTTTTCCTTCTTTGTGTTTTATGTTTGGATGTTTTAATTGATGCTCTTTCTCTATTGACTCAGCCTCCAATGATGAAATTGAAGTGTCCTCTTTCTGGGAGCCATATGAGTAATTAGACTTTTGTTTGATTGCAATGGCTCCAGATTTATTTTCAGCAGTTGCCAATCTCATTTGGAGATAACTTGGAGCTTGTTTAACTCTTTGATTCATCTTATTGTGATTATCTCCATCTTTTGCATTTGTCATCTCTAGGAGGTTTGGCATTATGCCTGAGCATGTATCCATTATCATTGGTTTCTCTCCATCTTGCTCTATTTGTAATATTTTCTTCTGCCTCATTCTCTGGTCACTTGCAGTTTGAATCAGTCCTGATTATGTCACATTTTATCTCATATTTTGACATGTCATTTGCTGTTCAGAGATTACATGAGTTGGACTCAACTCTTTAGTCTCCATTGCACATTTGTGCAACCTGTAGTACCTGCCTTTGCACTTTAGACATAGTTTCCTAGGGCATGTTTTAGATAATTGGGATCTTTCTCCACAAATACTCCATGAATAATTAAAAAGTGAGCATTTGACCTCTTTCAAGACTGGAGCCAAATCTATAGGAAGTACTCCAGTGGCCAGTTTTAGTGTGAATGCTGCCATGTTTGAGGGAAGTTCCAGGCCTGCTCTCTTTTCTTAAATATTTGAAAGATGTAATAGTCCCAAATTTTACAAGAAGCCTTTGCGTGTCAGCACTATTGAAGTTCAGATAACAATTTCTTGCCATGCCATGAACAAACTACAGCCTAGACAAGTTGATCTTAATGAGAAAATTGTTATCCAGAAGAAGCTGCTTAACCTTAAAGATCTCTTTTTCCATTACATTATAAAACTCTACTATAAATTAACGACCGTATTGAGTCTCCTAAGTTTTGCTCTTTGATCATTATAAAAAAACTATTCAGTTGAAAATTGGAAAAGATTGCATTTTCGATTCATAGTTGTGAGGATTAATGTATGATTATTGTTATAATTTAAAAAGGAATTGTATAACATTACTGGCAATCTTTCATTAAACTCATTACTAACAGATTCATAATCGTGCAAGTCTAATTGATTATTATCCTGTATCCAAGCAGTGTTAAGTCATTCTTCTCTATCAATAAAGATGTCCTCAACTATGTCTAACACAGCTAGTCCTGAAAAGCACCATTGACCTTGCTATACATCAATATTACTCCTCTTGGAGGCCACTATTGCATGAGATCTGATGTTTTGATGTTGCTGAGTCTTAATTTCAAATTTTAATTTCTTTGCGTATGTAGGATATTTTCCTACATCAGTAGGACTTGGTGTTTTCATAGTAGATCTCATGTTATAATTTTCACAATGAGGAAAAATGTGATTCAATTGATTTCTGTTTATATTATTTATTTGCCTTAATATGCTGTGATTCAGTGTTTGATAAATCCCTATTATCATGTGTGGCATCTTTCTCCAATGAAGGGATATGCGAATCTACGACATTTTCTTTGCCTGAATCATTATTTATCTTGTGCTGCATTCTATCATCGATTACTATGTTTTCAACAGAGTAATAGTGATTATTTCCTTCAGAAAAGCACTTATATAACTCAATTTTTATTATTACACTCATTGGCTTTTTGATCATCATATTTCTTGCTTAAATTGATTAATTCAAACATTAGTTCTTCATTCCCATCATTATTCAACCCAACGTTTTTTTCATTGTCGATGAAATCGGTAACTTTCTCTGAAGCGCCATCTTTTTTATTGAAAAACACAATTTTTATTACTTTGATTCGGTTTTGAAGAATTTGTAACGATCTTTATGGCATCTTTATTTTTTGACAAATTTCATAGTTTTTGGCTATAATGTTATTTTTGTGATTATCTACAATATTGCATAGTTTATTTTGACATTCATTAGAATTTTTATTGAATTTGAATGATTATCTGTAACATTTTTATTAATGATAATTTTTTTCCTGACTGAAACTTGAGATTTTACATTAGAACTTTTTTTTAATTTCAATTTTCACACCATTCTGATCATTCCCATCCTTTTTTATATTTGATTTATTATTCCTAGATATAGTTGGAGCTTCCGATTTAGCATTAGCATTAAATTTCCCAATATCAAGGAATTTTTTAATCGTAACTTGAACATTTAGTTCTTTACCATTGGAATCCATATTGGAAATCATGTCACACTTACACATTCTACAAACACCCAACTAGCATTCGCAATTCACTAATAAAAAATCTAAAAGTTTATTAAAATGTAGAGTTTGATCTTTATCTTCAGTTCTTGAGTGGTTAAAATTTTGAAATCCAAAATACCCAGTTAAAAAATAGTAATAGTTTTCCTACACATTATGATGGCGATCTTCACTCTATGCACAACACCACCAATGAGAGCAAGAAATACTTTTTTAATCTTCTTTGTAATGAAATCAACTACTTTCATGACACGTTTATGAGAATGTAATCCTATTCGATACATTTATGAGAATGTAATCCTATTCCCACATCTAATCCATTTTTAATTTGCATTTTTATCTCATCTTCTATATATTTTTGCCAGGCTGTAAACTATAATAAGTACTCTACAAGTATTACTTAAATATTTTTTATTGATCATATTTATTACTTTTGTTACTGAATCCTGTTCCTGTTGTTTAAAGTTCTCTTTACAAATGGTATGAACTTTTGATGAAAGACTGAAAAATGTTAGTCATGTCAAATGATCACTGTTCAATTTCCGTTAAACTCTTCTTCAGTCTGTCCAAAAAATAAATTTTACATTTCATTAATGCATAATAATACATAAAGATCAAAAATAACTTTATTTTTAAAAGATAAAAATAATCCATGGACTTAAGTGTCAATAAGCTAAGATACTTCACTGTTTGCAGTAAATGCTACTTCGTATTGCAATTATCTCTTAGTTGCATGGTAAATGCACTTATTTGATCAGTTTAGGTTATCTTACAGCCTTTACTTTTCAATCAGATATCCACTTCCTGATCTATATTAGATTGTTAGCTACCTAAAAAAAATTCCCAAGCAATTGGATTTCATTGGCAGCTCATTTACTTGGCAGGCATACGCAAGAAAAGCATGGAACTTTTATTTAAGAATTAGCTTAATATATATTTAATTTTAGTTATATTATAGTGTTTTGTTAAAAATTAAATTGCGATGATAAAGATGTCTAACAGGCATTTACCGATAATAGATAAAGAATGTAAAAATCCATGATTATAATCAAACAAAAACTAGAAGAATAAAATTGCGACACATGTTTTTCTATCTAAAAAAAAACTGGACAAATTAATTTGCATACACATTTGCATATTTTATTAGTTAGCAACATTACATCAATGATTTATAACTTAATATGAGGGAAAACCTCGAAAGTACTCGGCCGATTTAATTGTTTTGGTTTTTGTAGCTTCTTCTTCAGTGGGTAAATCGCTTTTATATGCTGTTTTCTTGAATAGAATTTTTTTAAAATATATATATACAAATTAAAAAGCATGTGAAGCGCTTGAACGAGAAGCTATAAAGATTCCACAAATTATTATACGCTAAGCGCTTTCGAGGCCATCTGCTTCATATTCATAGCGGTAATGCTTCACACGCTTTTTAATTTGTATATTAAATTATTGAGTGAGAAGTTTAAAATCCTTAATATTTTAAAAAATATATATATTAATATCTTAATTTATGCATTTTTTAAAAAAACCACTAAGAACTTTTTAACCATTTGATTATAATTTATTATTAATTTCTGTCTCAATCCAATTAATTTTTAATATAGTAGAGATAAATACATGAAAAATGATCAAAAAATTTTTTAAATCCATTTTCTCTTTCATATAAATGTAGCGTATACGAATGTTAAATTTTCTTTATCATTACGGGAAGAACCCTCTAAACATTATAAATAAATAGATATTTAATAAATTAAGTAACTGGATAAGTAAATTAATATTTTAACTAGAAATCCTGTGCGTACAGTGATAAAGTGATGGGCTCAGGAACTAAAGGTTCTTGAATTGAAACTCATCTTGCAACTTCTGATGATAATCAATTGATTATTTCTTTATTTAAATAATTCCCGCAGTGAAACAATGAAAAAAGCATTACTCACTTAGTTTGCTAATTGTTGATCAGTGATAGCTGGAGCTGTTTTCCAAATCTTGCTTAACCGTCTATTATAGCTAAATATCCATTTACTGACCAATATTAGATAATAAGCTAATTTGTCTGTAGAATAGTTGCTTCAACAAAAAAAATTCTAAACCTAATAGACATGTAATTTCAGATTTTATCTCTCTGGATTCAAACTGTATTGCAGGCATAGCAAGTAGGTGGATTATGTCTAAATCATAAGACCCTTCTTAAGCAATTATAAGTAATTATGATAACCTGTAACTTAAAAGGTAGCGAATCCAAAACCCAAAAGAAACGTTTTACCATATATATATATTAGGATTTGTGTTTCATATGTAAAAGGAACTACAGACAATATTGGATGTATATTAAAATGCTATAATATAGATACAGCATTTTCTACTCATCAAAAGATCAGCAATATAATAACCAAGCCTAAGAATTCAATCCCTCTTGAATGTCATGGTGTTTATCAAATCTCATGTAAAAATTGTAAATCTTCTTACATAGGTATGAGTAATCATCACATCAGTGTTAGGAGAGATGAGCATGCTAATGCAGTTAAACAATACTGATCATCATCAGCACTGTCACTTCATACTATAGATTCAGGTCATAAAATTGATTTTTCTAGTACCAGGATCATATACAGATGTGATAATCTCTACCAGTGCAAAATTAGAGAAGCCATTGAGATACTTAAAAGGCCAGATTGTATCAATAAGCGAGATGATACATGCAAACTTCCTCCTATTTGGAAAGATTTTTTTTCAAAAAACATTCTTAAATTTAACATTTTTGCTATTGGTGGAACTTTAATGTTTATTCAAATCAGTGATTGTAGCACCTCTACAACCATCTTTCTACCTTTACCACTCAGTGGATGACTTGTGTGACCAAGTCGAAATGCCGGAATATCAATAATTAAATTTTTTTAACAAGAATGAACCCACAAAATATATCTTTTATATATATATAACACATTCAGGTTTTTCAAACTCAAGTATATAGACATATTTGAATGTCTGTAATTACATATAGTTAGAAATAACATTTTACATTAGAAGTGACAACTGTTCAGAAGGTCCAACAATATTATTTGCAGTGCATTTTTAAACACATTGTGAAAAGCAGTGCACACATTTTGAATTATAGATGTAAATGGGTTTATATATTTTACTGTATTTTTACAATGTAGGTGTTTTATTAATTTTTCAGAATTTTTATATAAATAGAACTTATAATATAACTTCAAGAAAAAAATGACATATCAACTTTCTAAAAGAACTAATAATTATTTTCCTGAAGGTTTGTGCTAATGGTATTCTAGTTGTATTTTTATATTGGCTATATCCATAATCTAATATGCATATTGAATGTCTTTAGAAAAATATAACTTTATTTAAATATTCCAAATACATTCAACTCTTAGTAATAGCATATCAAACAAGTTAGTATATGCATAACGTTTTGAAAGGTATTCTTCTTCTCTCTTCTCCAGGTGTTGCTGGCCTGACCAGTGACAGTATTAGCATCATATTCGAACCTGGATCCTTAGAGTGTTACATTAAAATTCAATAATCAAGAATCTAAGGACCCAGGTTTGAATCGCATGCTAGTACTATCACTGATCAGTCCAGAAACATCCGAAGAAGAGGGGAGAATAATACCTCTTGAAACATTGTGTATGTACTAACCTGTTTGAAGTGCTATTACTAATAGTTGAATGTATTTGGAATATTTAAATAAAGGTAAATTTTTCTAAAGACATTTAATACACATATTAGATGATAGAAATAGTCCAATATAAAAATACAACTAATAGTTATATTTCATTTGATATTAAAGTTACATTCAATCAATAATTTTATATGAATATTCTTACCTGGATATATATTATATATACACATTTTATGTATTTAAGTTTTTTATTTAAAACCTTTGAAGCAACCAAGCAATTCTTGATCACCATCAGTGATAATAAGCCATTGCTCATCATCATCTTAATACAATTTATTCTAGCATTCTGCTATTTAGAGCTATATTATACATTTTAACAAGTCTTTTATATTATTAAAATAGCACATGCTCATATGGATTGAATAAAGTAGCAAGAAAGAAATAGGGTACCATTTTCATGTTATCAAGATGTAATATATGCTTATATAATGTCTAAATGATATGTATAAAGCATATGAAATCTATCCTTCTGTAGAAAAGTTCCAATCATCTGAAAGGATGTCAGTAGAGGATGTTGAACTTTTATATATTGTTCATAAATGGTTTGTAGAAGATCAAACATATTTAAACCAGTGATAGGAAGAACATAAAATATATGAATCATAGTAAACTAATATTTATCTGTTGAGTGATATGATTTGAGACATTCAAAGATGACAATGTTATTTAAAAATATTTTCATCATTAGATAAATCTTATCTACAAATGAAACATTGTAAATAGACTGTACATGTGGTTGGAAAATGTAAATAATAATTAACCATATGACATGTTTTTAAATCATTCAGTCTAGTTTTTACACGTATAATTCCACTGCTTCTGCATCCACAACATTTATATCAGAAATGATTCTTGAGCTATTCAAACATTATTCACAATTATTGAAGTTTTCTAATGTCAGACCTGTGTATTTTGGATTGTTTTTCATAGAAAATTGGCCAAACAAAATAATTAAAAAAAAAAAAACAACTATGTGATATTTTTAATTAAAAAACATTTCTTGGAAATAAAATCACTTTTTTTTTTTGTAAATATATTTGATATAAAATAAAACTTTTTTAAAATTCTCATATTTACCAAATAAAACTTTTTTTTTTAAATTCTTATATTTACCAACCGGTGCTTACTAACAAGCCACTTGATTACTACACTAACGGTTAACTTTTAAGAAATAAAGATTGTGATATAGTTCCAAAGTTGAGATGTTAGAATAAATTGTGTAAAGAGAATGGCAAGCAATAATAAATATCACCAACAAAACATTGTTTGGGAGTTAATTAGAAGTTCAAGTGCTGGAAATACCAGAGCTAGCTGGGCACAATCCATGAACCTTAAGTTCCCGAGTCATCCATTCTAGCACTGCATTAAGCCATACAGAACACCATCATCAATGATCATCAAGTGTTACCATCTAATTTGTATCCTTATTTAATCACTCTATTTGCCTTGAGCAGAGAACTTTAACATATATATATAATAATGTTTTTTTTTTTTAAATTTAAGCAGAAGTATAGTCATGATTTATCTATCTGGAATGACACAATAATAAAAGATGCCTCAACGAACGCATTAAAACCTACTTAGATTGAAATAAATTTCTAACGTTTTGATTTCTGACATAACTTTCTGAGTGACGTTTCTATTACTATATTTTGCAATTTTAACTGTTTTCAAATTGTAATAATTTTTTTTAAAAAAAAAAATCACATCACAACAACAATAAAAAAAAAAAGCTAAAACTTTTTAAAAAATATCCTGAATATAGTCAGAGACTTCCTTTTCAAATTTGGATACACCCACACAAAAATGTTTAAATTCTGGAAAGATTATATTTAGCACGAGTTATTTTGAATCGGATTGTTATTTTAACTAATTTAATTTATCTCTGGCATCATCTTATGTAAGAAATATTGGTTTAAGATTTGTTTAAGAATTAATAAATATATTTATAATAATGTCTGTCTTTATTGTTCGATCTATTGGTCTTTACATTTTATATTTTTTCATTTATCAATTTATCTATCATTTATCCAATTGTCAAATTGCTTATCTATACAATTATTATATATCTAACAATCTAATCATCTACGAAAATGCCAATAAAATCGGAAGAGGAGTGTTCTTTCTAATTTGATTAATTTAATATTTCAATACAAGTATAATGTATGTATACTTAAGTTAGATGTAATTAGAGGGGATTTGAATCCAGACTTTCAAGCTCCCTTTAATCATCCATTCCATCTTATTCAACCGATACACATGACCACATACATGTGAAAAAGATAAATGATATTTCAGGATGAAACAGCAAATTATCAATTGGTCCATATCATCACCTCCCACACATATATGTAATCAGTGCTCGGTTTATATTAAGATAGCAAATCTTTAACTTTAAGGAACAGGTTTCAATCTTCTTCATTCTCCATTTCTTCAGCCATCTATATCATTTAAAATCTGATGATGGCATATTCAAAGCCCTTGTTTGCTAATTTTGTTATCATATCCATATCCTATATTGTATTTAAAATGATAGATTCCGTCTGTATTCTTCCCATCCCTCTTCTGAGTATTTAAAGGGTCTAATGTCCTGCAATATGAGGGGTCAGAATAACTTATGGTCAACATGGGTATGACAACAAAATTGGCAACAAGGGCTTTGGACATGCCACCAGTATATTTTCAATGATATGAATGGTTAAAGAATTGGAGAAGATTGAGAGTGGAGAAGATTGAAGTCTGTCCATTAATATTCGAAGATTTGCTATCTTAATATATACTGAGCACTGATTATATATATGTGGGAGATGATGATCCAGACCAAATTATTGGTGCTGGTTCAGAATGAAATAGATATATTGAAGATCATTTATCTTTTTCACATGTATGTGGTAATGTGTATCAGTTGTATACGATGAAGTGGATAGCTGAAGGGAGCTTGAAAGTGTGATTATAAATTACCTCTAATTAATCTAGCACAAGTATTTATTGAAGCTGTGCATATATATATATATGCTGGCTTCACCATTCATTGTGGACTAGCTAAGATCCTAAGTCCAACCACAGTGAATGTATGTTCCTTTCTTAAAATAAATTATCATCTGCACAAATAGTTATATAAGTTAAAGAAGATATTTATTTTATATAGTGCAATCTTTATGAATTGTAATAAACTAAAGATCAGCATTTCAAGCTAATGCACACGTGCTTTATGAATCTTAATAATAAATGCTTTTATTTCCAACACAAGATAAAGTCTTTGCGAAAAAATAGAATGAATCACCTATTCTTTCAACCCAAATGCTTAAGTATGAGAAAAATCTTAAGCACTGGAAATGAAAGCGTGATCATTTCCAGTGCTTAAGATTTGCCCATACTTAAGCGTTTGGGTTGAAAGAATAGGTGATTCATTCTATTCTTTCATAAAAACTTTATCTTGTGTTGGAAATGAAAGTATTCATTTATTATTAAGATTCATAAAGTGCATGTGCATTGACACAGTAAGATCTGCTTTGCAGTTCTTCATTTCACCTTTTCTCACCTTTTTCCTACCTCATACCTTATTTTAAACCCCAATGTATCATAGTGTGTCTGCAATGCACTTATATACTGAAAATCCTGCCCAATTTTAAACCACGAGTACAATACTCATGTTATATATAATTGTATAACTCATGCCCAAATAAATAAAATGTTATGGATTATGTGTATGTTCACATAATTTAGATTTATTTAAAAAGTAGGTTATATAGGTCGTAATTGCGCACACACTGTGATATGTATTTTAAAACTTATGTTAAAATAATAAATTGTTATTTAAAATTATTTTGTTTGAATCTGTTTACTAAAAATATATTACAGTCGTAATATTTGTTTTGATTTAAAATAAAATTTATATTCGTTTCGTAAATAGATTAAAATATTGAAAATTAAAAAGTAAAATAATTTTCTTTTAGATTTAATAAAAATCACGCCATATATTTTCTATTAAAAATAAATGAGGGCTGGTAGGAACAATAGTTTTAATTATTTAATATTATAGAAGCTTATCTAGAAATGCAGCAGATGTCCACTTAAGGTCTTTTCTTTCAATTAGTAAAAGTTTGTTTTAATTAAATCAAAGTTGTAATTCGAACGTCGACAAGGAAATTAACAATAGAAATTAATTAAAATTTTGTTGAATTCCTTTAGACATTCGGATAGGATTGATTACAGCTGATAAGTGAGAAAAGTTTGGAATATTTTTGTAATGCTCCAGGGCAGTTGTGCAATTTCATTATATATAGGAGGGTTTTCTTTTGTTCTAGCATTCTAAGATTATTCTGAGATTCTAGTAATATTCCAGAAAATATTCTAATATTCTAGCATTATTCTAGCAAGATTCCTAGTATTATAGTATTATTCTATTCTAGCAAGATTTCTAAAATATATTCTGAGATTTTCTAGCTACGTGCCTGCAAACTTAAGTATTTGAAGCCGAGTTTTTGTCTTCAAATAAATTTTACTGTGTTCTACAATACCACTTGAAATATCTATGAATCACCCAACCTTTAAAATTGCTAGCTTTGAAATGATGGAGTAGAGTTGGCAAGAAGGCTATTTTTCCCTCGGGAATGGCCGGCCGCTACTCTATACCATCTAATGCTGTCACATAGGAAACCCTGAAACTGCTGCTGCTGCCGAAAGATTAACAATACCAGATTTTGCTGCTGAGTCATATAAAACCTGCCAACAATCAATCTCCCTGCAAATGCTTCTCCAGAGGTAACCCCAAAATTAACCCAAGAGTTCTTGTGATTCTCTCCTATCATTAATACGCTATAGCTATTTAAATTGTTTTTCCATTTTACTTTACTTTATCATGTATTCTTTTAAAATGTTCTAAATATAATCAATAATTTTGCTCTCTATTCTTGGGTTAATATTTTATATTTATTAATCTTTCTCTTTATTTTATTATGATAGTGTGCTAGAATGGTCTTTGACCGAGTGAATTATTTCCTTTGTTGAAAGCAAGACACTGATATTAAGGCATTTAAAAATTATAAATAGTTCCCATTTTTATTATCTCGTGAATCACTCGTTCGAGGGCTATTCTAATCTTAGTCAATATGTGTAATAATTATATAGTTTAAAATCTACCTTTTATCGATTTTAACCTAATATGAGAGTATGTGTGAGGTCAATGATTAAATGTGTCAATGCATGATTGCGTAAATAAATCTATGCTTTCTTTTCAAACCCACAAGCATGAATTTTTCTATTTTAAAATATAGTTTGCTTTAATTTCAAAGTTCGTAATTAAGGTCGAGAATGGGCAGAATCTCTTTAAATAATTATTGGGGAATTGATTAAGCATTTTCTCAATCTTGTAAATCCATTTTGTATGCTTTATATATGTTAGTCGACTATTGCTGGTAAGTGAATTGGTTGTCGAGACCGCTTTGTTTCTCTTCAAGGGCTTTAAATGGCCAAGTCCATTCTCCTTTCCCTTTCTGTGGTTACCAGGCAGAGTGTGTACTCGAATGTCACACCTGGGAGTTGGATGCAGCTGTCACCCAGTCGCTAAGTTTTGGATGAGTCCAGACTTCAGCTGTCCGTGACAACACATTCCTATGGATCAATGGCGAGACGCCCTCCATAGTCATTTTAAATATTCACTATAATGTTACTTATTTATATTTTACAAAGCATCCATGATTTAAACATATCACACCCTTCATCCAATACCGACCTCCTAATATAACTTAATTATAATTATAACATAAATGCCTTGATCACATCCCCACTTTATCGCTTAGTAATCTTTGGTCCATGCTATTCTCGAAATCAAGAAATATTCTATTAAACCTTAATGTTCAAATGTTTTATTAAACTGTTATAATTTACTCAAAGCACCTCGCACATCTTCCCATCTCTTTTAAGCACATTATCGTAATACTATATTAGCCCGAGGGATAGACTATATACTTAACAAAACCCCTAGAGACCTGAACGGCCATTTTGAATTCCCAGAAAAAATTACAGGACATACAATTTTAAATGAAATGTCTAATTTATTACAATAAATAACAAATATATATACATTTTTAGAAAGTGCAAATATGAAAGAATGTAATGAAGCTGATAAAATAGTCATTACCACAAAAAAATAATTAAAAAAAGGAGATTTTTCACATTTTTAAATATCTTTATTTTTACATTGGTTCACAAACTCTCAATTTTGAAAGATATAGCCTAAAATGACAATTTCATAGACAGCTTCATCACATTCGTCATAAAATGCAGAAAAAAATAATATATAACATGACCTACCTGAGTTACAGATTGTTGGTGTAATGTGGCAAAAGGTGACCATTTCAATTTCTTTTTTCTGCTTGACACTCTATATGTTCTATTTTTGCAAGCAGTTGTTTTCTAGGCCCTCTATGCGGGATATCTATTAGAAATGCAAGGTTTTAGTGAGGATCAAAAAAAATAACAGTAATAACTTTAGTAAATTCTAAGTTATGGGGGTAAAAAATAATGACTATATTATTGAAAAATCAGGGGTGGGGCGAGATAAATTATGCATTATTTCATGGCAAATCATAATTGCCAAATATGCAAATAAATAATTTAAAAATTTGTTTCTAAAATAAAATGAATAACAACATAGTAAATTCTAAGTTATGGGGGTAAAAATAATGACTATATTATTGAAAAATCAGGGGTGGGGCGAGATAAATTATGCATTATTTCATGGCAAATCATAATTGCCAAATATGCAAATAAATAATTTAAAAATTTGTTTCTAAAATAAAATGAATAAAAATATAGTAAATAAAATAAAATAAATAATCAAAAGGAATTACAAGCAATTATTATATATGAGTGGGAGATGATGATGACTGTTGATTCAGCATTGTGAGGTATTTATTTTTTTCACCTTGTTAGTTTCACAGAACAGAGTGGATAGTTTGAAGACAGTTTGCAAATTGTTGAAAATATAAATGCATGAGCAAAATCAATTTCAAAATAACTGATGATGATGATGTGGAGCAACTGGTAAGGATACATACATAGATGATGATGACTGTTGATTCAGCATTGTGAGGTATTTATTTTTTTCACCTTGTTAGTTTCACAGAACAGAGTGGATAGTTTGAAGACAGTTTGCAAATTGTTGAAAATATAAATGCATGAGCAAAATCAATTTCAAAATAACTGATGATGATGATGTGGAGCAACTGGTAAGGGTGAGCTAAATTATGCATTATTACATAGGAAATCATAATAGCAAAGTATGCTATCAAATGAATAAAAAGTTATCTATAATGAAACGAATAAAAATGTAGTAAATTCTAAGTTATGCATGTAAAAAATAATTACTACATTATTGGAATATCATGAGGGTAAGAGTGAGCTAAATTATGCATTATTACATAGCAAACCATAATAGCAAAGTATGCTATCAAATAAATAAATAGTTATCTATAATGAAACGAATAAAAATGTAGTAAATTCTAAGTTATGCATGTAAAAAATAATTACTACATTATTGGAATATCATGAGGGTAAGAGTGAGCTAAATTATGCATTATTACATAGCAAACCATAATAGCAAAGTATGCTATCAAATGAATAAAAAGTTATCTGCAAAGTATGCTATAAAATGAATAAAAAGTTATCTACAATGAAATGAATAAAAACGTAGTAAATTCTAAGTTATGCATGTAAAAAATAATTACTACATTATTGGAATATCATGAGGGTAAGAGTGAGCTAAATTATGCATTATTACATAGCAAACCATAATAGCAAAGTATGCTATCAAATGAATAAAAAGTTATCTGCAAAGTATGCTATAAAATGAATAAAAAGTTATCTACAATGAAATGAATAAAAACGTAGTAAATTCTAAGTTATGCATGTAAAAAATAATTACTACGTTATTGGAATATCATGAGGGTAAGAGTGAGCTAAATTATGCATTATTACATAGCAAACCATAATAGCAAAGTATGCTATAAAACGAATAAAAACTTATCTACAATGAAATGTATAAAAACACTAAATAAAATAAAATAAATAACCCAAAGGAATTACAAGCAATTATTATATATTAGTGGGAGATGATGATGATGAATGTTGAATACTTACAGGTAATGGGGAATACGAAACCTCAAAAGCAAACACATCAACAGAAAAGTTCGTTAGAATCATAATAACGTTTAGCGGCGAAAATAATTGTTTTCTCCGTATATTTTTTTTATCAGTTGATAAAATCTAGAAAGATAAAAAAAATTACAAAATTTTAATAATGTACTTTACAAAAATTGCTATAAAAAATCTAATTTTTATCGCACAGAAAAAATTTTTAGACGTACAAAAAGATAGAAAAATGGCGGAGAGAAAGAAAAAAAAAGCGTAACTGTGACGTATGCGGTTTGCACGCTATTGCGGTCGAAATTGTAAACTTTTTTTAATGCGTAAAAAAGCGGTTTTCGGTCTCAAAGGGTTGTAATTTTTATGGAATGTGTGCTAACAGCCATTTTAGTAAGCGTCGCTGTCTCATATAAGCAGACTGTGTGTGTTATCTATATATTTCTTGCTATATAAATAAATCTTATAAACTAATTTTGATCTTTTATTTTATTGATCCCTATCACTGTCTCAGTCTATATATTTATTTTATACATTTCTTTTGTACTATCCATAGATGTTAATTAGCAACCCAAACTTATCTCATAGTATAGTCTCTTTGTTTCTCCCTGACCACCAGGCACCGGTAAAGGGATATATTATTAGTAGCATCAGATGTGTTATCACGTAGGTGGCACTGTGGAATTTAAACTTTAGATTCGAACCTAGGATATCTAGAAGGCAACCCCTGCTAGACTGTTCAGTTTCGTGTTTGAGGTTTGAATTCTGCTGTGTGTTAGCGAGATAGACGAATCTGACCGTTACAGCATTAGCTTGAAATGCAGATCTTTAGTTTATTATAAGTTAAAGAAGGAAATTGTTTAAAGAAAAAAAGATTTAATGAAATAAAATATAGAAAGTTTAAAATTTTATTTGTAACTATTTTTAAAATATATGATGGCAAAAATAGATAAGGTAAATTTCTTAATTAAATAGAATCCATTATGAAAAGAAATTTAATTTATAAAACTTTTTTTTAATTAGATAAAATAATAGATTACAGAGAAAATTTCAAACAATGGGCATTATTTCCTACTAATGAGTAAATTAAAAATATAATGGAAAAGAGGATATAAATAAAGAATTTTTTTTTTGTTCTCTGTCTTATACTTGCTGCAACCATTGCTGAAAGTTTGATATTAAGAATTTTTACTGGAAGAAGTTTGCTGAAAAATTTGACATTATAAAATCTTGCTTGCTGTACTTACTTCAAGCCATAGTCTATTTGTTCAGCATATATATAAATCCAATAATGTGTTGCTCTGCAAAAATTCTTTGCCTTCGCTCTCCTATCAGTTCCTGAGACTGGAGTTGTAACCATGTGAGCCAGCCAGAAAACTAAAGTGTCTGCCCTGTATGCCTGCCTTGTATCAGTGAATATCTGCTTTCAAAACATGAAAACAATTTGAAAAACCGAGAAGACTTGCTAGAAACATTAAATGAACCCATCTTGATCCACCCCCTCTAGTTACCGTTAACTATCACATAAATTTAAAAAAAAAAACCTCTTTGTAATTTGCAAATTAAATCTAGATTTATGTTGTTTTATATATATTGGAAATTACATACATATGTCATGTCTATAATATTCTATATTTATTTTTATTAATATTTTAATTGATGTGGGTTTGGTATGTATAATGGCGACAATGCCTCATTAATTTAAGTGAAAAATGCCTCACTAAACTTGATCACCATTATACACCTATAATTAAATATTTCGATTTTATGTATATATTTTATTGGTTACCATTTTATTTTTAAAGAAAGAAAAGAGAAAAATCAAAACGCAGAAAGCGTGAATCCCCCCTTTTTAAAAATCACTTTTAACTATTAAAGATTCTATTTACTTTTTTTTTTTATATAAAAAGAAAAGGAAGATCCCTACCAATGTTACTTTTATTATACTTTTTTTTTTTGTTTTTAGTCAATGGAAGAGTTACGAATGTATAATCCTATTTTTGAAGAACACAAAATAAAATAAGCGTTCGTATTTATTCTATTTGTAAAAAAGAAAAAGAGAGTGGACATTTGACTATATATATTAAAGTTTTGAATTACATATTGACTCTATGCGTAGATGGGTTAAACTATAGCTAATCATTAAAATATCCGCCCTTTTTGTATTAGTGATCTCAAGTTTATGAAGGGAAAGTAAGAATTATTATGGTATAATGGATTTTCTGTTTGGTTAGACTTTCGTAATGTTTTATATTTGCAAAGGGTTTTTTTTTAATTTAAAGGTCATTTGACCATATTTGTATTGTATTGTTTTCTGGGTTGATCTGTGAGTGTCTCAGCATGTGTTCAGTGCAATCTTTTACCAAATCTACATAGGCTAATAAACTTGCTTTGGGATCACAATGAAGATTAATGAAATTGGATCTCATCTCTTTCAGAATATTTATATGTATAAGAATACATAACTTGACATAAGTAATAAAACTCCTGTCTGAATTTGGATCACACGGTTAGCGGACGGATTCCATTTTCTCTAACTCAGTTTAGAGACGGAGAGCTATCTAGACCTCATGTTAGCCTCTTGGTTTTTGCCATCATGTCTCAAGATTCTTCCTAGCTCACAATATTCGATTGCTTTAGGATGTAATATTGTATATTTACATTTATTTTTTTAAAAAAACTTTAAAATATTACTAAAATGTTTCTAACAAAAGCTGAAAATATCTGTTCGGGTCACTATTTAATTTTTAGAAGAGGGCTGTACTTTATTAAAAGTGTCCAAAATATGTTTTAGTTAGTTTAACCATTTATTTCTTACCTTGTGCTCTCACCATAGAGTCAACTGAAATTATGTCCTCTCTTTAAATTGTGTAACCTGACTGTTGGCTAGAAATATTCCTAAAATTAAAATATAAATTGGCCTTTTTTTTTTTGTTCTCATGAGAGAAAGGTGATTTTCCTACATATCTGTATACGATTGCAGGGGAAGTAGCCTGCAACACCATTAATAAAGTTTTGTGTAGTTATTCTAATATAAATAATAAAAGTTTCTTTTGTCTTTCATTCACTATAATTAAAACCACATAGTATTGTTTTCTTTTTTGTGATATATGTATGTACACCTGGTCATTATATATGTTAAAAATTCCTTTTTGTGGTCTTTTCTCTCCCTTACCACCGGGCATACATTATGAATAAATTCTAGTGAGGTTTGGGGAGTAAATTGCTTAGTAGTAATCTGGAGGAGTAGGTGAGGTTCGAACCCCATCTACCTGCATCTCTAGATTAGGTTAAAGCAGCTCTACTTTTCATACCGTTACAGTATACACTATACTTGTATTTAAATATTACAGATTCAACCTGTATTCTGTCCATCCCTTTTCTGTGTATTTAAATGGTCTTAAGGTACTACATATGAGGAGTCAGAATGACTTATGGTCAATATGGGTATGACAACAAAATTTATAAAGAAAAGCTTTGAACATGCCATCATCAGATTTTCAAGAATATGGGTGGCCGAAGAATTGGAGAATGAAGAAGATTAAAGTCTGTCCATTAAAGTTTGAAGATTTGCTATTTTAATATAAACTGAGCACTGATTATATATATGTATGGGGGATGATGATCTGCACCAAATGTTGAGTACTGGTTCAGCATGAAATACATATATTGGAAATCACTTATCTTTTTCGCATGTATGTGGTCATGTGTATTAGTTGTATAAGGTGGAGTGGATGATTGAAAAGAGCTTGAAAGTCTGGGTTCTAATGCCTGTAATTTTTAATTTAGTATGCAGTGTAACTAACTATCTTTTTAATTATTATTAAAAATGTTTATTTGCATTATCTTCATAAGTTTTCTTCTGACGATAATGTTTATCGTTGGTGTCCTGAATATTTATTTATGAGATAGTGTAGATAGTGAAGGGGCTTGAAAGTTTGAGTTCAAATCCCTTATATTTATTTATTTTACATAATAATTGTAGTATATCTCTTACTGTCTTATCTTTAATGAAGTAACGATATGAGTATGCACTATTTACTGACGCGCATAATATAGTTATAACCATATCGCCGAATTTAATTTAAATACCATGTAGTTTTTATTTTATTTTATATCTAAACGTCATTTCTTTTTTGTAGTTAAAAGAAAATGCGTGAAGTTAAAATGCTGTGAATATTAGAGTGAAAGTTTTAAAAGAAAAATGAAAACGTTATATATATAAAATAGAAGTGGGGATGATTATGTAAAGTCATTCACATATTTATAGACAGAATAACAATATCATTGAAAGATAATCAATTTTTCAAAATAGTAAAAGAAATAATTTATTTAAATTTGATGAGTGTCTTTAATAACAATAAAAAAAAAATCAATTTTTCAGAGTCACGACATTCTGTGATCATGAAATATTGTAACACATTTATCGTTGTTATAGCAACTGAAAAAATAACAGCTTTTAAAAATATTCGTTATAAAATTATACCAAAATGCATGGTGTATAAACTCAACTTATAAATGTAGCTTCTTTCCGTAATCTAATGTCGGTTAATATACTGAATCAGAAGGACTTAAATAAAATTATTATTAAGATTCTTTAACCCCTTATGTCTGGCATCTATTTACAAGAAATTTTCTTTATGCAGATAAATTTTTATTTATTTAATCTCATCCCATTATTTTCAAAATTTTATATACATTTTTTCTATAAATTATTCAGACTTTCACACGAACCTTAACTATCTACGCTATCTCATACCGCTGATACACTTGATCACATACACCCGTCGAAAAATAAACAATCACCAATATATGTATTTCGTGCTAATCCAGCACTCGTTAGTTGGTCCAGATTATCATCTCCACCTATATATACAATCAATGCTACGTCTGAGTTCAAACCCGTTATATATTACTTATTGGAATGCAGGTATGAAAAAGCCAGTACTGTAGAAAAAATTCATATATTATAAATTATTGTAAGTTTTCCACAACATTGACGTTTATAATAGTGCTACATTTAAAAATTCCATCACCATATTTTTTGTTCTGCAATTTTTGGTATTTGGATTTGCTGATTTTTCAATACTTTAGATCAGCACTTCTTAAACTTTTTTCATTCACGACCCCTTTTTATCAGATTTTTTCTCGACCCCAGATAATAAATATAAAATAGATATAGAAACAAATATTCCCATAAATAATTTATTTCGTTGGTAAACAATATACACATGAAAATAATTAGTTTTAGGATTTGTTTCAAGTATACAAAAATTAATGAAAGAAAATCACGTTTTAATGAGACGATGTGCTTGTTTTTTGCTGCATAACAAATTAAATCTTGGCGAAATATTTGATACTGCTGGACGTAAAGCATCTTCAACATTTTTCAGCGTTGAACGATATTTGGATTTAATATGCATTAAAGCTGAAAAGGTCATTTCACATAAGAATGTGCTGCTGAATGGCAGAAGAACATTTAATGCTATTTCAGAAATTGTGGGAAATCCAATCTTAGCTCCGATCCAGAATTCAGTCAAGGATTTTTGTGGAAAGTCAAGTTTTAAGTTTGAGTCACTTGATAGTTCAGCAAATTCTTTTTGGGCTTTATATGGCAGGTGATTAATCTCATTAATGTCAATCAAAAATGATCTTTGAATCCAAGATAACTTTTTGAAATCTAAATTCGATATAAAGTATTTGCAAAACTGTGTTTCTAGAGTTTTTAAGTGATCTATAATAATTTTTGCAATTAAAGTTTTACAATTATTTTTTTCAATTATAAAATTGTCGATAGGCGAAAACATTTCCAATGAATCATTTTCCACCCTATTCTTTCAAATGTTGATCTTTTAAATAAAACCTTCAATTTTATCATTCAAAATAAAAATATTGCTATTTTTTCTTGAAGAGACAAGTTAAGATCATTTAGCTTCTCAAAAATATCAGACAAATAGCACAGCTTTGATAGCCATAAGTTATTTTGAAAAAGAGCAGCAAGATCAGATTTTTGTTCGGTTAAAAATACAATAATTTCTTCTTTTAATAATAATCTTTTTAACTTCACCCTCTTGACATCCATCTTACTTCTGCATGTAATAATAAATTTTTGTATTCAGAGTCCATGTCTTTACAAAGATTTGAAAATAAACAGATGCTAAGAGCATGGCTTTTATAAAATTTATAATTTTGACAGCATCTTGAAGCACCTCATTCAATTCCGTTGCTAATTTTTTTGCTGCAAAGGCCTCTCTTTGGATCAGACAGTGTGTAAAAGTTTCATGATTATTACCAGAAGCTTTAAGAAATGATTTAACATTAATATTTTTACCAGTCATTGCTTTTGCACCATCTGTGCATACTCCAAAGCAATTTTTCCATTCTAAACCTTCGGTTTTAAAAAATTTGTCTACTTTATTATATATGTCTTTCCCTCTTGTATGTTCTTCCAAAGAACAGCAAAATAACAATTCTTCCTCAATGTTTTCTTTATAAAGGTATCTGTCGTACACTAATAATTGAGCTATTTTTGAAATATCACTTGTTTCGTCCAACTGAAATGTAAATATTGGACTTTCTTTTTAAGTCTAGTAATAAGTTGCTCAAATTGGTCATTGCTAATTTCAGAAATTCTATTAGTGACAGTGTCATTTGACAAAGGAATTTTCTGAATTTCCATGAATTATTTCTACCATGTTAATAGCAGCAGACAATATAAGATCTTCTCCAATGGTCTATGCTTTTATATTTTTAGCAATCAGATATGAAACTTCATATGATGCAGTAAATATTTTTCATTAACAGTTATAAATTTCTGAAAATATTGTTTTTCTTTATTTGAAGTTTTTAACAGTCATTCGAAATATTCTTTTGGTTTATTGACATATGAAGGATGTTTGGATTCAAAATGCCTTTTTAATTTTGATGGTTTCATACTCTCCATAGACAAAACATTATTGCAAATTAAACAAAGAGGTTGTTTATTACCACCACAGTTGTTGAAAGTAAAGCCAAATTGGAGAAAATGTCTCATCATATTTTTTTTTTCACATCTTAGATACCTCTTTCTGATTCTGAGATCCTGCTTGAAGAGACTTTGTAGCATTGCCATCTACATCATTACCTTTGGTACTCAAGTTCAACCATTTATCCATTGGTAAAAGTATTTTATCCTAAAATATAAATAAAATAAAGTACTTATTAGCAGAGACACGAAGTGGTAGCTGTGTTTTTTGTTTAATTATACAAAGCATATTTACTTCCGTATGTTCTATTTTTTAATATCCCTGTATGTTTTATTTTTTAATATTTAAAAAATATCAATAAATCAGTTATAAATTACCTGCACTAAAATGCATGAACACATAAAGCTGAAGACAAATAAATATTAATACTATAGAATGATATAAACTGAATGTATGAATCTAAGTATGTGGCTATGCGCTTTCGAGGATTGAGGTCCTCATATTCATAGCCATCTTGTAAATAAATAGGTTGGTTAAAAGCGATGCAAATTTATGTAAATGAGGTAGTTATGTATTCCATTTCCTGGAGATCTTATAATAAGAGTCTTTTCTGTTTATAGAGTTGTTTTCTTTAGTAATAAAGTAAGCTTTTATTTTTTTAAAGATCGTGTTGCTCTCTGCAAACAACCACTGAGTCTTTAAGTTGGCAATCATGACCAACTATTTTTCTCTTAAGATCATGTCACTCTCTGCAAACAACCACTGGGTCTCTAAGTTGGCAATCATGATTGCCAACCTAGAGACCTAGTGCTTTGCCAACCTAGAGACCCAGTGGTTGTTTGCAGAGAGCAACACGATCTTAAGAGAAAAATAAAGGAAGCTTACTGTATTACTAAAGATAACAACTCTATAAAGAGAAAAGACTCTTGTTATGAGATCTCCAGGGAATGGAATACTTAATTACTTCATTTACATAAATTTGCATCACTTTTAACCAACCTATTTATTTACAAGATGGCTATGAATATGAGGACCTCGGTCCTTAAAAACGTTTAGCCACATATTTGGATACATATATTTAGTTTATATTAACCTACAATATTAAGATTTCTTTGTCTTCAGCTTTATGTGTTCGTGCATTTTATATATTTATATATTAGAATAATTAGCCACAAAGTCTAAACTTTTTGCTCATTTCAATTATAAATTACCTGTTAAGTTTAAAAAATAGGAATATGTTTTTACTTGTTAATAAATAAATGATAATAAGTTTCAAATAAAAAATAAATTTTTATAATAACTAATAGGATGATAAATGTTGAATAAAAAAATGGAAAAAAAATATATACAAGCAATTTTATACATAAAAAATAACATCTTTCATAATATTTATTCAAATAAATACTAAGCATAGTCAAGTAAAACAGTAAAATACAATATTGGATTGTTCTTGCAATATGGACACTTGTTGAATAAAACCAAAACAAATAACTTGACTGGAAATACATTATATAATCATAGTGGTACCAACCTTATGCTCGCCACTGCAGTATATTTTTTAATTCTGAAATAACTAATATTAAACAGGCAAAACTCTCCACATAGTAGTGCCACTCTATGCTAACCAGAGTAATCAATGGATTCCAGAAGGCTTGTGCATAAAATCCCTGTCTAGTGCCTACTCATCCAATATCCTTAGACTAGTTTCTGGCTTGTGGCCTTTGTCGGTGAGGAACCTTGGATCTGAGAGCACTGCACCTAGATCTTAGGATCTAATGCAACCCTCCAGCAGCCACCTTTTATCTCTACATAACTACAAAACTATGAGAATAAAATTGAAAACACAATAATATTTTCAATCTAAGCTCTAGCTTATATAGTCATATGGATCTGAACTCAGTTCAGTATCCATACATTTTGGTGTCTTTGGCTCTTTAACAACCATAGCCACCACTATCCTATTAGGCAGGATTGGTATTAAACCATTAAACATCACACGATTACCATCTCTTATGCTAGCACATAACTGTTATTAAACAGGCAAAACTTTCCATACAGTAGTGCCACTGGGGATTTTATGCACAAGTCTTTTGGCATCCATTGATTACTCTGATTTCCACAGGGTGGCGCTACTGTATGGAGAGTTTTGCTGTTTAATAACAGTTATGTGCTAGCATAAGAGATGGTGATCATGTGATGTTTAGTGTTTTAAATAACTTATATGACAAAATTGCAATGTGACACCACTATTATGATGCATTTAGTGTTATTTTTCAATACGTAAATATAATTTATAGCTCAACTTGACCATCATTATGATTTTATAATTACGCTGTACAAAAAACGTAATATATTAAATTAAAGATAATGAAGGAATTGTGACAATATTTCTTTAAATTGATGTGTCTGAATTAAATTTTCGTGACCCCAACTTTTCACTTCATGACCCCATTTGGAGTCATGACCCACAGTTTAAGAAACGCTGCTTTAGATCATTTCAAACCTAAAATGCAAGAAGTCATATTTATCAAGTCAGCTGGTAAGTTATTTCACACTATTGTATTTTTGGATTTAAAACTTTCATATTTTCTCAAACTAAAAAACACAACTAGCCTTATTTATTCTGATTTGCAGAGCTATCACACAGTGTATAGGTGCCCACATGCAAAACATGTAGAGCACCAAGAATATAATAAGCACTAGTCATAATTTTTTTTATTTAAAAAAATCCACTAATAATAACCAAGAGTTTAAAGAAAGGATAAAACTGCAGAACAGTCAAAACATAGGTGTATGTATAAATGTACAAATAAAGAGTTTTGCTAAAAAGTGTTCAAAGGGGTTTGAATTAATTGTATTTATATAGGATATTACAGCAAAATAAAGAAGAGTGTGATTTTGGTAATAGTTCTGAAAGTCATAAACATCTTTGCTCTTTTTTTTTTTTTAATCTCCTTTTACATCTGAATTAAATTCACTTTCTGGCCAATTTTCATTTTTACTAATGTTTTTTATTTTATAAATGACTGAGGAGACAAAATGACAAGCATCTATCACACACACACACACACACAAGATTGTGGGAAAATCCTTGGTAAGACGACTATCCCTGCACACTCATCACAATCTGTGTCAGAAAAAATTCTAAAACATCTTATATCTATATGCTATGTATTTATCACAATTTGCATAGGAAAGATTTGCTGTTTTTAATGATTACTTTTGATTCTGGTTTCAGGTAAATAAACTTTATAGGTAGCAAGATCTTGTCCATTTCTTCTTTTTACCAATCACCCCTTTTAAATTTTATGTTAATATTATTATTAAAACCTGTTTAAACTAAATATTAAGCAATATTGAAACACAACCTGTTTAATTAAGAATTAACAATAAATTAAAGTTAAAATACTTGACAATTTTATTTTTTAAAATATTTAATAATATAAAGATGTCATTTTAAAATGATTCTGAAGTTGTAGCAAGTGTAAGATCATTTTTTATTTTTTATAATATGATACATTTATTTTATATATATATATGCACATTGTTTGACATAAATTTATTGAGTGCTTGTCTAAAGTTTACTATTTAGCATTCTTTACTCAGTTATACTTGATAATTGGGAATTATAGACACTTTTTTTAAATATATATTTGTCTTTTATAACCCAACTGATTGTTTTGGAAATCGAAATCGAATAAATAAAGGTAGAATTATGGTGTTTAAAAATAATTTTGTATTTACAATGAAAATTGAAAAGCATTTAATAAAATATTACAATTTAGAGTGTGATTAACAACATTTTGAGGCATATTTTATAGATGATATTGGACAGTTTAGGTGATTTAAAAATTTGGTTTTATTCTCAATAGTAATTTAAGTTAGTTGTTTTTAAAAATTCAACATAGTTAATTAGATATGAAAACTGGCCACTAGCCAACATTCAGTTTTAAAATTAATATATTTAATATTTTACATATCCTAACTTCCTTTGTGACTCTGCAATATCCTTATTCCACCCATTACATAAATTTAATAGCAATGACAGCAGGAGATAAGATAAATTAAGCTAATGTACTAAAAACAAGATTAAAAAAATAGATTTATGACATACATACATTCAATTTTTTCATAAAATATACCAAGTAGATATTTTGTAGTGGCAACTTATAATCTAGTAGCAGACACTGAATATCTATTAATATTGTATTCTACTTATGGGTGAGATTTATCATGTTTTGATGACATTCACTCATAAGGTAATGATCCAATCAGAATTCTGAAAAACAATCAATTTATAATTTAGTTTTTCTTATTTATCATGAGATCTAGGTACAGAACAGACTTCTAATATAACACAAAGAATTTATTCATAAATGAAAGATTGCAAGAAATGGTTATATAAATAAGTTTTTATTAGTAAAAATAAATAATAAACTGTTTATTATATTTGCAGTAATATTCATTTAAATTGTATTATGATTGTATTAAGTTTTCAAAACAATATAAGCAGCAGTTTATTTTTATTATCTCCCACTCTCTCCATGTAGAAATTTATGTGCTAAGTGACCCTATCATGTGTTTGGGTTAATGGGTTTTCCCACTACAAATTAAAATGATGCTTTTATTGTTGACATTACTGTAGTATTATCCAGCACTAATATTCTATTTCTATTTCTTATATTTTTAATGTAATTATAGTCCTGTTATGTCTAAAAAAGAAATATTTTTCTTAAAGATATATTTGTAGATATATAAGATATTTATAAATAAAATATAGCAAATCCATATTTGAAAGGAAGACATTCATTGTTCATAGTTGTTAATGTAACTGCCTGCTATGCCCATGATATGGGATTTAAATTTACGCCAACTGATTTTTTTTTCAAATCACAAATAGATTTAGGATATTCTACTACTAATCCTGCTGATTATTCAATAACGATTGGAAAATGGGTCTAGCGATTTCTTAACTAAAGGATAAAAGTCATAGGTTAATTTGAATTGGACAAATGAAGTCTTCATTGCCAGTGGAGATGAACTACTCTCGAACACTGAGCTCGCGGTTATTAATATCTTATATTTGAAAAGAAATCAAAGGTCAGTTTATCCCTCATAAAAATCCTAAGAAGGCTTTAATTCACGTAAATATAAATTGCGTTTTTATTATTATTACTGTTTTTAAAAAGGAGACCTCTATTTTCGAAATAGAGAAAAAAACTTTCATCAAGTTGGTAACCTCTACATTATGACAAGTTAGTGAATATTTAATATCTGGTAAATGTTTTTGGCCACATAAATCAAATACTATTTTCCGCTAAAATTATTTCTTTCTGAAGTACTTATTTATAAAAGACGTAATATGGAATGGTGAGAGATATTTATTATTAAACTTAATTCTTCATTTCAACATCTATAAATATTTTCTTCCAGTGACGTCTTATCATTACTTAGATGTTGACAGTAGATAGAATCTAAAATATAAAAAGTATGACGATAAAGTAATTAGTCTGGCTTCTTGTCTGTAGGTAATAAGAATGTTAAATATTTTCTAAAGTGTTTTTCTATATATATATGCGCTAATATTATATACAGTATATTGCGACAGTATTTTTTTTTTTTTCTATTTTTTTTTTTTAAGACTCAGGGCAAATATCCAAATTAGTTGTTATTTTTAAACCTGCCTTCTTGAAGTGAAAATTGAAACCACAAACGTTTCTTAATTATTTCATTTAAATCCGTTTTTGCTGTAAATTAATTAAATTGGTTAATTCTCTCCGCACGCTTCAATATTTACGGATGTAGAAGAGTGAATTTACAATTTAACTTTTAATTCTTCTGTATAGTATTAAAAAAAAAGTTATATATACCGGTATCGCGTATAGTTAAAAACTTTATTCATATATATAAAAAAAATATAAAATTATTTGAAAAAAAAAAAAAAAAAGGGAAGGAGAGTTATATATATGGAAAGATGAAGAATATATGCATATGTGTGTATTTTAACAGTTCTCACTGATCTGAGATTTGAACATTTAACTGAAGAACTATGTAAAGATTTCAGACCATTCAACAAATTATGGGAAAATGTATGTTAGGCGTAACAAGAAAATAATCGAAAATCGCAATATATCGGTGAAAGAATAAACAGGTAATGTTGCTATTATTGAAGAATTAAGATTCTGAAATAGATAATAGATGGACAGTTGGAGTTTTAAATTGGACCCCCCCCCCCAAAAAAAAAAAATTGTAAAAGCCCTTGGACCCCCTCCCCCCAAAAAAAAAAATTGTAAAAGCCCTGGAAAGAGACCACATATGAGATAGATAATTGAAAAAAGGAACCATGCTGGTGGGTTATGAAAATGAGAAACTGAATTAAACTTGGAGAGATTTTCATCCTGCTGTGGATAATAATATTTGAAAATAATGATGATTGAAAAAAAGATATTAAAAAAAAGTTTGACAATAAAAAAAGAATTCAAAGTAGTGAAGGAAAAAAAGAGACAATTATAGAAAAAAATGAACGCTAAAATAAATCCGCTTGAGGGAGCCAGGGACTCCAGTTAACTCCGTTACTGACTCCCTATTTTTATTTCCATGTTCCTAGTTTGGAAAACTAATCCTTCCTAAAACTATTCAAAGTTAAAAGAGCAATCCCTCAACTCTCTTTTCATGCAAGAATTATGTCACCATCTGTTAACAGGTAAGGATAATATCCTTTCTTTATAACGCTGGGAAAATTAGATCGCTGCCATCAATTATTCTAGAGATATCTATGGTAATTTTGCTTTTTAAGAAGAAATTGGATTTCACTTTGCTTTGCTGACTGAGTGAGGGAGTCTGGAGGTTGGGAAGGTCCCTTGGGGTCTAAATCCCAGTTCTTATAGAGGTGTGGGCTGGGAGAAGGACACGGGGGGGGATCATTACCGAATTGGATTTTATTGTTGGTTAGGAAAACAATTGTAGTTTTAATGCTTTTGTTGTAACCAGAGATTTTATTTTTGCTGACTGAGTGGGGGAGTCTGGTGGTTGGGAGGGTCCCTGGGAGCCTAAATCACAGCTCTTATAGTATGGGGAGCTGTGAAGAGGCTGTTAAGGGGACTATTACCAATTTAGACTCTCATTCATAAGAAAGCAATTGAAATGTTACTTATTGCGGTTTTGGCGCTATTGTTATAGACCAACATTTTACCTTTGCTTGCTGAATGGGATATGTGGGTTGGGAGAGTCTCTGGGAGCCTAAATCATAGTTCTTTGTGGGGCAGAACTGGGAGGAAGGGCGTTAAGGGGACTGTTACCAATTTTGATTATCTCCCTCATAAGTTGGCAATTTTGGCATTATTGTGGTTTTGGCAATTTTGTGATAAACCAAAGATTTCACCTTTGCTGTCTGGGTGAGGGAATCTAGTAGTTGGGGGTCCCTTGGAGTCTAAACTGCAGTTCTTTAGGGAGGGAACTGTGAAGAGATTGTAGCTAATTCTGATTCCCTCATTCATAAGAAAGCAATAGTCGCATTACTTATAGCGGTTTGGATGCAGTTATTAAAACTGGAGACTTTACCTAGTAAAGAACAATTTTGCTAAACAGTAATTTATTTTAGTCTGCATCTGAACATTGCCTTAGGATGTCTCTCAAGCACTCACTCACCTATCTTAAATTGTATCACATATAATAGACTCTCAAAACGTTATTCATTATTGAAGTCTAAACTTCATAGATCATCTCTAAGTATAACAATCAATTACTACCAATTATTAATTAGTTCATGGCATAAGGCCACCAATGGTTAATCAGCTTATGCACGAATGCTCCTGATTTTCACTAGATCTCAAATTGTTAAAACATGATAGACAAAATTCAGGAAAGTCAGTTTTGTATTATATGATGTAGTCAACATTGGCCTTTGGGATTAAGAACCAACACATAATGTAAGCAGATAACTTTGAGGATATATACTAAGGCTCCTGATTTAAAAATGAAGGAAAATTTCACAAGCCAGCCAAAGAAATCCCTGGAGTTTTTTTTTTCTACTGCGATTAAACCTTTGGAATAAAACTGTTTCACTATCTCATCAACTGTCTCAGTGACTGTCCTTGGAATAATAACCAAAGAGATACTACTTCAAACTCTTCTATTATCCAGAGAGAGAAATCTCATGAACTCTTAACTTGGCTCATTGCATCCCTCTTAAAAATCCTACCCTCCGTTCTGACATCTATATTACCGCTTGCTGTTTTATTATGACATTATTGCCATTGCTTAATTTCAGAAAAGTCAATCTATGTGCTTCATTGTATCTCAACCTTATGCACACCTTAAGTTTTAAATAAAGTTCATTTTAGAAATAAAAAATAAATATTACTAATAATATAAAATTAGAATACATATATATCCAGTAAAATCAATGAATAATTTATAAAGAGAGGAAGGTGAAGAAAAGGTAATAGAAAGGCATATTCACAATTATGGGATACAAAGATTTAGTAAGTGAAATTGAATTTTGCTAACAAATTATTTTTTATATTTGCTAAAATATTTTGTGAATCAAATTATAATGCACTAGAAAGTCTAGAACAAGCTGAAAAATTTTTTAGAAGGAAGAATTAAAATTATATACAGGCTTTTAAAATGCTATTGCATTAAAACAAATTATACTGTTATATTATGTGGTAGAAATTTTAAGAGTCTGAAGAATATTTGTGCTACATATTGATTAATTAAGTCATGTAGAGTTCGATACCATGATATAATGGCAGACTCTAAGTTTGTGATCCAAGAATCACACCCCAGTTCTGTTTTTCTTCAAATGCTTGAACTTCTTATGAATTGCAGAACAATAAACCATTTGATAATTTATTTTGTTTTTATCAGAATATTTCTAGAATGTTCTAAAATTTTGATTTGTAATTTTGAATTTCTAATAGAAAATTATTTTATTTTTTAATTAGAAATTTTGTTCACTTCTGGTTTTGATAGCAGATAAATTGTTAGATGAAAGATGACATTTATGGATATGGTCAGAAAAATAATGAATATAAAAGAGGCTGGTATGTTCTAATAGCAATCAGTAAAATTTTTTAAATCATGAGTAAAGTTGTTGTTGTTTTTTTTTTTTAAATCCATATGGATGGAGATGCAGATTTCTACTAAAAGGAAATTTTTATTAGAATGCCTGTGTTTAGAAACATTCATTAAAAATGTAAAATTGGAAAAATAAAAAATCGCTAGCAATTGTTTGACGAGAGTAACTTAATTAATGTAACACCATATAATATCCCACTATATCTCTCCAACAGTTTCTCATAGAGAAAATATGAACGAGAATATATTACTAACCAGGCTAACCAATTACCGGATAGTGAAAGTTTGAGTCTTTTATTCTTGTTTTATTCTTTACCTAGCAATACTTATTTATATATTGTAGCCTTTTTATTTTGCCATATCATTATATGGTTATAAATAATGGTTAATTTTAATAAAAAATTTAAATTTTATATAATAACGTGTAACAACCTATTATTTACATTTATAGAATAAGTTAAAATACATTGTTTCTGTAGTATTAAACTTGGGTTAATTTTTTTTAAATCAATGTAATTTATTTAAGTTATAAATTTGAATTGAAATTGTGCTATTTATTTTAAAATAAAGTGAATAATAATTAAAGTCATATAAAATAGCTTTAAATCAGTAATTATGATGATTAAAGTTAATATTTTTTGTAATTATGAATGGTCAAATTTAAAAATTGCTATTTATTTATTGACTTAAATTATTTAATTAATATTGATAAAATAAATGAAAAGAAAAGTGTGTGTTGATAGGTGTGTGCACCCACTTTCATGTAACAATAAATTCAGTTTACTTTCTGGTTCTCAGATTGAATTTATTACTTGCTTAAATAACAAATGTTATGTTTAATTGCATCAATTTTCATAAAAAAAAAAAGTTTCAAAAATTAATAGTTATAATAATAATGTAGATTCTAAACTTTATGTATTAAAATTTCACTGTTGAAACAAAGAGTGTTTATTATTAAAAGATACATTTAAATGTTGCATAAAAAATTAGGAAAATATTATTTAATAATATTAATTATAAAATCATTTTTAAAAATCTAGACAAAGTAATTAATATTCAAATTTTGTTAAATGTCTGGAAGTAATTAAACCAATCAGGTAAGGGGAATTTTTTCCTATAAATATAGGTTGAACAGATGAGAGGGAAGAGAAATCAAGAAAATTTTAAGGAAAGAACTATATACCTTTTGTACAAATTTTTGTAATCTTATTATTTTAACTTTAAAAGTCATAGTAATAAGTAGTAAAAAGCATGGAATATATTTTAAGAAGTTTATGTACTAATTTAACTATGGAATATAAAGAGTTGTCTAGAAACTTATGGTAATGGAAGGAAATAAAATATTTAAGATGATAAAAATGTATTTGAATAAAAAACCTCACAGAGTATCAAACTGTTTTGCCTACAAAACAATGCAAAGGATATGTAAGGAATTTAATGTTATTAACTTTCATATGCAAAATGATAGAGAACATTTTCTACTAACTTTAATTATTAATAGTAAAAGAGACAATGACTTCTCTTTAGTAAAAACTGTTACCATTTTCTGATATGAATTTATTGATGACTTTAACAGGATGATAATAGCTTTAAAAAGAAAAAGATATAGTGTAGAATAATTTTATGTAAAGTTTATCTACTAATTGTAATTTCATCTAAGTAATAATTAGTAATGTATTAATATGTTAAATATGGATTATTCAGGAGGAGAATTTAGAACTTTATAATTCTACTAGTAAATATTTTAAAGCATGCTGAAAGAAAAGAAACTTAAAATTTAATAAATGTCATTATTAAACATTTAAATATATATTTATTAAACATGAAGGAATTTTTATTAATGGTATAAGAAGCATGAACTTTTACTATAAAAACTTATTATTGTTATTGATAATTAATATTTATTTGGATTATTTTCATGTTTTTCATTTATGCTAAGAACAATGGAGAAAGCATGGAAGAGAGAAAAGAGAAGAAAGAAATCTTTTTCATTTCAGGTAACAGTTGGTAAACTGGTCATCATAGCAACAATGTTCTCCTCGAAATTGTTTTATTCAGTGCAAAGAATTGAAGAAAACTTTTTGTTTTATTAATTTAGCATATGAAATAGTTTTTAATATAATATTAATTATTATAATTATTTGTTCATATATTGTTAGTTTTAGATTTAAATATTTTAAAATTTTTGGGTAATAAAAAAAAAAATCAAAATTTTTCTTTGTGCTTGATTTATTTTATAACGTCAAGCAGTTATATTTTCCAGGGTGTCATTGATAATAGTCATAAAAATATTATGATTAATGTAACTTTAATTTATTTTTTAATGTAAGATATTTGTATTGGATTATTTAAACCAGGAATCAGGTAAAATAAATATGTATAATATTTATTATATGTATATTTATGTAAAGGTAGATGATAGAGGACTGAATATATTTATTATAATCTGAATATGATAAGTTATATATCAAATTATTTGTTTGTTTTTATTTTAATCTTCTTGGTATGTTCAAAGTATGAAATGTTATGAATAAGTTTGGATATTATTTTAAAAAATGATGAATAATATTTTTGTGGGATGTTGAGGATTTTATACAGAATGTTTCAGAAAAATAGTTTTATTAGGAAATCCTGTAGTGTGGTAGGGATGTGTTATTAATGTTAAGTATAATAACAGTTAAAGTAAGTTAAAATATTTGTGATATATGGATAATAGCATTTTTTTGAAAATCTGTAAGAGCTTCAAAATAAAAGCCAAGATAGAAATTAAGGTAGTCACAAGAAAATGTGGCCTTAAGCTATATAATCCATAATATTGTTGCTTCTTAGAGTTTTATAAGGTATCCATCCCACATTTATAATCACAAAAATCATACTGGTATATACATCATATTAGAGAATAGTATATTTGAGCAATAATAATAGCTAAACTTTCAAAAGATGACATGATAATTCATTTAATGCAAGAAGAGTTAAATGTGAAACAAATAAAATGTTAAAGGAATATATAAATAAAGACTTTATGAATTTTTTTTAATCAAATCTTAGAGATCAAAATATAGAATGAATGACTGAGTTATAAGAAATGTGATGATTAAAAGAAAACCTGATAATAATTTATATTGGTGTAAACAATACTTTAATATATTATATCATAATGAATATTTAAATAATTGAATGTTAATTTTATAATTAATAATAAACATCAAAAAGTATAACAAGTTATAAAATTATAATTAGATCATAATATTATAGAAGATTAAAGGTAAAGCAATGATGATAAAGAAATATATTTTGAAATATTTAGAATATGATAATGTATAAGTTGTCTATATTATTGATATGTTTTAATATAGAATTATTAAGGAATATCTTAATATTCACAGAGTCAAGTGTGAAAGATATTATATTCTAATGGTAAATAATTTTAAAACGAAGTGCAAATTATTTATTTTATTAGTAGTATTTTTAATGTTAGTTTTTAATTTATTTTTTTTATAATACGTTAAAGATTTTTTAGTAAATATTATATATGTAAATTTTTTTTTAAATTTTGTATTCGTGCTGTAATAAAATGTTAATGTTGTTTTCTAAAATTAACAGCGTTGAGAGTCTCTTTTCTTGTTTTTTCCAAGTCATTATTCATCATCCTAACCACACATATACTGTATTAATTAAAAATAGTCTAAGTAAAATAATAGATAAGAAAAATATTGTAATTGTTAAAGATAGTTGATATTGAATCTAAAATATTAAGTAATGTAAATTTTCTTTATCTTACTTGAGGATTATCATGAAGATTGATAACTAGTATGCCATATAAAATAAAAATAATTGGTTATAATACATTTTAATTAATTAATAATTTTAATTTAGTTTGTAGTCAAATTTTATAAGAAAAGTAGTTAATGATTTTGAAAGGGAAGAAATGATGAATATACTTGTTTATTAATTATTATTTTTTAAGTGTAGCTAAATGTAAGTAAAATCCCTCTTTTCATTTAGTTATGTAAATTAACTTATTTTAAGAAGCAATGATAATTACATGAGATGTTGATCGAGTCATGAAATGTTAATAAAGGAGAGATATAATCATTTTAATATATAAATGAATATATGTTAGAATTAAATTTAATTTAGGAAATTTTAATGCTAAATATAATGTTTTTCTTAATTTGTGAGTCATGTTAGTATCATTAATATTTTAGTGGAGTAGTGTTTGGTGATATTCCTATATCATTGAGAGTATGTTTTTTGGTATATTCTTAATGTTAAAAAAGGGATAACTTACTGGATGATTTAAGCAGCAAGTCTCGTGATTATTGATGTTTTATTATTAGATAATTAATTAAGACTAATGTAATATATTATATATGAAATAATTAGACGTGTATTATTAGAATTTTATGTGTAAGAAAGAAATTTAAATTGACTGAGCTGGGAGTTAGTTGATGTTATTTATATGCATCGTATTGTAGTAGAGGATGGTCTTCCAGGCAGGGTACAATATATAGCAGGTAATTTTTGTTGTGTAGAGCTGTAGTACTAAAGTGATGAATCAAAGAAAAAACAGTTTACATTAAATTAAAATGATAAATTCACACCAGTACAATTTTATTAAAGATGAATAGTGAGAGATGTAATCACATTTTAAGAAAAGGATTTGTCAATTAGATATCATTATCTTCTAATACAGTATTTGAAATAAAAAATTTAAAAAAAAAATACCAGAAAGAAAATGATTATATTGGTATAATTTTTTAAAGAAGAGATTAAAAAACAAGACATTTATTACAATCTAGTAAGTCTGACCCTAAATTACTCTTTTTTTTTAGTTGTTTAGACTTCCAATATAAAATAAGATTAAGAGTAGCCAAAGCATGGCTGGAATACAAAAAAACAAAGCCATTGGACTATAAAAACTAGTGTATATTTATTAGAGTATTATGTATATCTGAAACATGAATGATGACAAAAGATTCAATAAGAAGGATTTTGACTTCTGAAAAAAACGCGCTACAAAAAGTTTCAGAAAATTGATTGAATGTAAAGTTAGTTTCCCATAAATAATTGCATAAAAATAATTTTGAAAGAGATTTTATATATAAAAAAGTTGATTGAAAACTAAAACACATTTTTTGTTGTTATTGATCGACATAAAAAAAAAAAAAAAAGATTTATAGAATACTGTACGCACAAATGTCATCAATAAATTGTATAAAGCTAATTTGTCTTACCTCCACTTTCTTGCAAGAATGATTAAAGGAGGCGACAGTTCGGGAAAACAGTAAACTGAGTCTCTGATGATAATTGTAGATTTTGGACCTGTTGGGGAAAAAATTCACGACTAAAATATTTAAATATTTTTAATATTTGGAATACATCCATCAGTAATGTATCTACCTGATTCAAAGAAAGTTGAATAATATGGGTGCCTCCTTATTAGCTATTCACAAATTTACAAAAGCACAAATATTAGAATAAGTAGCAATAACAGTTACTCAGAAACTAATTAGAATGACCAGAAGTTATCTAATTACACAGACCTGAAGTTATTTTCAAAAACAAGTACTGAAGACTGAATTAAAAAAAAAAATAGTAATAAAATAAAAAGTCTTATCGGAAGAATATATTTTATTTAAAAAAAGTTTATATATAAGGGCTAGTAGTTTAATATTTAAAAAAGCATATAACCACAAAGAAATATATATTTACTCATTTTCTAGCTCGTTTTCTCACGGATGTAAATTTATAACGCAACAAGGGATTAATTAACATTACATACAGATTGTACAATAACAAAGCAATACTGATTTTTTGTAATAATGCCGAGAATTAAAATAATAATATTATGCAGACAAAAAAGCATAATTTTATGAAAATGTGAAATGCGTAGAAGCTGTTTACTACTGTTAATTATAATGTTTTGAATTTAAAAAAAAAGAAAATTAAAACTTTCACTTCACCTTAAAAATATGACAAAAGAGAACTGAAATATATAAATAATCTACAAAATACATATCACATGCTGAACCATCTCTTACGTACGTTTTATTCACATATCAATTCCAAATTATTACATTTTGATTTATAAGTGTCTAACTTTCTGCACTTCGAACTTTGACCGCTTTAATCAAATAAATACATTAATGATGATTTAAACTGAGATTATCCTAGTCCGGATATAAACTTTTAAATCTCATTTAAAGATACCTGCTTTTTTAATTATACATAAACACTTAAAATAACACAATTTCATTTTTTTGTTGAAAACTTCCATTCTATTACACATTTTAAAATCATATGAATAAAGATATCTGAATATGTATATTTTAGAACTAGCATTTATCATTTTGATCTGATCTCCATTTCTTACACATGTGACCATCACTTTCACTTATTCAGTATATATCAATATCAAATTATTACACTTTGATTTAGACCAAACTTTCTGCATTCACAGCACTTTTGATATAATCACTTAAATAAATACATCAATGATTATTATTATTAATTATTATTAAACTAGAGTATATTTCTAACCCAGTTTGATGATTACTGGTTCTATATGAAATATCTATCTTGGGGATTATTTGTCTTTTTCTGATGACGTTATTCATATGTTTCAAAAATATACTATGCACGGGAAAAAAAGAGATGAAGTTGAGTTTATAGATAATAAAAAAAAAGAAAACCAATATAAATTTAACGATTTAAAATGATTGTAGATTCAGTAGTATATGATCCAGTCATAAGATTTCAGCAATTTATTTTCAAAATATCATAAAACATGCTTGAATGAATTTTTTTTCTGTTCAATAGTTTTAATGACAAGTACATATAAAGTCCATCATAAAATTGGAACAAATAAATATTTTTTTGGATAATTAATTTAATTGGTAGAAAATTTATAGTGTCATTTTTAAAATTATATATTTAGATTATTGAAAATATGTTATTTAACTCTGTCTAGTGAGTTAATAAATTATGATCAAATAGGTATTATTAAAATAAAAGTATTGAACAAATGTGTCATCATCATCATCATCAACCATTATCAAACCACTGCAGGATGAAGGTCTCTCCAAGTTTAATCCATCTTCTCCGATCTTTAGCTTCTCTTCTCCACAACACCCCTGCACATTTTACAAATGTGTAAACTTTATTATTATATAGATCTATTAATATATTTAAATAAGAATGAAATTGCTGAAGTAATGTGGAGATTGTTATCTCTGATGAAGGCAGTTGATAAGGGCAATTCACCTCTGATATGTGTTTGTGGAGAATTGGTTTGATTTTGATTCATTAAAGTAGCTATTGACAAAATAATGAAAAAAGATTCTGTTTTGAAGACTTGGTATTATTTTAATTTATTTCATACATAGTTACAATGCCATTTATTTATTTATTACATATACAGATATTAATTTATTTTTACAATGTTATTTGGGGAAAATGAGTGTGGACATTAATGAGCAACAATGAATTACGCATTATTTAAATAAAACTGCTAAATTAAAGATTCATACTTTAATACCATTTAAATCATATTATGGGTATTCAAATAATGATGAAGTTGTATACTGATATGGAAATTGATTGTCTCTAAAGGCAGTTAGCAATTATTTGTAAAATAATATATAGATGATACTTTGAAGATTTGATATCATTGTAGTTTATATATATATTGTAAATATCGATAAATCTATCTATATTTGAAAAATCATTTGTTGTTATTTAAAAAAATCTCTTTGATTTGATATTTATATATGGAGTATTATTATTGTTTATGGTTATTAGTTATAGTTGTTTGGAGTTATTATTTTATTTATTTATTGATGGTACATCATTGTGAATATTTAATTATTATAGATAAATAAAGACATAAATTGTTGATTATAAAAAAGATTATTTTATTTGTAGTGATTATTAAAAAAAAATGTAATGTTATTATTTATATATATTGTAATGGTAAGAAAAGTAGAGCTGCTTTAACCTAACCTAGAGATGCAGATAGAGGGGATTCAAACCTCACCTACTCCTCTAGATTGCTACTAAGCGACTTACTCCCCAAACCTCACTAGAATTTAATCTTAATGTATGCCCGGTGGTCAGGGAGAGAAGAGACCATGAAAAGGAATTTTTACATATATAATGATCAGATGTACATACGTATGTTACAAAAGAAAACAGTACTAAGTGGTTTTATTTATAGTGAATGAAAGATAACAAAAACTTTTATTATTTACATTAAAAGAATTCATACAATGTTCTATTAATGGTGTCACAGGCTATTTTCACGGCAACCGGATAGACATATATGAAAGATCCATTGATCGTAATGATAAGAACAGACAAAATTTTACATTATAATTTCTACTTTAAAATATTCTCGCCAATGGAAGTGTTACATATAATAAATCAAGAGAGAGAGAGAGATGATTCATTAACTCTGTGGTTGGAGAACATAGAAATAAATAGGTGGTCAAACTCAACTAAACACTTTGGACAGGTTTAAATCACCGCCCTACTTATGATTTAAGAAGAATGATAAAGTGACCCCAGCAGGAATTTCCAGCTATAATTGAAACATTTTGATGATATTTTGAGAAAGATTTCCTAATAAATATAAATATATAAGACCATGCACACAGGTGATAGCATATAGTGGGCTGTGAGGCTCGAGACATAACAGTTACCAAGAGGTTACCACAAGACCGGATAGCTCTCCATCTCTAAACTAGGTTAGAGAGAAAAATGGAATCCATTCGCTAAACGCGTGACCCGGATTCAGGATCGGAGTTTTTGTTGCTTATGTCCAGTTACGTACATTTAAGGAACTGAGATCGACATGAGATCCTGAACAATTTATTTATTTTTCAGAAGGTCCGAATGTAGGTATCTTAACCTAAGCAAACTTGGCAAAAGAAGCACTGTAATTTAGGCTGAGCAGCCCAGTAGATCACCCGAGGCACGATACCATATAAATACGGCCAATGACCTTTAAATTAAAAAAAAAAACCTCTGCAAAATATATATCTTAGGAAAGCTCAACTATCACTGAAAATCCACAGAAAAATAGTAACTTCACCTTTATAAAATTTGAATTAATAAAAAGAACAAGTGGGCGGATATTTTATTTATTTAGTTGAAATTTAACCTATTCACCACTAAGCCAATGCTATTTAATAATTTTTTAATACATATTGTCAAAATGTACTCTCTTAGTACTAAAATATAAATGCGAACATTTTATTTCACGCTCTTTAAAATATAACTTTAAATTTGTAACCCTTCATTGACTAAAATATACTGGCATACGATAAGGATCTTTCTTTTATATGTATATAAAAAAACCTAAGTTAAAGTTTGGAAAGTTTTATAATAGAATATCTAGCAATTTAAATCTTGATTTTAAAATAGTTTTGCACTTTCTATGATTTGCTTCCTTTTCTTTCTAAATAAATATTTATATAAAATAAATAACTTAATTACGGGAGTATAATGGCGGAAAGTTAAACAAAGTATTTGCAATTAAATTAATAAGAACTATGGCCACCATTATATATAATAACCCCTCCCATTATGATATAAAAAAAAAGAAAAGAAGGTAATTAATGAAATATAATTTCACGAAATTCGAATACATAGATTTAAAAAAATATATATATAGAAAAGCATAAATATACATTGAAATTGCAAATTACAAAGATATTTTAATAATTTATAGGAACGTTACCAGTAACTAGATGGGTGGGTCAAAATGAGTTCATTTGATGTTTCCCCCGCAGGTCTTCTCGGTTCTTCAAATTTATTTTTCCATGTTTTTGAGGGCAGTTTTTCATGGATACAGGGCAGATACTTTTGTTCTCTGGCTGGCTTACATGATTACGACTCCTGCATCAGGAACAGCTCAGGAGAGCGAAGGCAAAGAAGTTACCCCTGCATTTTTGCAGAGCAACACATTTCTGGATTCTTTTATTTGTATGCTGAAAGAATAGAGTGCAGCTTGAAGTAAGTACAGCAAGCAAGAGTTCGCTATATTGTCCAATCTTTCAGCAAAATTTCTTCCAACAAAATTCTTAAGATTTCTCTCTGACCTTCAGCACAGGTTACCAGCAAGCATAAGACCCAGAACAAAAGAAAAGTTCTTTATTTATACTCTTTTTCCATTAGTAGCGAATCATGCCAGTTATTTCAAATTTTTTCTGTTATCTATTTTTATCAAATTCAGAAAAATGTTTTACTAATTAAATTCCTTTTCTTAATGGATTCTATTTAATTAAGAAATTCATCGAATTCTACCAAATATATTTTAAAAATAATTGCAATTATAATTTTAATTTTCTATATTTTATTTTATTAAGTCTTTTAATTTAGGCAACTATTTGAGAAAATGATAAATTTAGTTTGAAAAAGAAACATACATTCACTGCGGTTGGACTTAGGGTCTTAGTTAGTCCACAGTGAATAGTGAAGCCAGCATATATATTTATATATATATATATGCACAGCTTCAATATATATATATATTTAAAGCTGCCAAATAAATTTTCAATTTAATATTTTTTTTTTATATATGATTGATATTTTTATTTATTGAATGTTAATTGTTTAAAAAAAACATATGTAACAATGGTTTTCAAAACTGCATTTTCTGGCTCATGTGGAACAACAGCAACAACAAAAGAGGTCATTATTAAGATAGTGATTAAACAAACTGAAGGATAAAAATTAGTTGTACAGTACTTTGTTTCTTTGAAATTGCCATTCTTAAGAATAGTGGAATAAGATAAATTTCTGTAGTAAATACATAAACCATGACCGGCTAATATATATATATCGTAGCCAGGAGCTGCACCATTTCCTTTCATTTATTTTAAGGCAGTTTAAAAAGAAAAACGGTTGTCGATGAGCAACCATATCCCACTGGATGGCGCAGTTATAATGCTTGAACTATAAAATATGATCATTCACAGGCTGTTAATTATAATCATTTTGATGTGTTTTTTGTAATGCGAAAATAAAAACAAAAGAAAATCATCTTTTTTAAATATTATTTAATTTTAAATATTATTTTTTATTAACATATACAAATTAAATGATAAAAATAAATGTAAAATAAAATAAACAAATTACAATTTGATTCATCTTTTTTAGTTTGCTTTTTATTAGAAAAATCAATTTTCTATCAGAGATTTTTTTACTGGGGTTACGGCTTTTTTTTTTGTTGTTTACCGCTATTTTTTATTTCAAATAGAATGACAACTAAAAGTAAAAGTTGTTACGGTTAGGTTTAGAGTTAGTTTTAGGGTTAGGTTTAGGGTTAGTTTAGGGTTAGGTTTCCGGTTAAAATAAAAAATATCAAAATCGTATTTTTGTAAATATTTTTTTTTACTAATATCTATAAAATAAATGATGACAGTAAACGTAAACTATATTCAACAAAGTGTAACAGTATTCAGAGAAAAGAAAGAAACTAAAACTTTTTTAAACAACGACAAATATATTGTAACGATCCGGAAAAAGCGACATAACGTCAACTGCACTACGGGGCGCCATCTAGGCATTTGAACCTAGAAAAATTTATAAAGTAGGCAGATACGTAAGTCAAAAAAAAAATTTTTTTTTTTTTTTTTTAAATTTTGATTCCGGTCGTTAGCCCATGTCACTAGCTCAGTGGAATAGCAGAGATTTAATAAGATAATCTAAGAGTATATATAAAAAAAGGAATAAAATAAGCCACTGCCAGTAATTAACATACAAACATTTATTTATGCACATATATATAAGATTTAAAATTATTTTAGTATTAGTTTTACATTTTAATTTTTAACATTCTTTTTAACTTTGATTTTTGACTTTAATTTACATTTAATTACTATTATATTCTAATTTTACATTTTAATTAAGTTCGCACAGATAAATTTAGGAAAGCTTGTTTATAATGTTGAATATAGATCGGTTACATAGATTTCACGGTAAACAACATTTCAAAGTAAACATAAACGATCAAAATACAAAATTATTGATTACTGACAATTGCGGAGGGAAATTTCTACGTAACCCAATAGTATTCATCATAAGATACTCGCATTGTCACCAATAACTTAAAAGACATCCGAATAAATACATTTTAGATACTCACCGTAAGGTATCATTATTTATCGAATGTCTATATATTTTGATCAAATATGAAAACGCAAATATAGTTAACCGATCAACAATCCATGCAAGCGTCTATAAACAACTTAAATTTAATGCATTTTTATTTAGGGTCGAGCATGAATACTACATAGATTTGCATTGAAATTAAAATATTCTATCCCTATTTAACCTTAGGCTAAAATTCGCAGTCAAACTGGCATCAATCCATCTGATACATCGATGTATTCAATGTAATACGAAATACGGCAGCACCAAAAGAATTAAGAAAAGACATTGACTCTCAATCAGATAGGAATATTACATCTATCTAACGAGAAGAACAATAAAAAAAAAAAAAAACTCCATAGAAAGGAACTGCGGTATCCGACTTATAATTCCTTCCATAGACAAACGGAAGTGTGCGGCGTATGAAGCGATTCTGCCCGTAGCAAATCAATATTACATTTACTAATCACACCAATATATCCAATCCATTGACCCAATTTAACCACGAAACAAATAACCTAAGATTACCCTCCCCTAATATAACTTTACAAATCTATACAGCCATTCACGCCCGACTTAAGTTTAACATTGATATATTTTAATTTATCGGAAAACAGAAATCATAAATAAACTTAAAGAACAAAATTAAATAAATGGAAATGATTTTACACAAATAAATAAAAAAATACATCAAATAACATTTTAACAACTTTAGTCAGATAGGAAACTATTTGTAACAATTAAATTACTAGGAAAGTTTAAAATTTAAAGTTCTTAGTGTTTTCAAATTAATATTGTTCGTTATATTTTATAAAGTTCTTACGGTTTTAGAAATGTTCATCTTTAACAGTTGCTTGCCATTTGAAATCCAGCGTTAAATTTCCCGATGGTCCTGTGGTCCTCTGAATATAAGAAAAGCGATGTTTCATTTTCCCATTTTTATAACAACTGAAGGGATTGAACGTGAGTCTTTTTCAATCCCTTCTCCTTCACTTCCGCACTAACACATATCTGTCACATCGTAAATAATAAATAACTCACTCCTCATTCACTAACTACCAAGCTTTCCAAAACCTGTCCTTTTTATATTAATGTCAAGGATTGAATTAACATTGCGTCATGGAGTGATGATTCTTTCGCTGAGGTCCGATTTCCCAAATGGATTTCTTTCATTGGCTAATCAGTTTCTATTGTTTTTTTTTCTATCTGACTGAGGTTATTACATTTAAATGCTCAAGGCTGGTTTTAATTTAACTAATTAACAATCATTTCCATTTCTAATTAATTACCCTGTTTTCCAAATCAAAAATATATTTCAAGACAAATTTAAAGATATAATTTTATCTCCAAATCTTTTTTAAAATTTAGTTTTAAAAATACCTTTTTCTTTAATAAAAATTTTATTTTAATAATTTTTCATTATCTGTGCGACTTAATATATAAGAGTTTAAGACGATATTTTAATTTCAATTTTTAATTTTTAAAGAAAGTTTTTAAATGCGAACTTTTTATTTTAACTTGTTTAATAATATATATATAAAAAACAATGTAACGAACGTAAACTGCACTACGGGGCGCCATCTAGGCATTTGAACCTAGAAAAATTTATAAAGTAGGCAGATACGTAAGTCAAAAAAAAAAAAATTTTTTTTTTTATTTTTTGATTCCGGTCGTTAGCCCATGTCACTAGCTCAGTGGAATAGCAGAGATTAAATAATATAAGATCTTATCTAATTAGATTTCAACATTAAAAAATAAATAAAATAAGCCACTGCCAGTAATTAATCCTACAAACATTTATTTATGCACATATATATAAGATTTAAAATTATTTTAGTATTAGTTTTACATTTTAATTTTTAACATTCTTTTTAACTTTGATTTTTGACTTTAATTTACATTTAATTACTATTATATTCTAATTTTACATTTTAATTAAGTTCGCACAGATGGGATTATAAAAGCTTGTTATAATAAGTTGCTATAGATCGGTTACATAGATTACACGGTTAAAAACATTCCAAAGTAAACATAAGCGATCAAAATATAAAATTATTGATTACTGACAATTGCGGAGGGAAATTTATATGTAACCCAATAGTATTCACCATAAGATACTTGCATTGTCACCAATAACTTAAAAGACATCCGAATAAATACATTTTAGATACTCACCGTAAGGTATCATTATTTATCGAATGTCTATATATTTTGATCAAATATGAACACAAAACATAGTTAACCGATAAACAATCCATGCAAGCATCTATAAACAACTTAAATTTAATGCATTTTTATTTAGGGTCGAGCATGAATACTACATAGATTTGCATTGAAATTAAAATATTCTATCCCTATTTAACCTTAGGCTAAAATTCGTAGTCAAACTGGCATCAATTCATCTGATATATCGATGTATTCAATGTAATAAAATACGACAGCACAAAAAGGTTAAAAGAAGAAATTGCCTCTTATGAGATAGGAATATTACATCTATCTCTAAAGAAGAGCAATAAAACAAAAAACTCCATAGAAAGGAACTGCGGTATCTGACTTATAATTCCTTCCATAGGCAAACGGAAGTGTGCGGCGTATGAAGCGATTCTGCCCGTGGCGAATCAATATTACATCTACTAATCACACCAATATATCCAATCCATTGACCCAATCTAACCACGAAACAAATAACCTAAGATTACCCTCCCCTAATATAACTTTACAAATCTATACAGCCATTCACGCCCGACTTAAGTTTAACATTTTTATAATTAATTTAACGGAAAACAACAATCATAATAAAACTTAAAGAACAAAAAATAAATAAATGGAAATGATTTTACAAAATAAATAAGAAAAAAAATACATCAAATAACATTATTAATGAAGAATTTAGTTTGGTCAGATAGGATTCTATTGCATTATTTACTAAAAAGTTTTAAAATTTAGAGTTCTTATTGTTTCAAGTGAATATATAAGTTCTTATGATTTTAAAACGTCCAACTTTATCCGTTGCTTGCCATGAACGTAAATTCCCATGCCGTCCTAAAATTGGTATCCATTTAGCCGTTGTTTTATTTCTTCATTCGGAGGTTTTTTAATTTAGTTGGTCCTCAATGTAGGAAACGATAGTTCATTTCTCCTTTCTTTAACAGCTGAAAGAATTGACCGTGCGTCTGTCAATTCCTCCAACTCCGTACTACTACATATAGTCACATCGTAATAATCAATTTCCAGTCACTGATTAATAATTTCCAAATTGTCCTTTTATATTAATGTGAAGGATTGAATTTACATTACGTCACCGATGCGATGGTCCTTTCGCTGCGGTCCGATTCCATAGGGATTTCTTCTTATTTGCTAACAGTTTCTATTGTTTTCCTATCTGACCGGTATTTTTACATTTAAATGCTCAAGGCTGGTTTTAATTTAACTAATTAACAATCATTTCCATTTCTAATTAATTACCCTGTTTTCCAAATCAAAAATATATTTCAAGACAAATTTAAAGATATAATTTTATCTCCAAATCTTTTTTAAAATTTAGTTTTAAAAATACCTTTTTCTTTAATAAAAATTTTATTTTAATAATTTTTCATTATCTGTGCGACTTAATATATAAGAGTTTAAGACGATATTTTAATTTCAATTTTTAATTTTTAAAGAAAGTTTTTAAATGCGAACTATTTATTTTAACTTGTTTAATAATATATATAAAAAAAACAATGTAACGAACGTCTGTGCTCGTTACAATATATATAAAATGTTTATAATATATGCTTTTTATGACATTTAAAAAAACAGTGTACAATTGTCCTTTTCTTACTGGATATTTTTGTGTTAACGCTCTTTTTTATTTCAAAAATATACACATGGTACAATCTTAAATGTCTCATGGAAATGTTACAAACAGTACATTACTTGATGTGTTACCTAATTCCAATTCACTTTATACATATATCTTGTCAACATTTACTACTTAAAACTTCAATACACTACGGTGTAAAAAGTCTGTTAATTATTACTTTACAAAATCTGAACATTTCAATACTATAAAATAAAATAAAAATCCAATGAAAATAACATTTCCATCCAATTCAAAAACACACCCTCTCCCCAAGCCGTAACCATTTTATAAATGGTGCGAATTGGGAAAATGTATTTGCTGCGTAAACATACATGCTGTACTGCGACGCGACATAGCGGCCTGCAATCTGTAGTACAACAAAAAAAGTTGTATTATAGAAAATGCGGGTTCGAACGTGTCGGCCGTGGAAATGGCATTTTTATGTGTTTTAGCACGAAAACAGCGCCATCCAGTGGGATATGGTTGCTCATCGACGACAACCAGAAAAACTAAGCAAATTTCAACGCATGAATTTCACCGCGTCTGAAGCCAAAATTTGATATAGCTATCTAGAATCTATAATGGTCAATCTAATAATAATCTGGAGGTAACTAAAATTAATTAATATATTGGATTCAACATGTCAATTATTTTTTTTTTTCAAGGAGAGAAATTTAAAAAAAAAAAAGAAATATATATGTGCATTTGGAAACAGATAATTTTTTCTAACATGGTATTTCTTCAATTTAACTTTAGATAGAATGCATTCTAATATTAAACAAATATAAAGGAATAAAACAACAGAACAAATTGACTTTTGAAAAGAAAAATAAACAAGTTGAACTTTGAAAGGTAGTAAATAATTTTGTTAATATAAATGATATATATATATTTTTGAGATCGATATATATATTTTTTGTTACTTTTATTTTTAATTATAAAAATAAAACGTTTTTATAAATATCATTCTATTCAATTCAAGCGTCTTGTTTTCTAAAAACAACAAACGTTTAACAGGTGTCAAAATTAACTCTTAAGTAATTTAAAATCTTAAACTATAGCTTATAAGTTTGGGTTGCATATGGGTTGTTATATATATATTTTAATAAGTAAAATTTATATACGCAAATTTTATTATAAAATTTTTTTTTTTTATTTATTTATCTATTTTCATTTTTTTTAACTTCATATAATAATTCTTATGCAGACCTAAATAATAATTTATATATTTGCTGTATATAATATGCTTTAATTTTTTTTTGTAATGTTGAATATTTGAAAAATATAAATATGATTTGTGTTTATATTAATGCATACTTGTTGAGCACAAATATGTCTTTATCTATTTAATATATATACTTATTGCAAGTATATATGTATATATTTTTTTGTATTTGGGTTTGTATTTAAAACTTATTTAAAATATTGATTCTACCTAAAATTAAACCATAAAATAGAAATAAAGGATGTACTATTTGTTTTATAAGTAATGCCTTTGTAATTTATTTGGAAGAGTATTAATTTTTTTTTTTTTTTAGTGCCAGAGTCATTATGAAATTAATTGAATTCACAATTTAATAGAGGATAACTTCGTATTTCATTTATTATTTAGTCTTTAGGTTACTTACACATATTATTGTTCATTGATATGTTTAGATATACATAAGTTTACTTATTGGATGTGTATATTAGTTTCAATAGAATTCTCTTTGTTTCTAATATATATTTTGTTAGTTAGTCATATCAACCTTGAGAATAAATTATAATAATAGATCTCATTGCTCTGTATAATTTTAGATTTATTTCATGTATAGCTAGTTCGAAGGGCATATAAATAATTTATTTAAATATAACTGGGATAATTTTATCTTTCCTCATTTAAATTATACAATCTATTATATAAGGCTTTCTCAACAATTGGATTCATTTAGATTACATATATTCCATTACATTTATCACCCAATATTTGAAGCATTATTTTCTTTTCATATATTGATGTTCCATTACATTTGATGTATAATATGTTTATATATATTTTTTATTACATTTGGCACCACAAACTGTAGGTCCCAGTTAACTGATGATTGATATAATGGAGTAAAAGTATTGTCCATTACATTTGGACGCCACAACGTGGTCAGCATAATATGTTTGTTCAATTGTCCATTACATTTGGCGCGACAACTAGGGCACGAAATAAGCTAATTAGGGCTTGAAATACACCACATACCTGAGAGATGTGTAGTATATATATTGATGTGAGATGTATAGCTTAAAGAAAGAGAAGCATTTTTGTGTGTTTAATTTTTTTTATATATGTAGAAATATTTTGGCCTTATGTTTAGATGGTGATGATTACTGTTATTGCATTTTTTTTCATGATGAGAGATAAATACAGTCATGAAACAGCTTAATTTCAATTTAAAAATTATATTGATGGTGTTAAATTATAGAGTAATAATTTTGTCCATATTTGGAAAATTTATGTTGTAGAAAATCTATAATTTTAAGGGTTGGATTGGATATTTGATTGTTGGAGTTTGGTTGGTTCTGTTGCAAGTATTGATGTTGGATGGGGAATTTTTGTCATTGTCTTGAGGATGTGATGTATTCATGTCACTTGTGACTGATTGATCTCATTCATTGCTCCAACCCAAATTTTGAGGTTTGTTACTATTTATCATGAAGCAGTTAATAGTAGTCCTGCCATGATTTTACCTCTAAAACTCCAGAGAGAGTAAGGTATAATTCTTTTTGATATATGTATAATATTTGCCTCTAAGACTCCCAAAGATGAGCAAGGAAATACTTTATAAATAATAGCCCCTAAGACTTAGATGTAAGCAGGGCAGTGTAATAGTGTTTGTAGAAAACTATTATGGGTTGTAGTAGCTTAGAGAGACTGAAATGTGATGATCATCTGAGTGTTCATGGACCATTGTATGCTTTAAGAGCAGTGATTGAATTCTTTTATCTATCTCAAAATTGTGAAATGCTAATCATTCTTTTGGCTGTCAGTATCTGTCAGATCTTTAGAGGAATAGATGAGTATATAACATAAATATATAGCACCAAACTTGGGGGCTTGGTTAATTGATTATTGTTGGTGACAAATAATCTATTACATTGGTTATCAACTAAGGCTTGAAAAACAAACATATCAATTTTTATTTTTCATTATAGGTGACTTTGAAACATGAAGTTCAATTAGTGAATGTTTGTTGATAATAAATTACATTAGTACAATTTTGGTAAAATAAAGTTTTGGGTGCTAGAGTAAATAATTAGTGAAGTTGATTTTTTTTATATATATATGAAATGGTATTAAGTTTTTAAGGTTCAGAAAATTTATAGGTATCAATTTAATAATTTTATGCTTAACTACCATTATCTTGAATGAGAAAGGTCTCACAATACTATTGAATTTTGGTTATTTTTAAGGCATGTGAACATTTTATTATATTTTAAATATTTCAAGGCTATATTGAATTTGATATGAAATTTCCACATTTCAATATTGTATAAGTGTAGAATATTTTTTATCATTACATATAAATAAATGTTAGTTAGTGATCTCAGTTGTTACTTTCTCTCTCTATATATATATATTTTAGAGGAATTTATTAATGTTATAGTGATAGATGAGACTTTTTATAAGCCAAGAAGTTCATGAGTTTAAACAACTAAAATTTAGATTATTGGATAGCTATTATGTATAATAAAATTAAAAAGGCTTGTACTTTGCTTAGTTGAGTAATTGCTTGTTGGGATAATGATTGGAGATGGTGAGCCCTTGATCTGTGGTAATTACTACATAGAAATATATATATATCTTATATTTCTTGATCTGTGGTAATTACTACATAGAAATATATATATATCTTAGATTTCTTTTTGTATGAGTATATTATATTACAGTACTAGTAATAATGGATAATAGTAATGAAATGCCAGTTAGTGGTAATTTTGATTTAAGAAATTTAATAGAGATGTTAAGAGCTGAGATAAAAACCAATTATGATGATCTTAGAGCTGAGATGAAAACCAATTCTAATGAACTTTCCCAGAAATTAGAGTCTGGCTTAAAAACCAACTCTGATGAACTTAGAGCTGAGATGAAAACCAACTCTGATGAACTTTCTAGGGGATTAAAAGTTGAATTAAAAGTGCTGGTAGATGATAGTGTTAGGAGATTAGAGATAAAATTTGAGGAAAAAATGAAAAAATACAGAGAAGAGACAATGGTTGAAGCTAATTCTTTGAAAGCAAAATTTGAAGAAATAAGTAGTGAAATGAGGGAAGAAAATCAAGGAATTATAGCCAGATTTGAAGAGTCTAAGAAAGAGCATGGGGAATTTGAGAAAAGGATTATTAATGATAGCAAAGTATTATGGGATAAATTCCAAGCATTAAAAATTGATAATGAATCTTTATTTAAAAATATTCATACAATTATCTCTGCTGAAGTTAAAGTTGCTGTGGGATTGCAACAAGAGGAACAGCTGATTGATGTTAATAAATTACAGGATATAAATGAATGGATTAATGTAGTAAGTGATGTTACTTCTGATCGTATACAGGAAATAGATGTTAAACTGGATCAAATTCAAGGAAAATTAAGACCCCTTTCAGAATATATGAATAATAGTGGAATTGAAGCCTGTAAAAATTATGAAATAGAGGTACGAAAGGATGTTTCAGAGATAGGTGTAAAAGTTGAGCAAATAAAAACCATTATGTTAGAGAATTGTGAATGTATATCAAATTTACAAAAACAATGGATAGAACATGAAGTAGAGATAGACCAAAATAAAATAAAAGATAATATTGCAGACAGAGGTCATCTTAAGGATGAAACATTTGTTAAGGAATTGGTAAATAAGGAAAATTGTAAGTGTTGTTTAGATAAAGTTCATGATGGAGCAAATGTGATGGAGTCCAAGAGATCTTCTGATTCTCTACACCAAATCTCTAGTGACTCATATATGAATCATAATGCTTCGAGGTTTATTAATGTTAAGGTTTTTAAAGGCAAATATCATGAGAATCCTATGGAATACTTGAGTACATTAGAAGAGTTGTTTACACTCAGTATCCTGTCAGAGAAAGAAAAGTTGGCAGTTGCTAGTAACCATCTATATTCATCAGCTAAAGAATGGTGGAGATCTCTGTTTGAAAGGCCTCAGACTTATGGTGATTATCGCAAAGCCATAATGAATAACTTCTGGAATGAGGACAAGCAGGATTCTATACGCCATAGACTTTCTCATGAAAAATATACTTCTCATGATGGGAGTTATACTCAATTTTTTAGACATCAGGTGGCCAAATTCAAAACCCTGACTGCATTTCCACTATCAGAAACACAGATTGTGCGGATTTTGCGTAGAAATTTACCAAGGTATATCGAACAAACATTGGTGGCTGCAGATCGGCATACCATTGAAGAAGTAGCAGATATCCTGGGACTATTAGAAGCTGGAGAGGGTACTTGTAATAGATCATCTGGAACTAAAAGAGATAACCCTAATTACAGTTTGGCAAATATAAATTATCACATACCAGGAAACCAATTTGCAGGTCATATGCAAAGGTCCACAAGAAATTATCGTAATAATAGGAGACCAAATCCATATAGGGATCATGGAGGATACATTAGAAATTGTGAAATATAATCACGTTACCAGTTTACAACCAGGAAGTTATCCATATGGTACCACCAGTAATGGGGTTAAGACTCCAGCAACTGGATGTTCAAATCATCCATTAAATTGAGGAGGGCCTCATAGCAGTGTTCCTCACTGTGGGGATCAATGATTGATATTGAGAGGAACCTATAATGCTAGAAGTCTTCAGCCCATACATTATGATAGTTTAATTAATATTTTAATATAAATCTTATATTAACAATTTTTACTTATAGAATTTATGAAAATTGTAATAAAGGGATGAAGGTAGGTAAAACCAAAGTAAACTTTAAAAATAAAAATATGAAAAAAATTAAAGTAAAATTCAAAGAGTTGAGTAGAGAGAGGATTAAGATAAATTATCTTAAAGGAAGTATAGATTATATAAAAGAAATTGGAAAAGCTAAGATCAAACTTAAAATGATAAAAGATGGTCTGATTAATATGGATTTTCTTAAAGAAAATATAAACAAAGAAAAAAGATATTGGAAAATCCAGAGTTAGACTTAAAGTTATAGATGGAATGATAAATAATATTGATTTTCTTAGAGAGAAGATTGACAAGGAAAGAGATGTAGGGAAAGCAAAGGTAAACTTTTAAAGAATGAGTAAAAAAATATTTGATCTGAATCTTGATAGAAGGTTGATTAATGAGGAAAAAGAAATTGGCAAAGCTAAAATTAAACTTAAAATAATAAGTAATGATGTGATTAATAAAGATTTTCTTTGAGAAAATATAGCTAAGGAAAGAGATTTAAGTAAACCTAAAGTCAAACTGAAAATAATTAATATAGAACAGGATAATATTAATGGTGTAAAACAAAACAATTTTCAAGAATTTTTTTTTTAATGTTGAAATTGTATCACATCAATCTGATTTGCAATTTTTAAAGAATTATTTAGAAAATTTGAATGAATACCATTCAAAATTGCCCAAAGTATTGTTTTTAATTGAATATTGAACAAGAGAAGTAAAACAAAGACTTACTCAAGTCGATGATGTTTATCAGGATAGTCAAATGAAAGGTAATAGATTATCTGAAAATAGCAACTGCTATTGATAAAATTAAGAATTATGTTAGTGCTTATGATCAAGTTAGTATTTACGTAAAGGATATAGAGGCAGAATCTAAAAAGTTCATAGCAAAATCTTTAGATACTTATCCCAAAATTACTCAAAAACAATTAAATTATACCAAAACGTTATATAAAAATCTTGTAAATCAAAGCAAACTTCTTCACAGAGTTCAACAAACTGGAAATTCTTTCCAAGAAGAATTAAAAAGGCACTTTTGATTATTTATTTTTTTTAAAGAAAACTTGGACAAAGATCTAGATAATCTGAAAGATAGATATGAACAAATGAATATGGCTATTAGTAAGAAAAGTAATATTTTTTAAACCATGTTAGTCCTCAGAAAGATTACAAATTTGAGAAGTTTTTCAATATCTCATAATTAATTAATTATTTGCAAAGACATTTTTTTAGGTGGATTAGGGGGTATTGTAAATATCGATAAATCTATCTATATTTTAAAAATCATTTGTTGTTATTAAAAAAATCTCTTTGATTTGATGTTTATATATGGAGTATTATTATTGTTTATGGTTATTAGTTATAGTTGTTTGGAGTTATTATTTTATTTATTTATTGATGATACATCATTGTGAATATTTAATTATTATAGATAAATAAAGACATATAAATTGTTGATTATAAAAAAGATTATTTTATTTGTAGTGATTATTAAAAAAATGTAATGTTATTATTTATGTATATATATATTTTTAAAGCTGTCAAATAAATTTTCAATTTAATATTTTTTTTTATATATGATTAATATTTTTATTTATTGAATGTTAATTGTTTAAAAAAAAAACATATGTAACAATGGTTTTCAAAATTGCATTTTCTGGCTCACATGGAACAACAGCAACAACAAAAGAGGCCATTATTAAGATTGTGATTAAACAAACTGAAGGATAAAAATTAGTTGTACTTTTTTCTTTGAAATTGCCATTCTTAAGAATAGTGGAATAAGATAAATTTCTGTAGTAAATACATAAAGCATGACCGGCTAATATATATATATATCGCAGCCAGGGGCTGTGCCATTTCCTTTCATTTATTCTAAGGCAGTTTAAAAAGAAAAACTAAGCAAATTTCAACACATAAATTTCACCGCATCTGAAGCCGAAATTTGATATAGCTATCTGGAATCTATAATGGTCAATCTAATAATAATCTGGAGGTAACTAAAATTAATTAATATATTGGATTCAACCTGTCAATTTTTTTTTTTCAGGGAGAGAAATTTAAAAAAAAAAGAAATATATATGTGCATTTAGAAACCGATAATTTTTTCTAACATGGTATTTCTTCAATTTAACTTTAGATAGAATGCATTCTAATATTAAACAAATATAAATGAATAAAACAACAGAACAAGTTGACTTTTGCAAAGAAAAATAAACAAGTTGAACTTTGAAAGGTAGTAAATAATTTTGTTAATATAAATGATATATATATATTTTTGAGATTGATATATTTTTTTTTTTGTTACTTTTATTTTTAATTATAAAAATAAAATGTTTTTATAAATATCATTCTATTCAATTCAAGCGTCTTGTTTTCTAAAAACAACAAACGTTTAACAGGTGTCAAAATTAACTCTTAAGTAATTTAAAATCTTAAAGTATAGCTTATAAGTTTGGGTTGCATATGGGTTGTTATATATATATTTTAATAAGTAAAATTTATATACGCAAATTTTATTATAAAATTTTTTTATTTATTTATCTATTTTCATTTTTTTTAACTTCATATAATAATTCTTATGCAGACCTAAACAATAATTTATATATTTGTTGTATATAATATGCTTTAATTTTTTTTTTGTAATGTTGGATATTTGAAAAATATAAATATGATTTGTGTTTATATTAATGCATACTTGTTGAGCACAAATATGTCTTTATCTATTTAATATGTATATACTTATTGCAAGTATATATGTATATTTTTTTTTGTATTTGGGTTTGCATTTAAAACTTATTTAAAACATTGATTCTACCTAAAATTAAACCATAATATAAAAATAAAGGATGTACTATTTGTTTTATAAGTAATGCCTTTGTAATTTATTTGGAAGAGTATTAATATTTTATTCTTATTTTTCTTTTAGTGCCAGAGTCATTATGAAATTAATTGAATTCACAATTTAATAGAGGATAACTTTGTATTTCACTTATTATTTAGTCTTTAGGTTTCTTACACATATTATTGTTCATTGATATGCTTAGATATACATAAGTTTACTTATTGAATGTGTATATTAGTTTCAATAGAATTCTCTTTGTTTCTAATATATATTTTGTTAGTTAGTCATATCAACCTTGAGAATAAATTATAATAATAGATCTCATTGCTCTGTATGATTTTAGATTTATTTCATGTATAGCTAGTTCGAAGGGCATATAAATAATTTATTTAAATATAACTGGGATAATTTTATCTTTCTTCATTTAAATTATACAATCTATTATATTAGGCTTTCTCAACAATTGGATTCATTTAGATTACATATATTCCATTACATTTATCATCCAATGTTTGAAGCATTATTTTCTTTTCATATATTGACGTTCCATTACATTTGATGTATAATATGTTTATATATATTTTCCATTACATTTGGCACCACAAACTGTAGGTCCCAGTTAACTGATGATTGGTATAATGGAGTAAAAGTATTGTCCATTACATTTGGACGCCACAACATGGTCAGCATAATGTTTGTTTAATTGTTCATTACAATATATATATATATATATATAAATTATTTCTACCATTAATAATTTTTATTAGTCATTCATTAAAGTTAGAGGCTATCCATTTAATGAATAATATTTCTGTAATGTAATTTTCCAATACCCCACTTCCACGCAAGATAGGAATTGTTTTCTATTTGCATTTAACATCTTGTGGAGAGAGGTATAATGTGACCAAAAACATGTGAGAATGGTGCAGTGAAAATTACAGGAATATTATTTCTGTCGTTACTTTTACTTTCAAATAAATCTCTATACATACATGATGCAAATTATAATAAAATAAGTAATAAAAATTTCTATTCTATTAAAAATTTTTGTACAATTAAAAAAAATATCTGAAATAATAAAAATAAAATCAGATTTTAATGAGAGACATACTTAACTCAACTAAAAACCGCATTTTCCAACCATTGTTATAAGTAAAAAAAATTGAAATAAAGCCTCATAATGAAATTTATCGGAATTTATTTCTTATTTTAAATTTAACAATCAATTTATTAATTTTAATTTAATAACTAACACATCTTCAATAGATTGTACACTCTTGAAAATGTATATTTATCAAAAATATTGACTGCCATCTTGGTTTTCAGGAGAAGTCAAAAGTATCACTAAAACTTATAATTTACGAATAAAGGCATTATTAAAATCATTGGGAAATAAGTTATTAGATTATATACTGTAAGATATAAAACATGATAATTCAAGGGTATATGACTACAGCTACAGTTAGTGATTTTAAAGGCTTGGCATAACTGATGAAAAGAGTTTTCTTGAAATAATTTTTGATAGTTTTGTTTTGTTATAGTTTTACAATACACAATCTGACTATTATACATAATATTTTATTTTCCGATAAATTCAGAAGAGAGTATTTAATGTGTAAGAATTCATTAAAAATTTTAGCCAACATTCTCTTTGAAGTTACATCATTGCTATTTAAATGAATATATTTCAAAATTTCAATGGCTTGCATCCAAATTTTGAACAGTACAAAATTTTATTGGCATGCTAAAAATTTCAGAATAAGTTTTACATTTTATTACATTCAAGGCATTTAAGTTATAAATATATAAAAAAATATTTTATAACATGAATTACATTTTACTTCGTCTAGAAAAATACTTCATTTCAATATATATATTAAATAAATCCTAACTTTGTAATGTTTATTTATTTTTTATATATATTCTGTCTTTATTAAATAAGATAAAACTTTAAACGATTCATTAAATATAAAAAGAATTATTTTGACGAAAATAAATAAATAATTATAGGCACAATAAATTTTATAAGCATTAGTTATGTAGACGATTAATATGTTTAAATGCATACAATAATAATTATAATTAAGAAACAATTTTCAAGTTGACTTGTGACATAAACTTGATGTTTTTAAACGATAAAAATTAAAATCCATAATATAATCAAACAAAAATGTTTATTAATATAAAACAAAGAAGAAATAACCATATATTTACTTATTTTTTAAAAAATAAAATACTAGCCTTATACACACACATACACAAAAACATTTATTTTTTCAATAATTCACTTTAAAATTTGTGAAATTCCAAACTTTTCGCCCCCCAAAGTATTCTTAGATCCTTGGTTCACGTCTTGCTTTTATGAATGTCAAGATTTTGTTAGGTGTCATTCCGCATGGTTTTTTTTTTATCATGTATAGGATTAGTTTTCAATTAAAAACTAAATAATTTACTAACTAGAGTTTCAAATGAAACTATCTCGCAATTTCATTGCAAAAGACTTGTTATTATTGTATAAATAAGTCTTCTATTATTTGAAAGAAGCCCCTTTGATATTTCTCTGCTGCATTAAAGGAATGAGCGTAGCAGATTCGTAATATCCATTCCATATATTCTAGATCATTGCAATTATTATTACTATATATAGTCAAAATAAGAGTCATAGATCACATGGCCCTATTCTATTAAGCTTGTAAGTTATAAACAATGAGGATTGCCAATTCCTCAACAAGCTAATGAATATGGATGGTGGCTTTTCTATCCTGAGTTTAGGACCAAGAAGCCCTACAATCTTTCTTATCAGTTGCTTGATAATTTTTAACTGAAATAGCAGTTTAGGGTTTTTAAAGGCAAAATAAATATGGTATGTAAATATTTTTTTATATATAGATATTTACGATTGTGATGGCCAAGTCTAAATTATGTCCGCCATTCCCAGAAGGATATAAAATTGTCAGCCAACAAGTGTTTAGCAGCTGAAGATGAAGTGGCAGAATTAATTATGCAACTTAATGGAAGACATCAAATGCAGATAATTTTGGTTTATACTCCAACAAGTTCTCATTGAGATAAAGAAATAGAAGATTTTTATATGAATGTGCAAGATTGAACAATATTTTTAAATTATCAAGAAAAACTTTAATTGAAAGATGAAAGTGGTATGGTCAAATGTGATTATGGTGATGAAATAAGGGATGACATAGATTCTAAATAAAGATAAACACTTTATAATATAAATTGCTTCTTTGAGAAAAGTACTAAACTGAAATGGGCATTTTGACTAACAGAAAATGTATATTTCAAGATTATAATGTTCTTAATAAATTCAACACTGAAAGTGATCATAAATTAATGAGCTATAACAAAAGTGTTTTAGGTCTATTTTTATATTGAACTATTTCCATCATTTAATATGAGTAATGTCTTTAAAAAAATTTAATTTTTATTTAAATATTCCAAATACATTTAACTGTTAGTAATAGCAGATAAAATAGGTTAGTATACACACAATGTTTTGAGAGGTATTATTCTCTCTTCTTCAGATGTTGCTGGTCTGACCAGTGACAGTACTAGCATGAGATTTGAACCTGTATTCTTAGATTCTTAAATATTGAATTTTAAAGTACACTATAACCAACTGAGTTATCCTGCCAAAGGCAACAGTCAGTAGAAATTGCACATACTTATCTATAAGGTTCCTCCTGATTTCTCCACTTTTTCTTGAGAGCAAAGTTGATTAGTGGTTTCCATACATTATATATAGCCACACTAGGTTAGCCTATGGGATTGTTTGCCATTTTCAGGTGAGCAGTTTCTTTACATTTACTTCTTTGTACCTTTTCTTCTTTATCCAAAACTTTTGTATTTTCCAAATTGAATATATGTTCATTGGCATGTACATGATCTGCTACCTTAGACACATCTGTTTTCTCTCTTCTAAGCATCAGTTTGTATTCTTGCAAGTGCTTTTCGATGAGATGACTGGTCTCAACAATATATGTTGGTCCACATTCACTTGGTATTTCATAGATGCAGTTTTTTCTTTTCAGCATTTCAAGTTTAGACTTTGTAGATATTAGAATTTCTCATAGTGTGAGATGGCTCTGTAAAGCTGTTCTGATATTATACTGATTGCATTTTTTTTTAATATGTCTATTTTTAGAATGTATAGGTACACTACAGTACTAATAATTGTTTTTTTCTTTTGATAGTTCTTTTTGTTGTCTATTTAAGGTTTTCGTAATAACAGCTCATGGATAACCATTTTTCATAAAGTTCTATATAGATCTTTTCTTTTTCTAAACCACTGGTTTCTGCAAAAAAATTACTTTGCTCTGTTTCATGTTTCTGATGTGATTGAATGTATAGGCTAAGAATTTTCCTGTAGATGTGGGTTTTTGATTGCATGAAGAAATCTTGTCACAAGAACACCTAAGAATTCCATTTTTTGTTCTTATTCTGATTCTATTGTGAATTTAATTAAGGAAATATGTTGTTGATATGTTTCCAGAAAGTTTGTAGCATTGCTTCACCATACAACAAATGTATTATCTACATAACAAAGCCAAATTTTAGATGGATATAGAGTAGTTTTTATGGCTGTGCTTTCAAGTTTTTCCATGTAAATATTGTTAATCAGATGTGACAACAGTGAGCCCATAGCCATTTCTTGATTTTATTTGAAGAATTCTGTGTTATAGTGAAAATAGTTTGTTTTATGCAGAATGTTAATAGTTCCATTATACTATCAATAGGAAGAGCTGTTCTGGTTTGTAAACTATTATCACCATTTAAGCATTGTCCACTGTAAAGAAAAGATTAAATGGTGATAATAGTTTACAAAGCAAACAGCTCTTCCAATTGATAGTATAATGGAACTATTAACATTCTGCATAAAACAACTTACTTTCAATATAACACAGAATTCTTTCAACAAAATCAAGGAATGGCTATAGGATCACTATTGCCACCCCTGGGTTTTAATTCTTGGGGTATAATGGAACCAAGAAGAGGGATGGTGTGTGGATGAACTGAACAAAATTGCATCTATATTTAATAAATGAACATTGAGCTAGTCTATTGGAAGTGGGTACAGTCATAGGTTAAGTACTTTATCATGTTATCTCCAGCAGTCTACCCAAAGTCTGACCATAGTCAGATGCACCCTCCCCTCACTTGTCTTCTCTTTCTCCAGACTGTTATAATATATATATAACTTTTTAATAGCTCAAAATGGATGAAATAATATATATATATATATATATATATATAGGTTCTATTTCAGATAAATTCAAAATTAAAATCAAATTAAAAGCATACTACTATTTCTGATGTGGAGATTCAAATATTTAAGTTTCTAGCTCACCTGACAAGTAAAGGTATTTTATGAAATGTATGATAATGAGAGAGATTGGTCTAGAATTTTTATAGTGCTCCATAGTTGCTATGTAAAGGATTTCAAAAAGAAGGTTGCATCTCAATGGTTACAAATACTTATTTCTTCATATTGTTATGTAATTATTTTGCTGGTTTTTAAAATTATTTATCATATTTATCATATGGAGATAGTTGGAGGTGTGATTTATTGCTGACATATTTAAATAATGGTTTTTTATTATAAGTACAGCTTAATTTCAACTGCTTCTTCAAACCAGAAATTATACCAAAGGAATAATTTAACCAAATTAGATTTTTTTCTGGTAGACGGTCATAGCCAACACAGCAATCCATTTGATAGTGTCCAATAAATGAATATCTAGCTATCATTAGATAAACAAAGATTTTAGATTCATCTAGATAGTTAAATGAATGTAAGAAGGCTGTCTATGGTTATCTTTATTTCAATCCTGAAATAAATAAATAAATTATCTCCAAGAAAACTTCCAAATTTAATTTTATTATTATTCTTTCAATCTAACTATTCGTATAATATATGTAAAGTTTTGGGTTTTTATTATTATTCTTTCAATCTAACTATCTGTATAATATATATAAAGTTTTGGGTTCCAATACTTTATTAATAATATATTTTATAATACATTTTTAAATTAATGTTTGATTTTCTTGTAAAGAAGTTTTAGTTATTGGAAAGTATAGCTACAATTTTTTTATAATATTGTGAGGGAGTTCATTATATTTATACCTTCATTCTACAAATTTTTTTATAATATTGTGAGGGAGTTCATTATATTTATACCTTGATTAAACCCTCATATATTTTGTGCTGATTTTTGTCTTGTTTAAATGGTTAGCATATATTTTGTGCTGATTTTTGTCTTGTTTAAATGGTTAGAAATTAGATAATATTTATTTCAATATATGCTTTATTATAAAGATAAGTATATTATTATATGGAGTATTCAATGACAGTTAAATGTTTTAATTTAATAAATAAATAAACTCACTAGAAATCTTGATATATAATATAATAAAAGTTATATCGGATGAATTTGGATTTTTGATTAGTTGAATTCTAGTTTTGAGCTTAATATCTTCTTCCACAGTTTGATTAATCCCACTTCAAATGGGGTCACTGATGCAGATCATTCATCTCCAGGTTGCTCGGTCTGGAGCCATTTCCTCCTTGAGTGTCATCTCCTGCAGTCCCTCTTCACTTGGTCAATCCATCTGGTCTTGAATCTGCCCCTGGGCTTTTTCCCCTGTGGTTCCATCTCCATAATCTTTCTTTTGACTTAATTTTCTTCTCTTCTCTTAGCATATCCAAACCACCTTAATCTTGATTCTTTCATTTTTCACTAATTTTCCTCACCTTCATATTTTCTTGTATTTATGTCATTACTCACCTTGTCCTTTCTAGTTAAACCCGAGGTGAACCTAAGCATTCTCATTTCTGTTACACATTGTTTGTCTTCTATTTTCTTAGTGGTCAGCCATGTTTCTACCTCATACATCAGTGTTGGATGCACCACAGTTTTATAGACCTTCCCTTTTAGTCCTGTTCCTATTCTCCTATTGCAGAGTATCCCAGAGACCCTTCTCCAATTATTTTATCCAGCTTGAGTTCTCCCCCATAACATCTCCATCCAGTGATACATATTTATTCATCCAGGTGTCTCTATCTAAATTTTTCAGCTTCAGGTAATTTCTTCTTCTTCTAACATAATGCTCCCTTTACCACTTCCATAAAAGAGCACTAGTTTTATTTTCTGATAATTCTCATTTCTCCCTCCAGTTCTTTCCTCCATTCTTCTATTCTATCCTAAGCTTCTTTGATGTCTTTGGCTGCAATCACAACATCATCAGCATACATGTTCCAGGGTGCTTCTGTGCGGATATCTTCTGTTAGAACATTGATGACGATATTAAATAGTAGGGGACTAAGAGCTAAACCATGATGCATACCCACTTTCACCTGAAATGAGTCTGTTTCATCCGAACTGCATCTCACACTGGTTTGACCTCCTTGATACATATCTTGGATCATGCGGATGTATTTTTCTAGGCACTCTATCAAATGCTTTTTTCCAAGTCAATGAATACTAGAACAATTCCTTGGTTGAATTCTATGTTTTTCAATAAGTTGTCATAGTGCAAAGATTGCAACTGTGGTTCCTTCATTTGGCATGAAGCCCAAACTGTTCCTCACTGACATCTATTTCCTGTCGTCAATTTTCTATTATTCTCTCCCATATTTTCATTGTGTGGCTTATCGGCTTTATTCCTTGGTAATTACCATAGTCTATAATATCTCCTTTGTTCTATTATTCTCTCCCTCATCAGCTTTATTCCTCAGTAATTACCACAGTCTAGAATATCTCCTTTGTTCTTATAGATTGAACCAAAATGCTTCTCCTTTCATTTGGCATATTCTCTGTGATGTTGTTAAAAAGTTTGGTCAGAAAGGTGATTCCATCTTCTTCCATTATCTTGCACACTTCTACATGGATGTTATCTGGTCCCACTGAGGTTTCCACATTTCATTCTTCTAACTGCTTGTCTAATTTCTTCCCTACTAATCTCTAGGACTGGTCCCAAATTTGGAGTTCCCATTCCCTTGTCAATCCGAGAGTTTTCTTTATTTAGTTGGTGCCTACAATATTGCTGCCATTTAGCTGTCATTTTGTTCTTGCTGCACAACATCTTATTGTTAGAGTCTTTTTATTCAATTTGCTTGGTAAGTATCTTTACTATTTTTGTCTCATTGTTTTGCAATGTGCAAAATCTTCTTAACTCCTTCTTTCTCTAAGCTTTTATATAAGTCTGAATATGTGTCAGACCTGGATTTGGCATCAGATTTCTTTGCTTCTTTCTTTGCTGCATTATATTTGACCCTAAAATTCACCTCTCTGTCTTTATCCCATTCTTTTTTGGCCATTTTCTTATAAAAATTTTTTCCTACACCTCTGTATTCCACCACCAAGTCCCCTTATTTTCTTTTATCACTCCTAATGTCTGACTAAGAACTTGATCTACAATTGCATGAAGATTGTTTGCAGCTCTTGTCTAGAGATCTTCCTTTTTCTTCTTTGTCTTCAGCCTTTATCAATGTTTGTCAATAAATTGCTTTCTGCAAGCTTTGTCTCCAAGTTTCCACCATTTGGTCTTGATGATACCTCTTCTAGGAACAGTTTAATTTCTGTGAGATTTGCATGCATAGTAAAAGGCTATGCTGTTGACCTATAGCTTCTCCTGGCACAACCTTGAAATCCTGTATTTCTTTTAGGCCTGTTAGTCTATACATGATATAGTCAATTTGGGATTCCCTTCTGCCACTCATGTAAGTGATCTTTTGATTTGGGAGTTTCTTGAAGAAGGTGTTCAATAGTGCCATATCCATTGAAACATCCAAAATCAATTATTCTATCCTCTTCTTTATTTTTTCCCAATTCCCTGACTACCCAGGATTCTCTCTAACTCACTGTTCTCTCTGCCCACATGTACATTTACATCTCAACAGAGAAAGAATCCATCTGATTGTTGGATTGAACCCCAAATGTCATCTATCCCATCCCAAAACTGTCCCTTTCTTCCTCATCACAATCTGACTGTGGAGCATATGCAACTAAGCACAATAATAACACAACTCCAAGTCAATTCTCATTAAGATAATCCTGTCATTATACTGGGTAACTTCCAATATCTTATGTTTTAAATTTAGGATCAGTATAATTCTAACCCTCATTTCTCCTAGAATCACTACCACAGTAGAATAGTTTGAAGCTACTTCCCAAATTTCCTTGCCTTTTGGCCTTTCCATCTTGTTTCTTGAACTACAATAATGTCCACTTTCCTTTTATCATCATGTCCACAATTTCACTGCCTTTTCCAGTTATTGGGCCAACATTGAGAGTACCAATAGTCAGTCTGACCGAGTGATCTTTTATCATTTTTTCACTTCTCATCCTCCTACTTCTCTGAGCTATCTCTTTTAACTATATCCACTTATGATATGATAGACCTTGTCTGCTTCTCAGTGGGGTCAGGTGAGGCCCTGGCACATCACTTATAGGAGAGGTCCCCAACCTTATGCCTGTGGGCACCATGGCACCCACAGACCATTTTAAATGTGCCCGCAGCTATCCGAACATGATAAAAAAATTATTTATCTGATACAAATAAATTTAATTTTTAAAATTTCTTATAAATTATTGTATTATATTGTAATCAAATTGTAGGGCATACTATACTTTTACAGTGTAAAAATATAAACGTTAATTATATGTTAAAATTTTATTTTTGAAATAAATATTTTTTATACATTATGTGTATTATTAACAATATCCAACTATAAATTTACATTGAAAAAATAAATGGTGCCCGCCACCTGGCCGGTATTATAAAATGTGCTCTTAAGTGCAAAAAGGTTAGGGACCCCTGACTTACAGGGTATGCCCTAGCATGATCTTGATAATTTTACATCACATAGTTTGAGTGGCAAGGTCCTGGTTTTACAGCCACATGCACTTGCTGCCACCAACCTATCATGGGTAGCCCCAGATAGGAAACCAGCATCTTTCTAAGTATTTGCAGTGCTATGGCCATTAAAGATGCTGCATCCATGCCCATAGATCTCTGGTACTAAGCCTTTCCAATATCCTCATATTTTGCCTCGGGCCAGTAATGGTAATGCTGTTGTCTCCAATACCATGGCTTCTGGCTTGGCTTCTGGGTATGGCACCAGAAATTCACCTTGGCACAATCTCATCATTGGATTTTGTGATATTTAGCTGGAAACCTAAGGGGCCATCCTTATGATCTTCCACTCCCTGTTAGCATTGCCAATGTTGATTCAGGACTGCTCATTTGCCTGGATGCTTATTTACAGCTGACCTCCATGTCTGGGGTCCATTCCTCTATCCACCATCTGGAGACTCACCTGGTACCTCTGTCTCAGGGGTTTTGAGCTCAAGATATTGTATAATAAAAGTCCAAACTTAGTGAGCAAAACTTTTATTAAAGAGTGCTTAACACACACTATATATTTAGATAAATATCTTTTTAAAATATTTTAAAATCATAAATTATTTTGATTAAAATAGATATATAATATGCATTTACAATATAGGGCACTAAAAATATTTTTTTATTTAGCTAGAAATGAAAATATGATTATTTTAGACATTAACTGTAAAAAAATAATAATGAAAGATTAGGGTCCAGTACCTTATCAATTAAACCACTAAACATCACATGATCACCATCCATTGATTATCCTAGCTTGCCCTGAGTAGATACTGTATGGAGAGTTTTATCTTACCCAATTGTGTGTGTGTATATATATATATATATATATTAATAAATCACGTTCAAGCACAGGAAGTGATAGATTGAGCAATGACTTATGAACATTTAGCTTTCTAGTCCACCATCCTATGACTGCATTAATCTTATGTAGGGCATTAATTGTGCATTAATTTATACTATTGCTAAGTTGTATAAAAATAGAAATTAATTAGAGAATTCTACAGTATTTTCAGGTAATAGACTTACAAGCAGCTAGGATTCTTTACTTAGCTTTTAAAAATTAATCATTTAATACTTACAAGAAGTAAAAAAGTTTTAAATGCAATTTACAATTATAACATTTAAGGATGTGGAATTGATAAGAAAAATTTTCTGCTAAACAATGTTGGAAACAAAATGCCCTCCCCATCCCCCCCCTCCACAGAATTTTTTTGTCTGCATTCTCATTCTCTGAGATACTTGAATAGTATTTTTAATTGATGTAGTTTGTTTTACACAATCTTTAAAAATTTAATTACTTAATATTTATGAGAGGAAAAACTATATACACCTGGGTCTCGTTTTCACGATAGATAGGTTCCTCAGAAAACACGCGCTTAAACGAAATCGTGCAAAAATAGACTTAACTTACTTTGAAAAAGGGGATACAGACTGTGATTTTTCAAAAATCGTGTAAAAGCAAAGCACCAACGTAAGAATTTTCTTTTAAATTCATGCAAAAAAATAAAAAATAAAATATGACTAATAAAAATTTCAAATTTGAAAAAAATTGATACAAGTCAAACTTTTTTTAACTATAATATTTAATTTTATTCAAAACAATATATTTTTATGCATAATTTACAATAATTTATATTTTTTTTATACATGTTTTAATTATTATCGTATTTGCAGGTAAAAAGGTTCATTTGCAAACTGATAAAAAATCAGATTCTTCACAAGATGAAATACAACTACGCCAACGTCACTCTCATGTTGTGTTAATTAATGTTTTTCTGGTGACAATGTAATTATTAATTAATCTAACAACTAAAAATATATTCTTATTTTTGCTCTTTAATTTTCAATTTTAATGGTGCCCTACTGCTCATCTTTTTAAAAATAAACTTATGGACACTAAATGATTAATAATTGATTAAACGTTCTTTTTTTAAAAGCAAAAACAGAATATGATTTAAAATGCAAAAATTAACATGCATTCAATGTGTTTGAACAAATGTTACATTATAATCTTGTAAAATTTAATGTACCTTGTATACATTAAAATGTGGAAATCATGATTTTAATTTCATTGTTTGCATAAAATCTTACTATTATAAAGCACTGAAAATATTGGAAATTACTAAGTTGAAAGTTTAAATTCAATAATGTGCTATTACTTTCAATATAACGTAAATGCTATTAAATTTATTATTTAAAGTAATAATGCAATATCGGAGTTTGACTTCTTGGTGAAACATGAATTGCGTAACTT
>JAQFVV010000780.1:0-222311 GCA_028023455.1 Epiperipatus broadwayi | reverse complement strand
TGTAGCCCCAGGAATGTCACCCATAAGGTGTTAAATTTGGAGTACTGGCAGATGAGTTGGAGTTTGGTCGGATTAGAGGTCTCAACCACCTCACTCCGGTCAGCTTTGGTATATTTTGCTTGGGCTCTGAATTTTGTTGCATGAGTGTACAAATCTGACTGTTACAATATATATATATAGTTTTTATAATGGAATAATACCAGATTAAAAAATAAATAGTAGTGTAAATATTTTATTATTGAAGAAATATAATTTTGGTAATAGAAAATATGAATCAGTTTATGCATGAGAGATTTTCAATGGGTTTTCAAACAAATAACTACTTTTAATAAATTACTGATCTGCTGGTTAAAGTTCATCTAAATATTGATTCAGAAAGAATAATGAAGACAAGCCAGGTTCTCATTACTTCCTTACTGTGCAGGATGGAACTCAAAAGTGAAGGATTCAAAAGAATCATATTCTGGATGTACATATTTTTGATAACTAAGTAAGTAACTTATATAAGGGTAAACCTTCGAAAAATGTTTGGAGATTTAATAAATTGTTGCTATTATTTATAGAATGGTTCAAGATAATTTTCCTATATATCATATTCAAATTATATAATGTGTGTATATTTAATACTAACACATATTAAAGTTTTACACTTATATATTATATAATTACTTATATAATATCAGAGCTAGTCCAAGAGAGCGGAGCAGTACAATGTTTTCATGGGTATCTATGGTGGTCTTAATTCTCTTAAATATGATAAAAACACTTGGATATTAAAAAAATTATTTTATTTGCAAATATTTCCTACCTCTACTAGCAATTTTTCAGGATTGTCCAAAAAATAATATGAAAACTTTTGAAAAAAAAATTTAAAAATTTCAATTTTACTAAATAAATATTTTTGTTTTAAGATATTATTTAATTACTGTTTTAAAAATTATTTTTTTAAACATTAATTTGTTTTATTTTAGCATGTGTTTTATTCTTTGGGTTTATTTTATAACAATAAATGAATAAAACATGTAAGGTATTTACCAAACACATTGCATGACTAAAGTGATATTTTCATGTTTTTCTTGCAAAAGCACTGAATAGTCCATCTTGCTACCCTGTCTGATACATCATCAATCTATACAACGTTTGCTATTCTGATTTTAATTTATAATGCATATCACTACTCTTGTGCTCTCAAATTTGTGCTTTTACTATACACACCCATTTCTCATATTTTTTTTCTAACTTTATAAAATCTAACAATGTCCTATTTAATATTAAATACTTCTTTCAATTTGTGTAATTTTCCTTTATTTTGAAAGTGTTTGAGTTACCTAAACAATCAATGAATAATAGTTTGGGTCCAAAACCACTGCTTCTTAGCATCAGGCATCTTTCTGTCAACCACCAGTTAATTGGTAACTTTACAATCCTTTCTTAATAAGGGACACAATTTAGTTGTAATTGTCATGAATTATAAATACCAAAAAATTTTATTTATATATATTTCCATTCTACTTTCAAGAGACTCCAACTAACCTTTCACGTAGGAACTATCAGACAATTGAGGAAAAAAACAGGGTAGCAAGATTGATTATTCAATTTAATGGAAGATATCAAATATAAATAATTCAGGTTTATATCTTAAATTCTTAATATGATGAAATAAATAATTTTTATATACATAGACAAAATACTTTTGATGTCACCAAATAACATTTTAAAGTTTTCATGGGATGCTTTAATGCTAGAAGTTGATATATGATAAAAGTGCTATGAGTAAATTTATTTATAGTGAAAAAAATGAGAGTGGATGTCAAAGAAAAGCTGAATATTATAATTTTCTTTTTTGAGAAAAATACTAAACAGAAATGGACAGGAAAGCATCCAAATTAAAATACAACAGGAATGAATTATATTTTGATGAATAGAAAATATATATTTTAAGATTTTCTGTTTTTAATAGATTCAACATAGAATGTGGTTATCGTTTAGTTATATATAATATATGTGTTATGCAAAACTAGAGAAATGAAAATTATTAAAAAAGATAGTATCAACAATTGATATTTTTAATTTTTAGAGCCATCAAAAGAAATTAAAATGTATTTATCATTTTAAAATATTGACAGACTTTGAAGATGGTCCAAAATTATGTAAATAAATAAGAAAATAACTGATAACCTATTAAAAACTATAATAAAAATAGATGTTACAAAGAAGCAGCAATTTACCAATAAATTTTATGCTATGACAAAAGAACATATGAAAAAAAGGAATATGAAAACTTGTAAAAATGATCCATTAAGATGAAGGAAATATCTAGAGTTTTGTAAAATGGTAGAAAAAAAGTTACTAATAATATCGGAAAACACAACTGTGAATTTATAAAGGAAAGTTATAGAAGAGAATATTTTCAAAAGTATAAAACAATACCTTGGCATTGGAAAAAAAATTGTTTCAGCAATAGGAACCAAAAAACTATTACTAATAAAAGAAACAATATCACAGAATGTGTCAAAGAATTCTACTAGGAATTATATAGTAACGAAGAACAAGAAGACAAAATATTTCATACAGTTATTAATATTTAATGAATTGCTCAATATTTTAAATGAAAAAGTGAGGCATACAAATAAATTCATGGTGAAAGTTAAAGCTCCAGAAAATGGTAACATTAGATGAAGAAATAAAAAAAATATTGAAAAACTATATATCAAATGTTTAAAAGATAAAGATGAAATGATTGGGAAAATGCTGTAAAACTATTTTATTTGAAAAATATGATAGAGAAGATCTTAGAAATAACATATCTGTCAGTCTTCTATTGAGTTTACATAACATCTTCACCAAGAAAACTACAACTCGTCTTCAATAAACCTTGAATTCTAATCAACCAGATGATAACTGAATTTAAAAGTTGTGCTAGTGTAATGGTTAATATCCATGTATTGAGAGAAGTTGTTTGTAGGATGAATGAATAAGAATTGTCATTATGCTTTGAATTTGTAGATAATGAAAAGCATTTAACTCTTTAAGAACTTCTATGGTGACTATAGTTTTAGCCTATCAAGTTATAATCCAGGATATTGCCATATTTTGAAGAATATTTATCAAAATATAATAGTAGTGATTAGATTACATGGCAATGGTAAGAAGAATCTGTAAAAAAAATGACATTGAAAAGATTGTGTGATATGATGATTCCATAACTCCAAAACTTTTAACATCATTTTTACAACAAATATTTTTTTAATTAAAAATTAAAATGTTAATGCAGACTAATTAAATCATTTAGATATGGCTGTTTTAGCAAATAATACTGCACAGTTTCAGAAAATGTAACAAGAGTTATTAGATGAATATAAGAAAGTAGGACTAAAGATAATCAGAAAATCATGAATTTAAAAAAAATTGACAAAAATACCCTTTGTTAGATTATTAGTGTAGATATGAATGTTGAAGCTAATCATAGGATTAAACTAGGATGGAGTGCTTCTGGTAGAAATAATTTAGTATTAAAAATATGCATATTTATTTGAAAAAGATTTTAATTAATGTGTTTTATCAGTTATTATTTATGGATCTGAAATTTGGATCCTTAACAGAACAACAATAGAAAAACTTCAAATCACTCAAACACGTAAGTAGAGATATATCTTTGGTAGTAATAAAAAAGGATCAAAAAGTGAAATAATTGAATGAAAGAACAAACAAAGATCACTTACATCATTAAAAGAATTAAGATATTGAAATGATGCTGGATTGGATATAATGGAGAGTTGAATTCTTGAATTGGATTCCAAGAGATTTTAAAACACATAGAAATGAGATCACGTGTAAGACGGATGGATGAAATAAGGAAGTTTGTTAGTATGAAGGTCAGAAGAGAGGCCATGAATATGAGAAACTGGGTTTAAATTTGTTTTTTTCTTCAATGAATTGATAATGGTTGAGTGATAATGATGACATGCATGTGTGTATTTATATATTAAAAATATAGATATAAAATGTTATTTATTAAAAAATTTAAATTCTAATGCAAATATTTAAAGTGCAAGATTTAAAATAGATTCTGATCTAGAAAGAATTACATAAAGAAAGAAAAAAATTACATTGAAGTTTAAATTATTGCAAATTTGTAGAAGTGTGTGTGTGCTTTTAAATATTCCCTAAAATCTGAAAAGGCATATATAAAAGATAATCAATAAAAACAAACATTGTAATCAAAATATGAATATAAGTAAACTATCTATATATTTTTTAAAATTTTTTACTGAGAATTTTATTAAATTATAAGCTTTTTATATAAATTAATTTATAATTTTTAAAAATTAAAGATGAAATTATCCAATAAATGTACATTACGTCATAATAAATAATGCAACATTTTCATTAATGTATAGTCGATCAATGATAATATCAATCTAAGAAATAAACATATATATATAATATACATACAAATTATATAGATATAATATAAATAAATAAAAAAATTGATTCAATGAAAATTGATATTTATATCTATAGCCTAATGATAGCTTATACCACTAAACATCACATGATCACTATTACTTATGCTAGCACATAACTTTTATTAAAACAGGCATATCTGTCCATACAGTAGTGCCACTCAGTGCCATCCAGAGTAATTAATGGATGCCAGAAGGTTTGTGCATAAAATTTCTCATTTAATGCCTAGTCATCCAATATCCCTAGACTAGTTTCAGGCTTGTTGCCTTCATCAGTGAGGAAATATAGATGCAGTGCTCTCAGATCCAAAGCTCCTCACTGATAAAGGCAACAAGCCAGAAACTAGTCTGAGTAGGCACTAGATGGGGATTTTATGCACAAGCCTTCTGGCATCCATTGATTACTCTGGTGGTCACTGAGTGGCACTACTGTATGGATAGTTTATACCTGTAAAAATATTATATATTAAAATTTTAAGAAGTTAACAATAATTTATTTTTAATCTTTAAAAAGAACTATTTATTAGAGTTACCAGAAGTTTCATTACTGAATAAGGCTTTTTGTTAGCAAATAAATACTTTATTATAGTGATAAGAATAGCAGACTCAGGAATTAAACGTCCCTGTATCAATTTCCTACTAGAAAATCACTGTTTTGTTACTTTAGTAGTATTTAGATTCATCTGACTTCATGAGCAACTTATCCTATAATTAGTTTTAGTCAAAAAACTTGTGTTACAATAAAAAAATAGTTTGTATAACATTAAAATATGCTGTTTAAAAATTTGAAAAGTAAGTACACAAGTAATAATAATAATAATAGTGGTAGTAGTAGTAATAGTAGTAGTAGTTGTGGTAGTAGTAGTAATAGTAGTAATAATAACAATGATGACAGTGATGACAACAACAACAACAATAACAATAATAATAATAAATGTTTTAAATAAAAGCTGTTAAAACAAGTTGTCTAAAAAAGAGGTAATCAATGATATTATTCAGATTATTTATGTGGGTGTACGTTTCTAAAACTGATATTCACATTATCAATAAATGTAATTAGAGGGATTTGAACTCAGGATATTTCATTTATTCATCCTCCATTCCATCTCAAGCAACCAATACACATGATCACACACATTCAAAGAAGATATATGATTTCCAATATATATATATATTATAACCTTTCTATCCAGTATTGGGCCCCTCTAAATTTGGGCCGTCACAATCTGCCCTTTACTTATGTTGTGTAACTACTGTACCAGTCAAGTTTGTACATTCGCGTAACAGAATTCAGAATCCAAGCAAAAGAGACCGAAGCTGACCAGACTAGGACTGTAACATCCCGAGTCCGACCGCACTTCAACTCGTAAGCCAGGATTCCAAGACTCAAGACCCTACGAATGACCACCTTGAAATTACACGTAGTATACCTCTTTCCACACGGCCGACATAGGTCACGGAGAAGCAATAAGACTCTGATGAATAAAAGAAAGGTTCTTAATTGACTAAAATATCACTAAATTTAATTTAACCTAATGCATAGTTTTCACATATATAGACTATAAATAGTAATTAGAATTGGATTGAATTAGATCAATAACGAAACAGAGAACGAAATACATTAAATTAATTATATATTTATTTACAATTGGCATAAAATTGATCAGTTTTACACATTTCAGAGTCGAATGTACAAACATTTGATAATTCAAAATCACTTTACATAAGTAATCATTAAATTTCATAGATGAGTTTAACATGTGCCCATCCTAAGAATTGTTTACAATTGATACATAATTAATCACTACGTTATGCCTATAAATCTTGATAAGCCAAATCCTATTACATTTGTGGCTGGAAGATACATAATTATATCGAACTTTGATCATGAATTTATTTACTAAAATACCCAATATAATTTAATAACGAGCTCATAAACCAGCTCAAGTAATGATCGATCGAACATGGCTTTCGAGAGAAAATTTCAGAATGCTGAAAGCGTTATGTTAAGGTGGGAGAGTTGGCTGAAATAAGATTTTACCAATGCGCTATGGCACAGGTAAACAATAATAGGAAAAGTCACTCTGCGGATGGATGAAATAACTTCAGGGTTCTTGCGACAAACGCTGGTACCCTGTAACCGATCGCAATGCTGCATGAAAAGGAACATTGCATTCAGGAATGGCGGGGGTCTTACGTGCTAACCTGGCCTTGGCTCAGGCTTCGCTACTGCTCTACCCTATAAGAGAAGATGTGCTGGCAATGCCGTGGCTCCATCTTAAGATACGTATATTACGTATAGCAGCAAAACGAGAATAATTTTATAAAATAATATCACATCCGCCAAGCAAAGAATAGTATATTTCATACTATGAAATACGAGTTAATAGCATATTAGCTCTGTCAAATTGGGACCAACTCTTGTGTAGCCTGATAATAAATGTCTATGCTACTAAAAGGGAATATTATTACATCTGTACTTTGACATGTTCGATCTATTAAGTTACTTATAGAGAATAAATATTTAAGGAGGAAAAGTATATTTCTATGGACTTAAGCATTTAAATGTCAAATATACTTATATGATCAAGGCTAAATTTAATTCTAAATAAAACTATAAGGTTAAGTTTTTAACTGGTTGATTATAAAAAAACCACCTTTCACATATTAAATCATTTAAATAATAAAAAAAATAGGATTTCGAAACAGCGCAGAAAGTTGATGCTATAAATAAATTAAGCGAAGATTTTCAAATAATATCTTCTTAAAACATAAAAATAAGTGCCTACTGTTTCGAAATATTGGCATATAAAATATAATAAGCATTTAAAATAAACAAAGAAATATAGACACAACCGCAGTGATATAACTTTAAACTAAATAATTTACTTTAAATGAAAGGAAAATATAAATTACTCAGATTATTTAAACTTTAACACATTAAATTTTGGATAGCAATTGACATATTTAAAATATTAATTAAATGGATTTAAGTTTTGGTTGCATTTAGCTTTATCATTATTTTAAAAGAAAGTTAGCTAACTTATATAGATATTATTTACATTTACACCGAATTACACAGAATTACACAGAGCTCTGCGGTTTGAAAAATAAAACGGTACCGGTATGATTTATTTGAAAGTTCTTGGCTGTTGGTTTGGTTTAGTTTGACTGGGCGGCATCATCTTTCCCATTATGTTAGGCTCATCTCTTCTATCGGCATGATGGTGGTTTAGGCATTTCGACGAGAGAAACCCCGTTCTCCCGCGGAGTAACAGCAACAAGATGCCTGCTTTTAGCCGGACATGTTCAAATTAACAATTGTGAATACTGGCTACAACTCTCACTAACAATATGGCTGTCTATCTCTAACAATATGGCCCTCTCTCTCTAACAATATGGCTGTCTATCCCTTGTTAAAAAATACAGAGTATTTATATGTTTTCCTTATCGGAATCTCCCGCCTCAAGACTCATTAAACTCAGGAATTTAATTAAGTATTTTTCAATTTATAATCCAGATCTTAGATAACTTATGTTAGAAACATTCCATAAGCTATTATTATAATTAAGATTTTTCGTTGCAAACAATTGTCCAATTTAGATTTTAAAATAACTTACTCTTATCTAAGGAGATTTTAATTAGTAAATTTTGAACTAGTTTTACTTTTTACGAATTCCAAGTGTGGTCGTTAATGACACTTGTTTACAATCAAAAATCTTTTAATTACTTGACCAGCTTTTATTTTTAATCTTACATATAATAGAAACTCTTTCTATTTAAAAACAACCTTTTAACATTTTTTTAAAACGAAAACATTTTTAACATATTTATTAAAAATAATTTACAAATATATTTTGATATAGCTTTTAAATATATCTTTGAGAAACTTTTCCCTGAAATATATTTAAAACAAGAAATCTTTTAACAATTTTAAAGAAACATTTAATAGTATTTTTAGATAACGGCTTTTACATATTTTAAATCATGTCTTTCTTCTATATAGCACAGATTATATATCCACATACGAAATTACAATATTAAACAACAAAATTAATAATTTACTCTTAACTTAAATAATATAATAAACATTTTTAGAAATATTAAATAACTTTAGGATGCTATAATTTTACTAATCCTATCTAATTATAGCGTTCGTTCGCACGTAAATATATAATACTGTTTAGACAGACATGAACTAATTTTAAATTTATTAACATTTAAATAGGTTCGAACTTAGCACAGATGAGAGTGTCATTAGGTTTGATGGTGAAACGGAAAGGGATTGGAGGTTTCCATTTCACTATGTACACCTCGAGCCCACCACGTTACGCCACAATCTACCCTCTCACCCTATGTGTAATTACGTGTATATGTAGCTTATGTGTATATGTGTACTCCACTTCTCCCAGAATAAGTAATATAATATAGTGAAAATCGCCTCCCCGGGTTCTAGCTCTAATAATTAATGAGATATTCAATTAAATGTGTTACTAGCTCAGGTTTCTTAAAAAATTAACTTAGGTTCTGTTTTAGACTAACTCAAATAACTATTCTATAATTCATGAGATTAGAAGTGGAAATAAGGTGACAAAGTAGATTGCATTGAGATAATATCCCATAGGATACCACCTCAATGGCATAAGAACACTATCCCCCCCTTTTACTACTATTACATATAATAACTACATAGTATTCTTATGACTTCTGCAACTTCTAATCACTAAACTCATTTAACAATTAAAGTATTAATCTTTTATCTATCATAACAATAATAGTAATTATCTAGCTCAGATAAAATAATCTCAGGTTCTTAAATTTATTCAATGTTAAATTAAAATAAAGTAGCAAAATATGATAAGGGATTTTGTGTCATAATTTACTACTCTGAATTAGATTAATAATAAAATAATAATAATAATAATAATAATCACAATCTTCATTGTTTAATCCAACTAGTACGGCTTTTCTTTTATCGCAAATTTATAACCATAATAAATTAGTTAATAATTCAATATCCTCCCTTTGTTTATCTTTTTCCTTACATAATAAAATAATTAGTAAGTGGCAGTGTTTAGATAATCTGATAAATGAAGCAAGTGGCAACTAATAGCATATAATTTAGCAAATTACTATAACAATGGATTTATGACCAATAATGCAATGCAATTTCATAATTATTCAATTACAAAACACCAATAAACATTTAAGATTAATTATACTTCTTTATTTATATTTTGTGCAAACAATTATATATTTAATTTAATGTCGGTAAACATATCCTATGAATTCATGCAATGATGTAGAGAAAACAAAACTCAGACACAAGTTTTAATAACAAATTTTAGAATTTTATTAACAACAATCAAAATTAAGATAAAACAAAGAAATCTATTTACATTTATTTACAAGGGATATCCTCCCTTCTTTTAACACTACAAAAGTTAAATTATACATTTTTAGATTTCTTTTATAGTTAATTTAAATTATTATACTTTTATAAGTTATTTATTTATTTCTCATTAAGTTTATTATATTACTTAGTTTAACTATTTTATGGGTAATACTATTCTTTACCTTTTAATATTAACATTACAGTATTATAAGTTATATATGTGGGTAAACATCATTTATAAACATTATAAATTTACAATCAATATGGTTTTTCCTCTTAAAAAAATACATTTTCTTGTAACTCTCTATAAGTCACTCTGCATATTGTTCAAATATTATTACTACCTATTACATTTGTTATCTAATGCTCGTAAACTCTAATACATTTTTTTTTCATAAGCCATACTCATGTATAATGCCATAACACGAGCTTAATTATTTCCTGTTTCAGTTTAACATATATTATAATCATCGAATGTTATTACATTCTTTAAATATGCAATACTTATATTTTTAAATATAATCAACAATAAGAACATGTTAAATCATTTTTAATATTTTTGTATATTTCTATTTGGGTATATTTTTATCAAATTATAGTTCATTTGTTAAAATTAACATAATTCTCTGACTCCTTCCTCTCTTAGGATATATGCATCTTTTTTCAATAATCATAATCTACTCTTTGTTAATACCTAACTATTCTTATTTCAAATAACAGCATGACATACATTCTAAAATATCTATTGTTTCTTTTCAATAGACTTATCAAATAACGATGTAGTTGCAAGAAATACAGATAAAGATAGCGAAAGATGTATAGGATATTGGGAAGATAGATAAATAACTCATCAAAATATATACTTCAAAATGTATGGAACAGTGTGGATAGGGCCAAAATTCCTTGTCTGATAACCCTGACGATAAGCACGATGTGGCAGCTATTTATTCAGCTTTACCAAACATCTAATAAGATTCACAAGAAAGATAAAAATAACACTGTCCATGACAACATGTGTAACAGTCGTAGGGCTTTGTTAACTACGCTGATTACCATTTAAAACTACTTATAATTTCATTCCCTGTAGCATCCTAGTTTTTTAATACATCATCTTGGTTTCCGAATCTCCATGTACTATCAAGTCACTATCTAAACTATCTCTCAAGATTTTCACTGTATCCAACATCGATAAAACTAACTACCTTTTAAACAATAAACAAAATTCACTAATATAAAACATTCCCCTATTCTATAAGAACAATTTGTCTTGCTTTATTACACTGTAGGTTCGACATCTACGTTTTATTAAATAACACTTAAATATCCTAATCGGAAAAATTAACAGAAAATATGACATAACCATTGGTTATATTGAACTACATTAATCACACATAAAATGAGTATAGTATGCATATTTTTAAAAAATCTAATTACATCTCATAGTGTTTTAGAGTGTTGTTTTTCAAAATGCGTTTTACAATAATTACAACAATAAAACTTTTTCATTACATTCATTCGGTTCACAGCTGATCTAAATAAATAAAACATACATTATATCATTAATAACCATAAAATGTACCAAAATAATCTTTTACCTTCCTATTAGAGTTCACAGTGGGTTTCTTTCTCCTCGAGCATCGCAAACATACAAAATTTCCACACACATACAATTTTATTTGAACATTCAAAATCAAAAAAAACAACATATTATTTTATATAATGTTATATTGCAAATTAATGTATTTGTTTCCCTATTGCTATCTAAACTCAATGTTTAACTTAGATTAATAAAGAAAATAATTTAAACCATAATCACATATTTTTCTGGCGGTAAATCTTGGTTAGTCCCATAATATTTATTATTTTCTTCTTTGTCCGAATGTTCTCCTTTCTGATTATTAAAGTTTTAAAATAAATTAGTTCATTTAGTTAACTGTTTAGACGATCTTTAGTTGTAATGTTTAATTCAAAATTATTAAAAAACCATTTATTTAGTTATCCCACGAAGTTTTTAATGTTCGGGCGAATATTACCTCGGCGCTTTGATGCATCTTTATTTCTATCAGAACTACAAGTATTTATATCATTACGGTACCAAATTGCGTTTTTCCATGGATCCAATATTTTATATTTATTTCTCTGTAAACTATATTTTTTTTTTCTTCTTCTTTAGGCAAGTAATTTCCTTGGTAATTTCACTTTTATTCATTATTATTTTATATACGACATTTTTGATCTTTAACTATTTCTAGAGTAATTGCTCAGGTCATCTTAAAGAAAGTAATTCATAAAAATCTTTTTGTCCATTTATTCTTACACGAATAATATTTATTTTTTATTTTTCCTTATATTCATTAACTTTGCGCACAATGTCCTTTCATTAATTTTACACGCACTAAAGCAGTTTTCATAGTAATATGCTATACAAACTATATCAACGAACAACGTTAACATTTTTGAAATATTACAAAATTTATAACTTAGTTTTAAGAATCCATCCATTTTTTATTGAAAATTCAGATTATATTTTAATAGAATCCACTGGCAGGTAACTGTGGAGTTAGTGAAACATTATTATGAGAACTTTTTTTTTTAAATTTTATTCTTAGATTCGCTTCGAAAGATTTTAAAATGTTAGTTAGTTTCTTTCAAAGATATTTATTAAAAATTCTAATAAAATTGACTAATAATTGAAGAAAGAAAGAAATTTTAAAGAGCTTAAAATTTTACCTCTGCTCTGGAGTCAACACATTTTTGTTCTCCTCGTTTATACAATTAATTGGCGTGATTTTTTGTTGTCTGCCAAGATCTATCTTTTTATTGGTCAATTCCTACTTTGGTTTGTAAACATTTTCTAAAGTTTTAAAATTATGATGTAATAAACTTAAATATTAACCTATTATTATTTTTAAATTAATTAGTATCTATTACAATTTAATTACTTCTAAATAATTTTGAAACAATAATTAATAAAATGTACAATCTTATTTTTTATGATAATGTGTGACAATTCCATCCAGTTCCATAATATACTATTTAAATATTTTAATTATTAGTATTAATTTAAACTGGTGCTTATACATAAAATATTCCAGACAGTCACGTAAACATTTCCGGTGTTTAGTCTATTTTTATCTGTCTTAATAAATTTGCTACTTATATTATTTAAAATGATTATATAAAATTTTGAAAAATAATTTAGAAAAATATAGAACTAGATGCAATCCTCACCCTCACAATACTTATTATTAAACATATTACATTAACCCTTCATTGCTTAACCCTAGTTTCTAATTTTAAATACTATATAATATTAATTTCAAAATTTTTTAGTAATTGACCATTCATAATCATCATTGACCTATAGAAAAGGGCACAATATATATATATTTCATGCAAAACCAGAATTAATTAGTTGGGCCAGATCATAGATTTTTTCACAGTGTTTGCATCTCATTTTAGCAGTGTTTGTGAAATTTGATATTATTTATAGCCAATAGTTTACAAAAACCATCAGTATTTATTTAATAAAAATGTTGAGTGTATTTAAATGAACTGAAGTTTTTTATATATTTTCAATTTTTCATGTATAAATAAATATTTATGATATTAAAAATATAATCAAATGGTTTATTGCTCAGGAGTTTGCAAGAATTTTGAGCACTAGAGTGACAAACTGTGCTGTGATTCTTGGGACTTAAGGTTCAGATTCTACCTTCATTTTTTTTTACCAAACCGGGCAGGGTATCTGTTAGCTTCAATCTGAAAACATTGTTTGACTTTACCCAGTAAATAAACAACCAAATAATTTATTGCTTGAGAGTTAATATAGTGTTTATATGAAGTTTGAACATTGGATAAGATTGACCCAAAATCTACAGGTTTTGGGTTCTAGAGCTCACCACTCACTAATCATATAGAGCAACTGTTAAGTAAAAACAATCTTATTTACATAAAAATGTTTTGCTAATATTTTTTGTTTGCAATTTTTAAATGATAAGTACTGTTCAAATGACTTTTACTATATTTTATTATTATTACTATTAGTAGTAATAATAGTAGTGACAGCAGCAGTAGCAGTAGTTGTAATGATAGACTTAGCCATAGCATTAGACATAGCCATAGCAGCAACAACAGTAGCAGCAGCAGTAGTAGTAGTAGTAGTAGCAGTAGTAGTAGCAGCAGTAGCAGTAGCAGTAGGAGTAGCAGTAATAACAGCAGTAGTAGTAGCAGTAGCAGTATCAGCAGCAGTAGTAGTAGCAGTAGTAGTAGTAGTAGCAGTAGTAATAGTAGTAGCAGCAGCAGTAGGAGTAGCAGTAGCAGTAGCAGCAGCAGCAGCAACAGTAGTAGTAGTAGTAGTAGTAGTAGTAGTAGTAGTAGTAGTAGTAGTAGTAGTAGCAGCAGTAGCAGTAGTAATTGACTGATATTTTTTGTAAATAAAATCTGTTAACCTGTGTGAACAAGTAAAACTCAAAATATTTTTGATAATATTCTCTATGATGGTTTATTTTAATGTGCAAATATTCTCTGCAATTTCAATATTAACACAATATTCAAAAAGTTATGCATCAAATCTAATATATATTTATATTTAAGTATAAGTCTCCATAACTTCATTAATATATTTTAAAAATTTTTTGAGATTTAATATTATGGAATACTGTTTTGTATTACTTTTTTATTATTGTTATCACATTATAGTAGGAAAAGAAAAGGAAAATAATTTATTTTATGATCTATGTTACTACTGTTTTTAATTTATCATCATCTTTGTTTTAAAGTTAGGATAATGTTATGAAATAAATGAAATTCATATTTTTTTCTTTTAAAAAAAATCTTCATATTTCATAAGTTTAGAAAAACATTGTTTCATACTAAATGTTAACACTAGATAATATAATACTTTTATTAAAAAAAAGATATAAGTAACATTGTAACCATCAAAAATGACTTACTGTTACTTTGACATGATAAGATTTTCCAGATAACTTTTCAGAGATAATAAACTCAGTTTTAACAGCACATTTACTATGTACATATAGTATGTTATCACTTTATTTTCTGAATTTAGATTTGGGCAGAAAACATTCATGTGTATTTTATATATACACACACACACACCATTTTGTATAGTTCAATACAATAGTGGAGTGGCAGACTCTGGAGATCAAATTCCATAGATTGCATTTCCTGTTCGTCACTTCCAGTATCTTGGATTTTTTTTTTTAACCGAGCAGCCAATTATTCTTATAGTTAAAATACAAGTATAATTTAATATACTTGGAGTTTATATGTAATTGAGAGGATTTGAACACAGATTTTTAAGCACCCTTCAGCTTTTGATTTTGTCATACAGCCGATATGCATGGCCACACATGTGAAAATATGATTGATCTTCAATACATGTATTTTATGCTGAACAAGCATTCCACAATGATGATATGCAGATCATCATCTCCTACCCATATAAATAATCAATGCTTAGTATATATTAAGATAGCAATTTTTCAAACTTTAGTGCCAGGCTTCAATCTACTCCATCCTCCAACTGTTCAGCCATCGATACCATTGAAAATCGAATGATGGAATGTTCAAATCCCTTGTTGATGCCAATATTATTGTGATGCTCATGTTGACTTTAAGTCATTCTGATCCCTCATGTATAGGACTTTTCTCATTTAAATACACAGAAGAATAATGGGCAGGATACATGTTGATTCTGTAATATTAGAACACAAGTAAAATTTAATAGCCTTGAAGTTTAGATGTAATTGTAGAGAATTTGAATACAGATTTTCAAAAACACTTTAGCTATCGACTCTATCTCAGGCAACCAATAAACATTACCACACACATGTGAAAAAGATAAATAATCTCCAATATATATACTTTATGCTGAACCAAAACTCATTAGTTAGTCCAGATTATCATCTCCCACACATATATGTAATGTTTTCAGTTTATATTAAGATAGCAAATCTTCAATCTTTAATGGACAGGTTTCAATCTACTCCACCCTTCAACTCTTCAGCCATCCATACCATTAAAAATCTGATGATGGAATGCCCAAATCCCTTGCTGTGATTATACTTTTATTCTAATATTATAGATTCAGCCTGCATCTTGCCCATTCTTCTTCTGTATATTTAAATGGACAAATTGATACACATGAGGGGACAGAATGACTTAAGGTCAACATGGGCATCAGAATAACATTGGCATCAATAAGGGATTTGGCATTCCATCATCAGATTTTCAATGGTAATGAAAAGAATTGGAGGATGGAGTATATGAAATCTGTCCATTAAATTTGGAAGATTTGCTATCTTATATAAACCAAGTACTAATTATATATGTGTGTGAGATGATGATCAGGACAAACTAATGATTTACTAGTTCATCACGAAATATTTATATTGGCGATCATTTATCTTTTTCACATGTGTGTGATCATGTGTATCAATTGTATGAGATAGAGTAGATAGCAGAAGGGTGAAAGTCTATTCAAATCCTCTACTATATTCTTATCGTTATACATACACTCACAGAAAAACGGTGATAATTCTTTAGATTATAAATTATATATTGTTTTACTTTTTAAATAGAAAATAAAATCTAATTCTATATTTAAATGCATTTGACCAAGTAATTAAATGGAATTTTCCTCAAAAATATAAAAACATTTTTGTCTTTATTCTGACAATCTGCGTTTTCATCCCGCCTAGGCAATGTTATTTTTTACAATTAATTTTTCCTTTTCGTTGAGACAACTTTAATTTTTTAATTAAAATAAATCTTATCGATTTTTTTTTTTTAGCTTAATTATTTAATTCTTTTTTTATATATTTATAACTGCTGATGGCAGCCTAATATATATAAAAAATCATTTAAAAAAATAAAATAACTTTTTTTTCTTTAACTTAGGAAAAAAGATAATTGTTTAATTACTAATCCGTATAAAATATTTCCTTATTATGATTTCCTTAATACTTTTTGCAATAAAAAATTAATAACTTTGAATGAAACCAATTTAAGATTGATTATATGATATTAAAAAAACCGTCATTAAGTCTGTTTTTTTTTTAAAAAAAAATTATAACCATTAGATGTCTCATAAAAAACTTTTAAATCTTAGGTTATAATTTTATTCTATATGTGTGTATAATAAATGTAATAAGTGCGCTTATACGCAACTATAAAGAAGCTTGTTATTTCTATAAATTAAATACGGCTTAGCGCTTCGGGAACTGTGTTCTCATATTCATGACAAGATGAAGTTGGATAATAATGGAGAGATGAGTGTAATTGTATATAATTGACGAAATGTAAATTCGATATTACTTATTTAAATTAGAGCGTCCATTTTTTTGGAGAAAGGAAAGGATGAGTCTCTACGGTTGATAGCATTCATGTTATTAACTATATACCAAGCCTTCTTGATTTTTCTCTTTGAATCATTTCTTTCAATATATATATATATATGTTTAAACAAACCAATTATCAAACCAGATTTACATTATCCAGCCAATTAATAAATATACATGTAATAAGCATTTACTAATTTAATCGTTGTATTAAAATTATCCCCAATCATCTTTATAGGACAATTGCTTCAAGACTTAAACAGATATCTCTCATATTTATTTTAATATTAAAGCATTAAGTAATTATGGCAGGATCTTATTAAATACTGCTAGTATTTTACGTGTCAGTTTCTAAATGGTCTGTAGATTGCTATGTAAAAGAAAAGATTTGCACATTATTTTAAGATGTTATCAGATGGCTCTGTATCCCATTGATGAGAGATGTTTGAAAGTCCTGCCTAAAATGGTCATTCTAAGGAACTAATTGGTGATAATTTTGATATAAATATCAAAGTTCTGGATAATTTAAGCTTTGTTTGGTGAATGCTTTGTTTTCATAGTTGACCAGTTTAATAACAATACATTTGAATATATATATAATTGAACACTAACTACTAAACTAGAAATTGCATGAATTAAACAATTTTCCTACTAAATTTTAATGTTTTTAGACAAATAATCAGTTAGCAACAAAATATGTCAAAGCAAAGAAAAAAACATTTTAGTAGGTGTTGTTATATATATATATATATATATTGAAATAGATATTTCATATCTATTTTATGATCACCCATGCAGTCTTATATAGAAATAACTAAACTAGAAATTACATGAATTAAACAATTTTTCTACTAAATTTTGATATTTTTAGGCAAATAGACAGTTAGCAATAAAATATGTCAATGCAAAGGAAGAAATATTTTAATAGGTGTTGTTATATATATTGAAATAGATATTTCATATCTATTTTACGATCATCCATGTAGTCTTACAGAATAGTTCCAAGTAGCTGTGAGATAAAATTTTAAAAAAGGAGCTTTAAAATATCTAAAAAGGATATTAAAAATAAATAAATAAATAATAATAATATAATGGGTTGGTTTTTATTATCAATATCTGAAGGATTTAATAATAATAATAATAATAATAATAATAATAATAATAATAATACTAATAACAATAATAATAATAATAATAATAATAATAATAATAATAATAATAATAATAATGATAATAATGATATTGATAACAACAACAACAACAACAACAACAATAATAATAATAGTAGTAGTAGTAGTAGTATCAACAACAACAACAATGATAATGACAATGATAATGTACTTTTTGTTTTTGTAACAACACTTGGATGCTCCCCGCCTCCTCCTCCAATTACCTTTGTTGATGAGAAAGATGGGGCCCCCCCTGGGGTTTTTGCCCCTATATGGTCATTCTTAAAATCTTCATAAAAAGTAATCCCTTACCACATTATTATAAATCAATCCTTCAAAATAAATTTAAAAATTTATCTTAAAATTAAATCTTTTTTTCAATAATATTTAAAAAATTATTTTTTATTTTTTCCCAAAACATACTTTAAATAAAATATAATTTTTTTTTTTTTTTTTTTTTTTTCTTTAAAAAAAATTTTTTTTTTTTGATAAATAAAAAAAATTAGGGAAATAATTTTTTTTTTTTTTTTAATGTAACATTCCAATAACACATATTTCTTAGCAACAGGTAAGTAAAAGGTACCCTAATCAACCCAGCATTCAAATATGCATATTGCTAAGTTGCCTACCTACTTTGTTAATTAACTTTTTAAACATTCTCTATATGAACTATACCCATAAATGATTTGATGCTATTGGTATTTCTCAATTTACTGCTAATGAACTTTATATTACACATATATCCCTCTGGAAATAGCCAAATATTACTTATTTACATCTATAACCAAGTTGTCTGTTCATTGAACTTTAACTTTTAATTATATATATATTGTAACGTTTATTTATATATGTTGCAAATATATTGGCATTTGGTAAAAGCTAGAAAATAAAAGTAAATTTAGATTTTTTTTTTGACTAATTTTTTTTTAAAAAAAATAACGTACAATGAAAGTTAAATTATTCTTTCGTTTTTTTTTTTATGTAATTAGAAATAAAAGTTAGAATTGGAGAGAACAAAAGACACAAATTACCAATCTAGATAAGAGAAAGTAAAAATATTTCAACTAATTAAAGATGGCAGAATTATGCTGAAAAAAATAGAGACTTTGTAACATAAATTTTATAAAGAATATATAAGATTATCAACGGATATTTTGACAAACAAAAGATATGCGCAGAAGTCGGAAAACTGGGCCTCTAGAGAGTATAAAAGGCAGAGATCAGTTTGAAGGACATCTTGTTTGTTGGTTTCTCTAGTTGGTCTTGGATAACAATAATATATCCAAGATCGCTCTACGCTGAAGTAATTCGGCATGTCGGAGTGAACCGGAGCTTCTGAAGACATCATGCCTGAAGATGTATACCAGAAAAGCTTTCGTGACCGACTAGGAGAATGGACCACAAGATCAAATAATAACCAAAAGGCCGAGCTCATGCTACCCAAAAAACTATGCATAGTTATCTACTACTGAATTCCCAAAACTTACCGGTAAGTTATGCTTCATTATCCTGATTGTGACAAAAGTAACGTTTGCAAACAATTCTTAAAAAATAAGCTTATAATAGGATCCCGATAGAGACTCTTATTTAACCAAGAACTTTGTAAATAATTATTCAGCAGTTATTTTTTTATTATTAATGTTTCACGTCGGAATTAAGTGTGTTCTCTCCAATTTATTTGATAAATAATTTATTTCAAACATTTTTTATCTATTAGAATAAAAATATTTCTAATACCAATTTTCATTTGTGCGTTATTAATAATAGTTATTATTTTTTTAGTATTAAATTTATTATTAGTTTAATAAGATTTAAAATGGAATTTACCTTTGCCAACATGTTTGAATAAGCCCAGGAATAATAATCTTAAAAAAATAATTCTCGTTATGGTATGATGTAATACCGATTAGCTTAAAAGTATTTTTTTTTATTTGTGAGATGTTATATGGCGATTTCAGCGAATTCTTAGGAATTCTGGCACCCAGATTAAATAAATTAAAAGCTGATTTCATCAATAGCACAATTCTCAACAATTAATAGGCCGAGTTGATCAGGAAATATAGCTATGTTTTTAGAATAGAAATATAACTTTCTTCTTTTTTGACATAGCTTGATCAACTCACGCGCAGTTTATATTAGCATGTAGAGGCCTAGCAAAATGAAAAACGTTATAATGGTGACCCAACTTGGGCTTCGATTTAACAACTACAACCTGAGATAAGTTGTAATGATAAAGAACATTACAATGATGACCCAAAGAAACTCACAGCCGGAAAATAACTAGTAATTTTTTTAAAAAAAATTATAAAAACTAACTAACTAATTAAACCCTGATTATTAAAATATAAAAAATATTTTTTTAATATGACTTCCAGAAAGAAAAAAAATGTATGTATATATTTTTTGATATGTCTAAAATAAAACACGATCGTGGCTGATGTAGACATAAGTCACAAGTATTTGACCGGGTAGGCGGTTACTGAAGAGGGGAAAAACATAGCCTTGAGTCCTAGTATGCAGTATATTAACATAAGACCACCTTTATATGCCCATCAGACTATTTCTAGCAGGGATCCCAATAAAGGGGAAGGCTGACCAAGTTGCCACGAGCCTGTAAGACTCAAAACGATGAGCAACGCTTGTTAGTGCTTATAACTTGGGCTTCTTATTGTTACTATTACACTTAAGTGGAAAGGACACAGATGAATGTTGAAATATTTTCCATTCCCGCCGTGTTAGACCTAAAAGTGGGCGTTAAAGCCGAACGTCGCTTGTTGAATGAGTCTACACAACATATCAGCACGCTACTGCTACAAAAAAAAAAAAACAACACGAATATGAATTTAAAAAACTTAAAAATAAAATTAGTGTAAACCCCTATTTTATTCTCATCTCCTGGCACTAGTGGTATTGTAACATTTATTTATATACGTTGCAAATATATTGGCATTTGGTAAAAGCTAGAAAATAAAAGTAAATTTAGATTTTTTTTTTGACTAATTTTTTTTTTTAAAAAAATAACGTACAATGAAAGTTAAATTATTCTTTCGTTTTTTTTTATGTAATTAGAAATAAAAGTTAGAATTGGAGAGAACAAAAGACACAAATTACCAATCTAGATAAGAGAAAGTAAAAATATTTCAACTAATTAAAGATGGCAGAATTATGCTGAAAAAAATAGAGACTTTGTAACATAAATTTTATAAAGAATATATAAGATTATCAACGGATATTTTGACAAACAAAAGATATGCGCAGAAGTCGGAAAACTGGGCCTCTAGAGAGTATAAAAAGCAGAGATCAGTTTGAAGGACATCTTGTTCGTTGGTTTCTCTAGTTGGTCTTGGATAACAATAATATATCCAAGATCGCTCTACGCTGAAGTAATTCGGCATGTCGGAGTGAACCGGAGCTTCTGAAGACATCATGCCTGAAGATGTATACCAGAAAAGCTTTCGTGACCAACTAGGAGAATGGACCACAAGATCAAATAATAACCAAAAGGCCGAGCTCATTCTACCCAAAAAACTATGCATAGTTATCTACTACTGAATTCCCAAAACTTACCGGTAAGTTATGCTTCATTATCCTGATTGTGACAAAAGTAATGTTTGCAAACAATTCTTAAAAAATAAGCTTATAATAGGATCCCGATAGAGACTCTTATTTAACCAAGAACTTTGTAATTAATTATTCAGCAGTTATTTTTTTATTATTAATGTTTCACATCAGAATTAAGTGTGTTCTCTCCAATTTATTTGATAAATAATTTATTTCAAACATTTTTTATCTATTAGAATAAAAATATTTCTAATACCAATTTTCATTTGTGCGTTATTAATAATAGTTATTATTTTTTTAGTATTAAATTTATTATTAGTTTAATAAGATTTAAAACGGAATTTACCTTTGCCAATATGTTTGAATAAGCCCAGGAATAATAATCTTAAAAAAATAATTCTCGTTACGGTATGATGTAATACCGATTAGCTTAAAAGTTTTTTTTTTTTATTTGTGAGATGTTATATGGTGATTTCAGCATATTCTTAGGAATTCTGGCACCCAGATTAAATAAATTAAAAGATGATTTTGTCAATAGCACAATTCTCAACAATTAATAGGCCGAGTTGATCAGGAAATATAGCTATGTTTTTAGAATAGAAATATAACTTTCTTCTTTTTTGACATAGCTTGATCAACTCACGCGCAGTTTATATTAGCGTGTAGAGGCATAACAAAACGGAAAACATTATAATATATATATATAATTATTTTAATAACGAGATTATACCTGTATGTATATAAACTACTGGTGTAACCTTTGCTTACTGAATACTGAATAAAAACCATAATAATAAGAAGAAGAAGGAGGAAGAGGAGGAAGAAAAAGAAGAATAAGCAGGAGGAGAAAGGGACAATAATACCATAACTAAAGTCTTAAATATTTTTTGAATGTATAAAAAATATATGCTCAACATAGAATTAATCAGTCTGAGACCATTATAACTAAATTGTCTATGACTGTTTTCTAAATAAAAATCCAGCAATGTCAATTGAAAATTCTTAGTTAAATGGATATTTATAACCAACACTTTACAACACAACAAGGAATGATGAAGATATATATCTATAATATAATATTTATGTAGTTTAAAAACAGACAACCTACAAGAATTAATATAGATATCATGCACAGAAGTCAATCTAGGTCTACCAAAAATAATACTCATGGTATAATTTTGTAATGTATATAATGAGGATAACCACTAAACATCACATGATCACCCTCTTCTATACTAGCATATAATTGTTATTAAACAAGGCAAAACTTTCCATACAGTAGTGCCACCCTGTACCAAGCAGAGTAATCAATGGATGCCAGAAGGCTTGTGCATAAAATCCCTATCTAGTGCCTACTCATCCAATATCCCCAGACTAGTTTCGGGCTTGTAACCTTCATCAATGAGAAGCCTTGGATCTGAGAGCACTGTACCTAGATTTAGAATCTAATGCAACTCTCCAGCAGCCACCTTTTATTTCTACTTAACTACAAAACTATGAGAATGAAATTGAAAACACAATAATATTTTCAATCTAAGCTTAAAAGCTTATTTAGTCATATGGGTCTGAATTCAGTTCAGCATCCATATATTTTGGTGTCTTTGGCTCTTTTTAAGCATTATGTTTGGTTCTAGGTCCTTCAAGTCAGAATATGTGAATCGATCATAATAATAATTAATGGTTTGTTTGCTTTGGAGATCATATAACATTCAATTATCAGAAATAACAGATCTAAATGGCAATCAATGGATGTTTAGCTCTCAAGTCTAACATTCTATTACTACATTAAATTACACAGCCAATTGAATCATTATCAGTGAAATAATAAACATATTAAGTAATAAAAATAATAAGACTAAGGATATAAATATTATTTTGAATTTTATTTATACATTGTGGTTTTATAGAGGTAAATGTTTTAGATTAATTTTTCACACAATGAAAAAAAAACTGTAATTGTGATTATAAATCTGAAAAATAGTCCAAATATGTTGTAAATTCAATGCTTTTCAACTGGTATATTAGTGGTATTTATAATGAGGATGTAATAAAAGATGAAGATTTGTTTTCACAGTTTGCTATGGATGAAAACATTTATTCACATGAAGCAGGTATTACATGGACTTAAAATGCATACTGATTAATGCTTAATATTCTCCTCAATTATTATGTTATTATTAATATTGTTTCATATTCAACTTATATACTTCTGGCTCTTCAAAAATAATACATTAAGAAATTTATCTGCTCAGAATCTAAGAGGCCAATTTATTACTGAAAATGACCATTAAAATTGTAAAAGAGAGCTATATTTCGGTATATTAACAGATAAATATGAAGCAATGTAGCCGTCTCTACATAATATGTCTTCATAGCATAGTGTCACTTTAAACTTTTATAAAACTGGTAGTAACCATATTACGGTAATATATATATACTCTTCAAAGATTTTCTCAATTTCTGATTTAAAAATTATCATCACTGATTATAAAATCCTATTCGAGTTTTTTTAATGGATTGAAATTAGTACATGTAATGCTTAATTTGAATCACCTCTCACTTTTCCAGTAAGTGATTCTTTGAACTCTCAAATATAATTCCTAGAGAGAGGAGAGAGAGGGGAGAGAGAGAGGGAGAGAGAGAGAAGGGGAAAGGGGGAGAGAGAGAAAGAGAGAGGGGGAGAGAGGGAGAAAGAGGGGAGAGAGAGGTGAGAGAGAGTGGGGAGAGAGAGAGGAGAGAGAGACCAAAAAAAAACTTTATTACCGTAAGATTACGGAAATTCAATGCTAACTTATAAAAAATATTTACTTTTAAAATAATAGCATAATGATCAAGAAAAAAAAAGATGTATAATCTTAGTGGATAGATTGATTTTTATTAATTAGTAAAAATATGCTGTAAAAGATAGTTTGCTATTATTAAAAGAGAAGGTTCCATAATGTTGGTGATAAAATCAGCTTTTCTTTACTCAGAATTTCTGAAATTATAAGACCGTTAGTGTCTCCCAACATCTTACTATTTTTATTCTGCTAGAAGAACAAAAAAAAAATTATTAATTTATATTAAATATCAAAAAAAAAAATATTGCCTTCTTCAAGAATAATGAGTCCTTAATTCACAGCAAGAAGTAAGGAAGTATATAAACTTTTTTTTATTTTAAAAAATATATATATTCGGCAAATAAGCATGTGTTTATTGCAATATAGTATTTCAAAAATAATAAATTTAACTTAAAATAAAGACTTTATAGTTCTTTCTCACAGCGCCTTACATTTCTATTTTTATAATAATAATTTTTTTATTGTTAACAAAAGTTTAAACACTTTGCTTTACACCCTTGAGAGAGTCAACAGTTAGCTTTAATCACGTGACTTCATACTAAAAGGAAGCTCGTTTTGTATATTTATTCAGTTATAACAATCTTATCAGAATAATTTTACTCCTCCACATATGACCTCACAAAGTTTATTGCTTTTCTTCAAAGAATTTAGTTGAATTTTTGTTAATACTTAACTATCAAACTCCAGAGCTTTAACGTATGGTGGGAGTTGCTGTAGTTTTTATTTATATATTGTTATATATATTTTAAACTTCTTTAACAATTCAGTACAATATTTAACTATTTAGCTAAAGATTTTATGTTCTCTGTTTGTATTACGTATAAATGCATTTCAAAGAGATTTTGATGTTAAATGATCTCCCAGAAAGTAATTATATAAATGTGCTCTCCAAAATTCCTTGACTTTTTCATTATTATAAATACGTTTTTTTTCTTCAAATATTTATTAAACAAGTACAATGTTTACAGTGACAATTATGTATACATGGTAAATTAAAAGAAAAGCTAGAATTACAAACATAAAGATGAATTACATGATTATAAATAAATATAAGATAGTATTATTCTGGGCAAGAGGTAAACTATTGGTCTACTGTTAACACACAAGTAGGCCAATTAAGCTCACCCAACTCACCAAGACAAATTGCCTCACACTACCAAGAGTCACTTAGCCAATCTAGAGTTTGGTCAGATCACCATTGGAAAAATCACTACAACTATGAAGGCTTAGGTATTTATGCTAAATCTGATGTATTCAGTTAAATATTATCCATTTTGATAACATAAGGATCTGAACCTCTGATTACTAACAAAACTACTTTCAGCAATATCTTAGACAGAAGAAACAAAGAGTTTTACCTGCAATCATCCTTACAATGCAATCAGATTCCATGTTTCCTCGAATAATACTTTTGGAGCTAGGAGCATGTCATGGTTTTTGAATTTTATAAGTTTATTCAGAAATAATTTTCCCTCATGAATTGCACCAGGATTGAAAAACATTTTACAATGAGTAAACCAGAATGCATAGTTGATAAATAATGACAGCCTAATAGTAGGGATGGATCTTGTCTTAATACTGTCCTTAAGAGAGATAACAAGGTAAAAATTCACTTTAAGGTTATCAGCAATAATCCTTCTAGACCTCCAGAGTCCATGGCACGAGTAAATCAGATGGTCAAATGTTTCATCATGAGTCTGGCAGAGGGGGCAGATTGGGTCTATTTTGTTGATGCCTTGCCTATGGAAGAGAAACCAATTAGTGCTGATGGCATTTAAATTTATCTTAATAATGAAATCAAATAATTTCGGTTCCATAGCCCAGCACCTGAAGAGGGAAATGATCTTATTATTGGTCAGGGCAAGTAGTGGTGTTATGGGAATTGTGACAGGGTGAATGAGACTATGTGCTTGCCAAATATTAATCCTGTTATCAAACATATCATTCATAATCACCATGTAGCTTTTGATCAAATCAATCGTGAGATCAAAGAAATTCTTGACTCTAGGAGGGGGTCTATCCGTTGGGATAACTGGCAAAATGACTTGCTCATATCCAAATGATTTCATAAGCATGGTGATAAAATTAAATATCTTTTGAATATGAATGGCTTGAATAGCATGGTAAGAAAGTCCATTATACTGCCAGTGAAGTTGCATTCTGTTAATGCTAATTGCAACAACTTTACCTCCCCAGAAAAGTCGGGATGCAAGAAAATTCATTTTATTGATAAAAGTCTTAGTGATTCTCATGATGGGCATGTAATAGTTGAGCTTGGCCATGATCTTCATGTTGAGAAGCATTACCTTACTATGTAAGGAAAGGTAGACTTTAGATAGACATTTAGTAAGTATTTCCATTGAGTTCAGAATGTGATTTTGAATATCTTCGGACATTTGGAAATATGTTTTGGATATCTCAAAGCCCAAAAACTTTTGAGGGTTGGCTGTAAATTTGGATACAATCTTTTGACCTGAGGAAACCTTCCATATAGCTGACTTCAATGGGTTGATGGTGAGACCATAGTCAGCTGTGTATTTATCCAATATGGAGTATAATAGAGGTAAATAGGTTGTTGAAGGGAGGAAAATGATTACATCGTCCATATAAGCCATGAGCTTTATCAATTTGGCAAGCTTTGGTACATAGACACCATGTAGTTTTTGTTCAATGGCTTTCAACAGCAGATCAATGTAGACTATAAGAGAAGAGCACTGAGGGGGGAGCCTTGCAGAATGGATGTGTTAGGTTGGAAAAATGAAGAGAGCTTGTCATTCAGTGAGACAGCAATTTCTCTGTTAGACATGAAGTTATCTATGATCTGTATGATAGAAGTTGGGATGTGATGGCCTTTCAGCAGGTTTAGAAGAGTACTGATGTTAACAGAGTTGAATGCTGCATTGAAATCAAGCTGGATAGCTATGACAGCCTGCTTTCTCTGTTGTCTAACATAATCAATTAATATTTTAACTTGACCAATGACTAAAATTGGTGAAGAATGTTTCTTCACAAATTGGGAAGAAGATATATTTTTAAGTATCTTCTCCTGGATCTTATCTTTTATGACAGATTCCAGGATTTTAATGATGAGTGGGGACATAGAAATAGGCCGAATGTTTTTGAGGGTGTGGAGATCTTCATGCTTCTTTAGGAAGGGGACTAAAGCAATAGGATATAGTGGGGTATTGTTCTTTTCTCCTGTGCCAAATGGTTGGTCATTCTAAATAGGATGGGAATTGGGAAGTGGCTTAGATGATCTAGCAGGAAGCACGGTATAGAATGCAGTCCGGGGTGTATTTTATCTGGCAATGCTTGGAGTTTGGCTTTCAGAATATCTTCAGTGATACCATGATCATCTTGGACAAATTAAAATATCTTTAATGGGAGTATTAACATGACTGAGACAATGAAATTTTTGTTCAAAGTGTTTATGGATTTCCTTAATCATTGGAAGGCCAACAAAGGACTCACCATCAATATTGATGATAATGGGAGTAGGGGGGTTTAATAGCACCCAGTTCCCAATGGAAGTAGCTTCTAGTCCAACAGTTCTGCTGAGCCAGAAACACCTTGGCATGCTTTATGGACAAATAATCTGCAAGTGCCTTCTGTTTGGCTTTATACTGATATATATAAATCACTTTGTTGATTTTTTTAAAAGATAAAATTAAAACCTCCACTCTATCACACAATCTGAAACATATGAATAAAAACATCTGAAAAAGACACATGAATCACCAAGATGGATTTCATGTTAGGTTAGCAATCATCTCTTGATGATATTGAATTATTATAATTTGATTTGAAAATGTCTTATATTAATCTTTAACTAAGGTTTAAAATTATTTACCTGAGTTCAAAACAATCTTTAGTTTAGTAGGTGATTAATAATAATTAATACTGTATATGTATAAACGGGATGGAACCAAAGTTGGGGATGGAAAAAAAATTGACACTTATAAATCAAATTGTAATAATTTATTGATTTTCTGCATTTCAGCAGAGAATTCTTCAAATGTGCACAATAATTTGATATCTAATCGGATGAATAAAATTGTTTCAAATCAATTAATACAAGTATACATAAATGGGGATCTGACATTTAGTTAGATCAAGAAGTCATATAACAATTGTGTATCAGTAATGAAGGGTTAGTTTTGTTTTAGAAACTATTACTCCTGATGAATAATATTTTTTAGCATAATTTTCATTACATCACTCTCATGCAAGGAAGGAACTGGCTTCTATTCACTTAACATCTTGTGGAGGTGTGTAATCATAAACATATGACCAAAGACATAGAGAAAGATATACAATTCCCAAGATGCACATTTCTTGATGAACCAGCACTCATCAGTTGGACAGATCACAACCTCTTATCGGTATCTTTATCATTGTTCAGTATATATAGATATACAATTACTACAGTTTAATTGATGTGTCAAACTTACTGCCCTAAAAACTTTGACACAAACTATTTGATGGAAATATATTAATAATTTTTATTAGTCATTCATTAGACTAGAGATTATCCTTTTCACTACACCTATCATACAAGACATAGACTAGTTTCTATCTGTTTTTAACACCTTGTAGAAGGTTGTGATCATAATCATATGACAAAGATATGCCAACTGATTTGTGCTGGTTCAGTACAAAATGTGCATCTTAGAGATTGTACATCTTTTTTACATGCCTTTGGCCATATGTTTATGATTACACTCTCCTCAAGGTATTAAAAGAAAATAGAAACCAGTCTTGTACAAAAATATTATTCATTAAGTGGATAATCTCTAGTCTAATGAATGAGTAATAAAAATTATTAATGTTAGCTCTTGAGTTTCTTACCCTATCATTATACTAAATTGCACAGATCATTAGTGACTAGGATTCAACATTCAAGATTCCTTAAGAAGTCATTCATTCAACTGTTAACTAAGCATAAGATCTCATGATTGTGACAGCATTTTTAATAAGTAACTATTTTGAACATAACTGCAATTAAAATTTCTTTTAAAGTAATAATAATAAAATTTTGCAAAACTTCAAATCAAATTTATTCAAATAATTCAAGTTATATTAAAATATGGTGGAGCTCTCTCAGCCTGATTTAGATCAAATTGTGTGACTTAGGACTTCTTTCTAAAGGCTTATATATCCAGGCAATAAATATAGGGATTTTACGCACTTATCCATTCATTAAATGGGATGGATTATAACCAAACTTAAATAGAAGAACAAAAGGCTAACTTTGTATTAGATATTAACTAAAAGATAATGATTTACTTATAGCATGCATGAACAAGGTATTGTTTGTGCTAAAGCAAAAAGACAAATGAATATGGTTTATCTAATATGCTTGAAAAAATCTATTGGCTTCATAACTTGGAAATGACAAAATAAGATCAAATTTAAAGCTAATAAATTTTTATGCAATTTTATGAATGTTTAATGAAAAATTTGAGAAATACTTTAACATATTTGTTGTATTTAGTATATAAAAATTATATTGAATTATCAATTAAGTTTTTATCAACAAAATAATTTCTAGAATGCATATTGATTATTGATTTTTTTTATCAAATCTTATTTGATGCTGAAATATTTTTATTGGAAAATGTTTGTATTCTCATTTTATAAGCAAGGATTTGCTCACAATATCTGTTGATATATTCTTTACTCAGGGTTAAGCAAATTGATTGAATAGGTTCAATTTTTGACATATGTTTTTAAAGTTGTATGGAGCTCAATTAATCCATTAAAGAATAGATTATCATATAACAAGATTTGTCTAAATTCTCTACTGAACCAACTAGGGAAAATAAATTCTCTACTGAACCAAATAGGGAAAATTCATTAAGTTAGCATCTGAAAAATTCGAAGGTAGGGACATCTACAGGTCTTAGCCACAAGCTTACGCTAGGAAGAAAAGAGGGAAACCTTCTTTACTTCAATCTACTTTTATATATGAATAGGTGAAGCTGAAGTGGTTAGATCTAAGAGTGTGAAGCTATTCAATACTTCACTAATTAAGTCCACAATTCTTATTATACATTAATACTCGCGAAATCTTACGATTTACAAGTCAATGGAAAGATCTTATAGTAAGAAATCTATTACGATAATTTAAAGTTGTAATTATAAATTTTATTAAACGCACATTATTATATTAAGTAATATTTACTAAGGCTGTAACCTTTAGGAATATTTCAGACGCTTATTCCTAAAGGTTACAGCCTTAGTAAATATTACTTAATATAATAATGTGCGTTTAATAAAATTTATAAATTAGCTTTAGTAATTTTTTTTTTAAAAAAAAAATTAATTAAAAAGTCACTAATAGAATTTATAGATGATTAAGATTTTTACCTTCAGATTGTAATAACTTTAGAAATTTCAAAACAAAAACAAACAATGCTAATTCTTAATTGTTCTTCATCATTGCAGAAGCATCAGATAAGATTTTTAAAAAAGTATCTTGACATGCTATGATAAACTTTACAAAAAAATTATATAAACATCTGCCCAAAAATAAACTCTCTGGTTAAATTTAAATATGAGACAGTGACAAAATGATTCAATAAAATGTAAAAAAACATTTAGACATTTCTAAAATCTAGTTTGGCTTTGTTGATCAAGCATAATGACAGAATAATTTAAAGTCAAAAAGAATTTTTTTTTAGCAAAGAGTATATAATTCTATAAGTAGAGTTAATTCATTTCCCAAGAAAAGATTAAATTTTATTTCTCAGTTTAACCAATAACTCACTGAGCAATATCTTCAGCCTGGGCGCTCATAATCATAGCTCTCTCAAGTCAAAAAGTATTGCTCAGTGAGTAATTGTGAAATAAAATTTAATTTCTTCTTGGGAAGCAAATTAATTCTAGTTAAAGAATTACATAGCTCAAGAAAAAAGAACAAAATTAGAGCTAAGACTATATCATCATCATCAACCATTATCAATCCACTGCAGGATGAAGGTCTCACCAAGTTCAATCCATCTTTTCCTATCTTTAGCTTCTCTTCTCCACATCACCCCTGCACACTTTCTTATTTCATCCATCCATCTCACATGTGGTCTCTTTCTGGGTCTTTTACAATCTCTTGGAGTCCAGTTTAAAATTTCAATTGTCCATCTATCATCATCTCTTCTAACAATATGTCCAGCCCAACTCCATTTCAGTCTTTTAATTTTTTCAATGAAGTCAGTAATACCTGTTTGTTCTCTTACCCATACATTGCATTTTCGATCCCTTCTTGTTACTCCCAACATGCATCTCTCCATACTTCTTTGAGTGGTCTGAAGTATCTGTATTGCTCTTCTATTAAGCATCCAAGTCTCAGATCCATAAGTAAGAATTGGTAAAACACATTTATTAAAAACCTTCCTTTTCAAACACGTAAACATATCTCCTTTTAGTATCAAGTTATTTCTACCAAAAGCACTCCAACCAAGTTTAATTACTATATATTTTTTAGGATTCAAGATGTAATTATTTATTGAGATATGCACTATATATTATAAAAATATTGGGTAATCTAAAGTAAAAGCATTATGATGTAGTAATTAGTGCATGTGTCTTCTAAGATATGCCATGGGATTGAACCCAATTGGATACATTAGAAATTTTTTCAGATTACAAATAAGGTAAATAGTCCATGACTATCTCAAAAAGCAGTCAAATATTGATCAGTAATGAGTCTTTAACTTTTTTTATCCTAAAAGATAATGGTCCCAGATTAATTGAGGTTATTCCCACAAATATCAATGAATTACTATAAAAAATATGATATCACCAATGATATCAAAATAAATAGAAAAGACACTCGTTTTGCCATTTCCAGAAAATGGATAATATAGGAGATAGTTTTGCATAAATTTGCATATAATGATGTTAATAATCTAAAGATGCTATGATTATGGAGTAGCAAAACTCTGAAAGCACTTAGTCTGCAGAAATTATGATATTGAAAGCCTACAGAAAATATTATATAAAAAAGTTTCACACAACACATCAGCATGTTATTAATTTAAAAATATGATTGTAATATGATATGTTCTTTATTACTAGTTCATACTTCTATAGCCTCTGAGACCATTGTTGCCTCTAAACTTAATATTAAAAGAACTATTGTTTTTTAAATATATAATACTTTTTACTTTCTAAGGGTATGTATATGTAATAACCTGATATTAATCTCATTAGTAAAAATGACTTCAGTAATCGCTGAGATTGGAATTTTTTTAAAGATAAGTATGAAGTATAAAAAAGTATGGCACTCGATTTTTTTTTTCTCATGTATCATAGCACCAGCCGGGAAGCGAACTCGCTAACCCGGAACAACTGCTTGTAAAGCTGCTGTTGTTGACCTCTCAACCACCAATGCTTGACAGATATTTAAGCATTACTAAAACAATTTCAATTTTTAGTTCAACTTGTATAAGTTGCATAGTTCTAATTTTACTGAAATGTCTACTGATTATAGAAATCGTTTTGTTATTGATATTATAAATGGAAATGACATAAAAAAAAAAAAGCCATAAAATATAAACTGTGAGTGCTGCTTTGAGAATAATAACCAGCAATTTAGCAGTGAGAACAATGAAATCTATTAAAGTAGAGTATTATTTTCAACTAGAGATAAAATGCATTTCGTTGATGAAAATGATATATCTTGAATATGATAACTTGACTTTACTCATAATCAGATTATACATGAATTTATAAAGACATTACTTAAAAACAATAGATATTTGACGAAATCCTCTTGTGAATGGAAAATAAAGGAAAAAGAAATCATTTTCTGTAAATAATGCCTTTTTAGAGTGATTTATAACACTAGAAGGTGATGTGATGTCATCAGATATAAAAAGAAAAGTACTAATGGCGTCAGAATGATTGTGCTTTTAAATTTTATACTGCAAGCAATAACATTTATAAGAGATTTTTTTGTGACACTGGATTATACTTGTAATAGTTATACACTGACGTTTTTAATTAACTATTTGAATAATGACAGGTAATAAGTTTTAATAAATTATGCAATGAGGCAACAATATTTAAAATAAATGATTAAAATTAACAATTATATCTCTAGTAGAAATAAATTGCAGAAAATGATTATCATAGGATCTCTTTTTATAAGCAAAACCGTTTGCGTATCGAAATACAGTTAATTCATAGTATTCTAAAAATAAAGAAATAAGAAAAAAAAAACGAATATGTGCTAAAAGATAGATATAAATTTAAAAGTTGTGTTTGAAGAGAGAGCAGAAGTTGCAATAAAAAGTAATATAAGCAGATAGAAGTTCATAAATAATGTAAAAAAAAAAAAAGAAAATAATATGAATATTTGAAAATAAAGTAGAAAATAATAGAAAGGCTCCGATGATGTTTGATGATGATTTGTCAACTAAGATCTAAACGGTCTGTCATCATATATCTATCTATATAACTATATTTTTAGAGTTTATAAATTTAAATGCTTTTACATTATATATACTCAGGTACTTACATATTAGTTCGGCAGTGAAATTTTAACTTTCATTACTTATGATTATGTATGATTGCTAAATATTTGATAATACGTTTTATTTAATCAAATAAATATATTAATTTATTAAGCACAAGCAGATGATATAATAATAACGTGAAATGCTGAAACCTTTGACAGAAGCGCCATAAAAATTAAGACGCTTCTGTCAAAGGTTTCAGCCTTTCACGTTATTATTAATCAAGTAAGTAAATTTTACTTTCAAAGATCTAAAGAATTATTTTTAACAAAGTTGGGAATAACAACCCCATTTTCTGTATTAATATCAACTTATTTATGTGGCAAAAGATGATTATCTTTAAAGCATAAGTAGATTAGTAATAGCTAGAAATTAATAAAAAATGCATAGTACTGTAGATATAAAAAAATACTGTAGTGATATTAAATAACTTATCTTTGAAAGCTAAATTTATTTACTCAATTAAATACTATCAAATATTTAGTAATCATAGATAATTATAATGATTTTAATGAAGATTAAAATTTCGCTGCCGAACTAATAAGTAAATACTTATATTTTTAACAAATTCTTGAATTTTCAAAGTTTTATTTACACATTCATCTCTCTTAGATTAACTTTTTGTTTTCCTTCTGTGTAAAATTATATTTGATTATTTTATAAATTTAAAAGACTTTTCTTATTATTAAAAATTTCAATAATAATTTTATTTTCAACATAATTTTTAATATGTAATTTAATATACTGTACAGGCTTATACACACCTGCAGATAAATAATGTAATGGGGGTTTGAACTAAGACTTTCACATGACCCTCAATTCTCCATGCCATCTCATATTGCTGACCTAATCACTAATATACATATTTCATGCTAAACCAGCTATCATCAGCCAATTTTCATACTTTAATGGACAGGCTTCAAACTACTCCAACCCACAACTCTTCTGCCATCCATTTCATTGAAAATCTGATGATGGAACATTCAAAGTCCACATTAGTGCCAAGGTTGTCATCCTACAACAGGTTTGTCAGCAATATGAGATGGCATGGAGAGTTTGAGATGCATGAAAGTCTGAGTTTGAATCCCCAACATATTTTTGTAAGTATTATGGAATATGTGATTTATAACTGATTATCATTTATTTTTTCTACTTTACTGATTTAATTTATTTGGCAAGTAATGTAATGTAGAATTTTGAAAAGAACCTAATAATGTTTTTAAGAACTCTCAAAATGCTAGAAGGAAAAATAATAATTATTATAATTCAATAAAATGAAGCAGTCAGATTATTGTGAAAATTGCAGTTATAAAACTAGATAAAGAAAAGGGGGGGGGATTGCTTTTAGTAGGTTAAATAATGATAATACTTTCACCTCCTTTCTCCAAATTACAAATCAATATTGGTAATGTAATGATTTGTAACTGAAAGCAATAAAGTGTAGGTCTCCAGAAACATTCTCAAAAGTTGTTGTGCTATTAAATCTTCTTGTTAACTTATGCTATGTTTATGATTACATTTTATGTTTTTTTATTACAAGTTAAATTGATATTAAGATAAATAAACTAAAAATTTAATTAATAAAATTGATAATCAAATAGTTTGTTACCTTGAGAACTTATGTAATGTTTAAGGGTAATCATCTGAAATCTGGCAAGGCCGTTTGGGGCGTTGATGCTATACAAAAATCAATCAAATATAATGTTACCGGGCCACTGCAACCTTTTTTTTTTTATACATGTTTTTTTTTTTTTTTTTGTTTATACAAATTTTTTATTTCATTTACAACATGATTTTTTTTTTTATTAAATAAATTTTTATATTCATTTTCATTCCAACAAATTTTGGTCATTTAATTTTTTGAATTTTAATTAAAACTTTGGACTGTTTCATGATGAAAAAAGTTGCTTTAACCATGCCGAAAAAATATAATGGGATAATTATTTGGGACTTGTTTCGACTTTGTTCTACCTTTTTTTTTTGCTTGACTAAATTGTTTTCTTCTTATTAAATCAAAACTAAATTTTGTATTGTTGGGGGTTCAAAAATTGTTTTGAAATCCCCATCCCCACTCTCCGATCAATAATTGTAACATAAAGTCAATAATTTTACTTTTTTTTAAACAACTTGTTTTCACTTTGATTTATATTATGTTTGAATTAGCTTCTTTTTTTTTGGCTACTACAATAACAGCTTTTTGGGGAGATTTCATACTGTTATTATTAACAAAAAGTCAACAAAAATAGTAAATTATTTTAACAGCACTGAAAAATGATAATCAACTTTGGGACTTGTTTCGAATTTTTTTCTTTTTGGTTGAAAATCAAAATTTACTTTTGTGTTTTTGGCGATTAAAAAATTGATTTCAAACACCCACCCCCACACTCAGAAAAAGAATTGTAACAAAAAGTCAATAATTTACTTTACTTTTTTTTTTGAACAACTTTTTCTCATTTTTTACTTTGATTTATATTTCGTTTGAATTACCTTTTTTTTTTTGGCCTTCTACAATAAACTGCTTTTGGGGGTGGGGAGATTTCATAATTTGTTATTATTAACAAAAAGTCAACAAAAATAGTCATTTATTTTAACCCCGCTGCAAAAAATATAATCCAAATTCTTGTCAATTTCTAATGAAATGAAAAAAAAAAAAAGGATCCAAACTTTGGATTTTTTAAAATTATTTATTATTTTATTGTTGTAATAAAAAGTGGACATTATGTGCCTGAAAAAAAAGGACACAATCTCACACACTTTCTGTACTCGGCAATTCTGAAGAAAATTTTTAAAATTGCACGTTCTTCTCAGACCTTTTAGTGGTCTCGAATATTTTCCACGCTGAAATGTGACTTAGCGTGTGAGCTTTGTCAAAGCATGTTTGAACATACACTTTGCCAATTTTTTACATATTAACATTTTTTTAGGAAAGGGTGGGACCATATGACAATTATTAGTAATTGACAACATTATTTAAATAGAAATGACATTACTCTATTAAGGAGATTTGAAAAGTTATACTAACTTTAAATTCAAACACCCTCAAGTGATACGGTAATCAGCTATGAATAGAAAAAATCGTGTAAATAGTTTTGAAGCACAAAACAGGCCATATAATATCTTTGTGCAATGTCATGTAAAGTGGTCTAGGCATAAATGGGTTAATACAATATTAAATGTTGTATTAGCCATAAGGTAGGCCATGGAAACAGCATTTTTATGTGTTTTGTACACACCCCAAGTGGCCTTGCCCGGATTTCAGACGATTACCCGTTTAAGCACCAAAAGAAAGAGTTTTAAGTTGCAATCCACGGATTTTTTAATTATTAAGCCCAACATGTTACCTTTGCATTAATCCATGCATTATATATATTACCAAATTATTAATTTTCTAATGTTTTTGTTTGTTGTACTGATTATGGACTGCATAATAAATATTAAGCTATAACTTATGTTATGCTTACCATTTTTAGTGACATACACCAGTGTTTTGCCTTAAAAATAGAAATTATGTATTGAGACAAACATCAATTTATATGATGTTTTATTTAACTTTTTATTGTTTAGTGATAAAGATACAGATCAGTTTTGACCCCAGGATATATGAGTATGACATCTCACCACTAGTGAAAATGATAGCATTGCACAATCATTTTCTCTTACAGTGTGTTATGTTTAGCAAGTTCGGTTCCAAACCAACAGAAAAAGTAATGACAAACTACTCAACAATTAATGCGTATTAGTTACAAAAAATACACACACATTAGTTAATCAATAATATAAATATAGTTTATCCAATTAATGATGATATAGTCTTCCAGAGTGATAAACTCACTTCCAACTATATGATTAGCCTGCCTCATGAGTTCAAGTAAGACTCTTCCAGCTGTACTGGACAGCTTACCTTGAGTCAGACTCTTCCTGCTGCACTCACACAGCTTGCCTCGAGTTGACTACAGTCATAGCAGTTTCTAATCCTAGGTGGACTTGTCTCACTACATAGACATATTAGTAGTGACTAGGGTAGGGACCCTTGCTTCAGACAGAGGTTTCACTGGAGAGCACATTCAGTCATTCAGGTTGATAGAAAGAAGTTAACGCTCTCTACTATGCTTCCAAAAAGGCTGCCTATTTATTGTCACATTCCCTAACTTATTGGGAACACTTAGATTCAGAGAGCAAACCCCAATGAAGGAATTAACCTCATTGGATAGCAATAGGGTGCTCAAGGAATCTGAAATAGACCGCTTCTGAAGGAAAAATCAGATATGACATCCCTGTCCTTGGCTAAAATTAGCCCTGGAGAACATAGTCATTGAGATGTGCTGGCCGATGTATTGTCCACTTTGTTAGTGGCTCCCATTTATTGTTGTTCCTGGATTCTTCTTCCTCACTTGATGAACTTGTTCCTGGATGTTTTCTGCCACCTTCACTATGCTGTCCATGTTTCCCACCTGATGTACTTGTTCCAGGTTGGTTACTGCTTTTGTTGGCTTCAGTGTGGCTGAGTCTCAGTTGGTTGAGATTGTGTTATTGCTGATGACAATCCTCTTGTTGCACTACAACAGTATAGAGATTCTTTTGTTATGTCACCACCACTGGCATCCATTTTGTGGACCCATCCGCATAGTACCTGTGTACTTATTTGCACTTTTATTTTGTTTTTCCCTTTTGTTTAAGTTTGGCATTAGGTTCCAGGGTTATAGTTAGTTTGCCAGGTCTGTTGGATAACATATGTTGGAGACTTCCCTGTTGCTGTACTAGATGTAAAGTGCTGATCTAGTAGTGTCCTGGCAATCTGGTGTTGCAGTTTACCATCAGCTTTTTTTGCTTCTTGGATTATTCTCTTGCCCTGACCATTGCTTTCTGGGTGAAATGGGGGCTGTTCACTAGCTTTATATTATTGTTATTGCAGAAGGCTTTGAATGCACTATCTGAAAATCTGTGCCATTATCAGTCACTAAAATTCTAGGAAGACCATATTTGACATATAGCCTTTTAAGAACTTCTATCATGGCCATGAAGTGAAGTGATGGTACCTCCACTATCTCAGCCACATGAAAAATGAATCAACTATTATCAACAGCAGCTTGCCTTTTGATGGTTCTGCATGGTCCAGATGGAGTCTACACCAGGGACCTCCAGGTTTGAATCACTGGACTCTTTTGTCTTTTGCTGGCATGTTCTGATTTATTTTGCACTGCCAGAAGTGGTGAACCTTGGATTTAATGTCAGCATTTAAGGTAGGCCACCATACATATGATCTTGCCAGCATCTTCATCCAGATTATCCCTGGTGCCCATAATGCAACAAATGTAGTACCTGGGAATATTCAGCTGGGGGTATTCCAACTCTGGATCTTCAGATAATAACAGCCATTTTCAGTTGAGAGATCCAACCTATGCATCCAGTAAGCTGAGTACAACTCATCTAGTTTCTTATTAGGCTAACCCTGTTGGACCCATTTTTGTAGCTTTTGGAATAGCTCACTCAGCCACTGACTTACTGTTCAATGGTATGCTTGGGTATAAATGTCTGCAACTTCTGCAAGCAATTGGCTTAATGCATCTATGTGAAGGATATGCTTTCCTTCAAGGTATTGGAGCAAAAAGTCATAGACTGACAGGAAATTTAACCACCACAGCATTTGTGGTGAGGCATGATAAGGGATTCCCTTCACAGATGAAAATACCCCCAGAGGGTTTTATGATCTGTTTGAAGTATAAATGATCTACCATATAGGTAGTCATGAAATTTTTTGAATGCATTGGATCAGAGCAAGGGCCTCTTTTTCTAAGCTCTAGAGAGGCACTTTGATGCAAACATAATAGGGCTGTGTGTTCCATCCTTATTTCTATGGGACAACAATGCCCCAGTTCTGACTGGTGATGTGTCACAAGTTTGTACTAGCACTTTTTCTGGTTGAAAGTTCTAGCACTGCAGTAGCTGATATTAAATTTTATCATCTTGAATGCTTTGTCATGCTTACTGTCCCTCTTCCAGGCTGCTTTTTTGTTCAGAAACCTGTATAGTGGTTCAACAGCCATGGTTTTATGGTACAAGAAATCTTCATAATAATTTATGAGCCCTAAAAAGGGACTGAAGTTCCTTCTTATTTTCATGTGTTTTGGCTTTCTTTATTGCTAACACTTTCTTTTGAGTTGGGTAAATGCCACTAGCATTTTATTTTGTATTCCCAGAAATTTAAGCTCATTGGCTTCAAATATGCATTTCTCCCAGTTTATTTTAATGCCAAAAGCTTTGAATTTATCTAGGAGTTTCTTGGTGGCACTACAGAGTTATTCTGATGTTTGTGTCACTAGTAAGACATCATCAAAATATGGTAATGCTCCTGGTGTTCCAGTAGTCAATTGATCAATGACTCTCTGGAATATTGTTGAGTGACCGATATACCAAAAGGTAATTGGTTCATCTTGAGTAGCCCTTTATGGGTTATTATTGATAATGCTCTTGCAGCCTGGTCATCCACAGACAGTTGCAAGTATGCATGTTTTAGATCAATCTTGGTAAAACTCTACCACCTGATGTAGATTTGTTGACTGTTGGAGGTGGATAATTATCTGGATTGAGCACTTTATTGATTGTGCATCAATAATCTCCACACATATGTACATCATCATTTTCTTTGATGGTTGGTACTATTGGGTTGGCCCATTCTGAATATATGGGCTCTATTATATCTGCTGCTTCCCACTTTCTGATTTATGTTTTTACTTTAGTATGCAAAGTTAGTAGAAGTGGTCTGCATCAACAACTGATAGGTTTTACCTCTCCTACAGACCTATATCTTTGTTGACAATTTCTGAGTAATCAGATTTTATCTTTGTTAATATTGTGATCTGGTTCACTTTTGACACTTTAAAACCCAAGTGACTGAACCAGTCATGGCCTATTAAATTATTATGATTACCTAATGGCACTACCAATGGTAGGTATATAATCTTGTTAGGCATTATAATTTTCCCTGTAGTTTGTCCCAACAGTTTAATTTTATTTCCTTGATAGTCTGATATTGACCTGCTGCTAGGATGCAGTTTATAATTATTATTTTTATTAATGCTTGCCCAGGTCTTCCTTGAAATATAGACACTGCAGACCTTGTGTCCAGTTCCATTCTAACTGGCATATTATTAATTATACTAGTGTGTATAAATCCAGACTGATCATCTTTGATATGATTTATACAGGCAACTTGCTTATTTTTTAGCCTTTAGTATTTTTTGAAATAGGTTTGTCCATTCTCATATCAGCTAACTACATTTCAATTTCAGACCTTCCGCCTTTATATGTCTGACTCACTTGCAAAGTGTACATGTTATATAGTGGTTCAGGCATTCTGTATGCATGTGCATTTGTTGATTGCATCTATAGAAAAGCCTTAGACTATTTGATGCTAAGTTGTTTGAGCTGGCTGAGTATTTGACCATCCCAGTGTTATGCTCAATTTTTTGCACATCATACTTAGTAATTTTTTTTTAATGGGGTAATTAAATTATCAATTCAGCTATGCTTGAGCTACAACTGTTTCAAAATCTAAATCCGGAATCATCAACATTTTCAGCCTTAAATTGTGATCGTTTATGCCACAAATAAAATGATCATGCTAATGTTCAGATTCTTGTTGCAAATTTTCTAGCTGTTTCTCCCTGTTCTTGAATGCTAAAATTGAAGTGATATCTCTGTATAATTATAAGGTTTTGGAAAAAAATACCTTGTGAGAATTGTCTGTAAAAATCCAGGTCAGCTGGGTTTCTGCCATAGATTGAGACTTGAGTATGTTGTATGTCTGTGGATCTATTATGGTCATTAGTATGGCTAACTTTACTTTAGGCTTTTTTATCTGATTAGCTTGTAGATAAAATACCAAATGCTCCTTTAATTTGACTAGCCTTCAGATTGAGCCAGGTCAAAAGCTTCCATAGGTCTGATTGCATTAACCATAATTATTTATGTTAGATACCACTTGTAATTATTTTTACACTATTGTTTGTAGCTCTTCAAAATCGATTTTTATTTATTTATTTATTTCTTCAAATTATCACTCTTCATTATTTTTACACTACTGTTTATAGCTGTTCAAAATCGATTTTTATTTATTTATTTTTCTTCGAGTTACCACTCTTAATTTTTAATGTACAGCTACATTTATTATCTCTAACCCAACGAAGCTTTAAACCACTAGGGCGAGCTTCTGTCACTTTGTTGAGAGTAAAGCTCTCATGATTGTTTGTGACTTCTGGCTGTCATAACTATACATTTGTGGCCAATTTTTTATTCGAAAAAGTTTTAAACCATAATGTAATTATGGCGATGATTTTTTAAAAAAAAATAAAAGCAATATATACACTCGTGTATTTACTCTATATGTTTAAGTATAATTTTCCCAGCTATAAGGGAAAATTATCCTTATGTATGACTGCACCAAACTGTTATGATTGGCTTGATTTACAGGTTCGGTTCCAAACCAACAGAAAAAGTAATGACAAACTACTTAACAATTAATATGTATAATTTATTAGCTACTAAAAATGCATCCACATTAGTTAATCAATAATATAAATATAATTTATACAATTAAAGATGAGATAGTCATACCAAGTGATTGAACTCACTTCCAGCTATTCTCATGAATTCAAGTAAGACTCTTCCAACTATACTGGATATCATGCCTCAAGTTGACTACAGTTGTAGCAGTTTCCAGTCCTAGGTGGAATTGCCTCACTGCATAGATGTATCAGTAGTGAAGATACCCTTGCTGTAGACAGAGATTTCACTGGAGAGTATGTTCAGTCATTCAGGTTGACAGAAGTTAATGCTCTCTACCTTGTCTCCAAAAATGCTGAAAATTTATTATCAGATCCCCTACCTTATTGAGGACCCTTGGATTCAGAGTGTGAACCCCAAAGAAGGATTTAACCCTATTGAATAGCAACTGCATGCTAGCCAATCAGGCAAGGAATCTGGAATAGTCCACTTTTGAAGGCAAGGTCAAATATGACACAATGAACCAGTAACACTCACCTAACTTGCCCATATTAACCCTGGATCTTTACATTATGACTAAAATAATTATACTCATTTATCAATAAATAACGATAAATATTAAAAAGATCATTAAGCTTCTTGTATCTGCAAGCCCAAAATTCGTCCAGCTTGGGCACAAATTACAAATGGATGTACTAATCACTACAGTATGAGATCTTTATAAATTTACATTTATATATAAAATGATTAATATACATAATTTGTTTATGAAATGAAATGTCAGTACATGCTATTAAAAGTGGTGTAACTAGTTGCGGCTTAATAATTATTTGCACAATTGCTAATTGGCATAGTGAGCATATTAAAAAACTAATACTAGTTAGTTATAGTACATGTAATTTTACCACTAATATTATATCAATAATTAATTAAATACCAGACAAATATATAATAATACTTCTAATGTTAATTTCGATTTATAGTCCTGCATAGAAATATTCTGTGATTTTTCAAGTGACAATGTTTAATAAAAAAAATTAACTAATTACAATAGGCATATGTTTTTACCACAATCAACATCATCAGCAACCCAGAAACCAGTTGTTATTTCATAAAATATTTAATATCTATTTAAATACCATCACAACATTCAATTTGATATCGAAGTTTAGAGGTTTATATCAAAGGAAGATTATTTAAAAATGAAATTGATTAAGGTGATACAAAAGAGACTTTAGTTAATGCAATGTTTAGTTTGAAATTAAATTGTGAATATAAATTTCAACATAATTTATTATTTTCTGAGTTGGAGGCAACGGCAGTAAGATAATTTTTTTAAAATCCAAATATTACCATTTAATAAAAGTGTGGCAAACATTTACAGATGGTATAAAGTGGGATATAATATATATTTAGTAAAATCTTATTTTATGTATACACAAGCCTAAAGATTCTTCTTCACTCATTTATAATTAGAAATAACATTTTTTTCACATTAGATTTAAAATAGAAAATATTAATCAATACTTAAATGAAAGCTATTAATAACATTTATAACTAAATTGATCATTCTTATACTTTCTCTCTCTCACTTTTCTTTTACTTTATTGTCTTCAGTCACAATCTTGTCATCATAAAACTCTCAAGCTATCAATTCTTTCTCTGCACTAACTATGACAGAATAATTCTTAAATTAACTCCAACATTTTTTCTTTCCTTCTTTTTATATATATATAAAATAGTTTGTCTTTTTCATTTTTTTTTCTGGACTTATAAGGTCAGAATCACTTACAAATATTAGTTAAAGATGATGACAAACGCTGGAAGTATCTGCCAAGATATTATACTGCTTATAAGTGCATCTTATTCAAGCAGTTGACGTGTTTTGATTCAGATTTCAAATAGCTGTAATACAATGGTATCTAATTGTTCCATTGAAATGTGAAACAATGACCAAATACTAACAATAACATAGTAAATTAATTAATTAAATAAGTTCAAATCTAAAGTGTGGTTGAAAAAACATTTAAATAAAAAAGGTAATTCATAAAATTATAACAAAGAGCAGTCTTAATTGTAACACCATCATTAACTCCTACAATATTAACTGTTTTGGTGCAGATTAAATTTTTTATTGTTGAGAGGACTTTAATATCTTCATTGCTAACTAGATTTTAATGACTTCGCACTTGAATAAAGTTTTTATTAATAATGGAAATTGGAATAATATTAGAGAAATAGATTTAGAATTCTTTAGCTAAATGTTCTTTTGACAAGAATATATCTTGATTTACTTAATAGATTTATTCCTCACTTTTTATAAAATTAGAAAATTTGAAGATTTCTACTATAGTTTCTAGTTTTGCGATTGGGAATCTTTATAATAGTGATTTCTTTATAATGTGATTAGATTTTTTTTCACAGTGAATTAACACGTGAACATTTATTGTTGGAATTTCTATAGATATTTTATTTTTTATTGATTTGCCCCTAAGTCTTGGATTTATCCTGTTCTGCATTTTTTTGCCAAATAATAATTTATGACATTTTTCTAATACAGTACTTCAATACTTACATATTTTCCCATTGACCATTTTCGACAAGCAAAAACTGTCACCGAATGATGATTTTATGCCAATAATGGATAAGCATGATGTCACAACACAATTCACCTTCAATAAACCATTTTTCTTTTTAGGAGTTTAAATCCAGATTTTCAAGCTTACTTTTGTCATCTAATCCATCTTATTATAACTGATACATATGACCACATAACTGAGACATATGACCACATGCATGTGGAAAAGGTAAATGATCTCCCAATATATTTCATGCTGAACCAGCAATCATCAGTTGGTCCAGATCATCATCTCCCTCCCACACATATATAATCAGTGCTCTGTTTATATTAATGTAGCAAATCTTCAAACTTTAATGGATATGCTTCAGTCTTCCCCACTCTCCAATACCTCAGCCATCCATATCATTGAAAATCTGATAATGGCACATTCAAGGCCCTTGATTGCCAATTTGTTGTCATACCCATGTAGACTGTACATCATTCTAACTCCTCATAGACCTTAAGTCTAATGACCTTCCCTGTTTCTATGTATTTATGATCTTAAGGTCCTTCATATGAGGGCTCAGAATGACATAATTAACATGGATTTGATAACAAAATTGGAAATCAAGGTCTTTAAACATGACATCATCAGATTTTCAATAATATGGATTGCTGAAGAGTTGGAGAAGATTGAAGCCTGCCCATTAAATTTTGAAGGTTTGCATCTTAATGTAAGCTGAGCACTGATGTAAAATTTGGGACTTGTGTATGAAAGACCATGCAGTAGAGCATTTTTCAAAGTTATCAGTTCCTGACATTCAAAAAAGTGTGTGCCAAAGGTAATGATATTGGACTTTATTTAAAAATGGACAAGCAATGATGACACAACATGAAAAATTATGACAAGCAAAAAAAATAACTTATTTGTTGCTATTTTGAAATATCATTAGGAATTTTTGTCTACTGAAATGATTGGTAGAAGTTTGGAAAGATCAGCAGCAGTTTTAATGATCATTGGGAAAATACATAAGTACCATTATTTCTTAGGTTGTGGAATCTGCAATCTTTCTCTAATAAAGAAATGTGCTGCATGAATGTTGTTCCATCATATGATCAGGATGTTGAGATACCAAAAGTGTTTAAAGGATGTAAAAACATCCAATTATAAACAGATTAATTAACCAATCAAAATGATTTGTTGTTTCTTTATGTTCAGTGTGTTTTGTTGTTTGATGATTTTCAGTTTGCAACTAATTCTGTTAATGAAACAATATAGTGAAATTCTCACATAAATTATTGCTATTTTACCTGTTACATCATTTTAGAGTTCAAAAGCTTTTTAATTATAAATAATTTTATTAAGGAAAAATTATTTCTCAATATATATTTGTTGTACAATTTTTAACTTTCCTGTTATGATTCATCTTTATGGGTGTATGATAATAAAGTAAAAAAATAGAATTTCACATCTAATTTTTAACCATTTGTTGGCTGACTTTGCTTTATGCATAGTTATTAATGGAAGACTGTAAAATTTCTAGATATCGATTTAATGCTGGTTGTAAATATTCAAAGTATTCTCTTAATAACAAATGATGATTTTCTATTGCGATTGTTTATGAAAATTTATAAATACACTTTGGAACAAATCTTGAAGCTTAAGATCTAAATGGAATATTTATTCTAAAAGCAATGCATTAAAACGTTTATTTACAAAAAATGAAAAAATTAGTGGGAATACTTGCCACTCACTAGAGCAGTGATAAATGTTATATCTTTGTTTTCTTAGTTTATCAACTCAACACCTTCCAACTAAATATAGATAGATGCTCAAATCTTGTACGCAAACTAAATTGACTATGATTTAGCAACAAAACAAGACATAAATAAAAAATTTGTCATTTTTAATTTTGGAAAAAAATTTTTATCAAGAAATTTTATTGTGAGCTCAAAGAATTACATTATAGCAGTAAAAGAGTTATGTTATTAACAGAAACTATAAACAAAGATTACATAATCCAATACCTATGGTCTGAGGGCAAAAAATCAACTGTTCAATTACAAATTGTCCATTACTACAAGGCTCCATGTAGCATTGTAGATGTATGTTGGAGCTATTTTTTCATCTTTGTTTCTGATGGCCTGAAGTTTTGCCAGAGTGTACCTGGTTGACCAATACGAAAACAGCAGAAAGGTTATGATTCTTATAGATGGAAAGATCCCTTTAGATATTTTAGAAATCAATCCGGTGAGGAAAGGCACCCTAGTTTTGTATATGGATGTGATAAAGTCTCTGTCACATTGGAGTTAGTTACAATGGCTCAGAATATGTATCATTTTATCACAATCCTGTTTACATAAAGGGAAGATGGAGTCCAAGCATGAGACCCTCTATGATAGATCAGAAAATGACAAATGGGAAAAACCATTCAGGTTTATTCTAATCAAAAAATCTAAACATTTTAGCTCTAGATGCCACTGTTTAAACTTTTTAATAATTGAATGATTGGGAAGGGTTAGCAGTGATGAGATTGGAGAGGTTTCTCCATTAATTAGATGGTATGCATACTAGTACATAATTTTTTGTGAGTTAACCTGATTAGGTAGAGGGATAAATTTTACAATATTTAGCAATAAAAATGACAAACAACCCTTCACGGGAGGAAGAGAGTGTCAGTAGGACAGACAGAAATGAAGCATGATGTTTTCAGAAAATAGTGAGGTAGGTTAATGCTGGGGTTATGTGTATGTCAATAGCCCATTGAATTTTGTGTGCCTATGAAGGCCTCTCAGGCTGATGGCCATAGTCTTTCCCTTCCACATAAGTCTTGCACATAGTGCATTTATCTTTCTGATGAATCTTTGGAAAAAGTTAATGATCGGAATGAAATAAGAAATCCTTTGGAACCTCAGGATATTGAGCAATGAAGTTTTTGCATATAGTGACAAATAAACTTTGGATAATGAATCAATGGTTTTTTGTATTGAGAGGAAAAGGGAGTCCTGTATAGTTCTTCTCATTGCAAGGGATGAGTTGTAGATTGGGAAACTCAGAAATTTTTGGGGCATGGCAGTAAAATGAGAGGGAATGGTATTCCCAGAGGATATCTTCCATACTGAGGATTTATTTAAATTAAAGGTCAGTCCTGACTCCGAAGAAAAAGCACAGAGCATTTTGGAAAGCTTTGGGATTAGCTTTTGTGATGAGAGAAAAATGTACGCTATGTGGGGGATTGATCTATTGAAGGCAGGTATGAATATCCCAGGGAGGTCTTGTTCAAGTCTAATTAATAGAGGGTTTATGTAGATTATAAATAGCAGAGCACTCAGAGGAGAGCCCTGATATTTTTGATTTCATTTAAGATTTGAACTACAATATATGGGTGTGATTATTATTAACCTCACAGAACAGTTTTTGATGTCTGTCATAGACAATAATTCACCTTTTGATTAGGCTTAAGGGCTTTATTAGATTTACTTATCTCTATTACATTTTTCTTAAACTAAAAAGGATTATTATTATAAAAAAAATCATTTTTATTGGGAAAAATTAATAGTGACAAGTAAATCTAATACAATACTTTTCGATTTAATAAAGAGAATCAGTTAAAGTTATTTCATTTTCTGCATTTCTCCCCTATTGAATGAAAATCATATACAAAATTTATTATTCAATTATTAATTTATGGTTTTAAAAAGAAGAAAAAAAATTAATGAAAATGTTGCATATAAATAACATTTTAAATTAGATTTTACCAGACTAAAAACTGATTATATATCACATATACAAAATAACTGTAATATTGAAAGTAAAGGTTTTGATATCAAAAAAAAAATTAATAAAAAAATGAATAATATATTACTGGATACAAAAATGGAAATTGATATTTTTTCATTATAAAAATCTTTAAAACTAAATCTATATAAATAAATGAAGTTGCATACGGGACCAAAATTACCAAAAAGAAAACAACGAATTCTAATTATAAAATTCCAAAGTATAAATAAGCAGACACATATTACATATAAGCAAGCTAAATAAAATCATCCATTATAAAGCAGTATTTGTTATAATAATATCATCAACAACAACAACAACAACAACAACAACAACAACAATAATAATAATAATAATAATAATAATAATAATAATAATAATAATAATAATAATAATAATAATAATAATAATAATAATAATAATAATAATAATAATAATAATAATAATAATAATAATAATAATAATAATAATAATAATAATAATAATAATAATAATAATAATAATAATAATAATAATAATAATAATATGTAAATAAAAAGGTAAAAATGTAAATAATTATAATTTTTAATATTCTATTGTGCCTTTTGTTAAACAAAATTATATGGAATTCATTGTTTTAATTAACTAATTTTATTCTTGGGGATGATGAAGTATTTTTCATAAAATAATTTTTTTTAGATATTTTAAAAAAATAAGCTATTTTACTTGCAAATATGATATAAGTTTTAAACTGTGCTTTACACAAAAAAGTGAAGCTTATTATTATTAGAAAAGAATTATACAGCGGAGCACTTTCAGAGAACTTAAGTCTCCATATTCAGAGCCTACTTTAAGTGAAGTTTAGTGGTAATTTATGCAAAATTTATGCAAAATTTTCTTTCATAAAGACCATTTTCTGGAGATTGTAAAGCACTTTTTTTTTGCATAAAGCACAATTTAAAACTTACCATTCAAAGGTGAAGTAAAAAAAACAAGGATTTTAATTCAAATATAGATATATTAAAATTGCACGTATTGATACTTCTAATATATAAATAATTGTTTATTTGTTATAAATATGATTTTGTGCAATTTTACTGAATCAATATTTGAGAAAACAAAATAGAATATATATAATGCAAAAAACATATATTTTATTCTCTTTTATTGTGAATCCATTAATAACATCATTCTAATTTTATTATTTTTTGTGTATTCTGATTCAATACATAAAAATATTAATGAAGAACAGATTTCACATTAACAAGACCAGAACATTCTAAAACATTTAGGCAAAAAATGCAACTGAAAAATCTGCATTACCACCTATTAGTACATCTACAATTGTATTACTTTGTATATAATATTCATTGTAAGAACTATAAATTAAAGAATCAAAAAAAAGTAATTTCATTTAGTATGTGATAAAATGTTTTATTTTTTGCAAGAAACAGAGATCAGAGCACACCTGGGGCCTTGATGAATGTGAGATCATGTGTCATTGCAATGCACTCAGATCAGCTCCATTCATGAGACTAGGGCACTGAAATTTATGTTGCATAAAGAATGCTTCACACCCATGCAGTAGACCTGTTAATATATAATTTTATTTTCAGAGCAATTAAGTCTGAATGCATCAATAAGTTGCAAAAATTGCTGCTAACTTAAAGTTTTACTCCTTTCCACTATTGCTGATTGGTTTATCCAGTGTGTATAGGAATGTGGTAGTTAAATAAAAGTGTCTATCTCTTATCTAATTGATAAATTAGAATTGATGTGAAATGAGTATTATATACAAGTTTTTTTAAGTAAGTCCATAAGTTTGACATGTGAGTTGTTATGTTACCATATTTCGACTTATTTGTTCCATGAGTAAGATATTGGCATTTGGTAAAAGCTAAAAAAAGTAAATTTAGATTTTTTTTTTGATTAGTAGAATTTTTGTTAAAATGTACAATGAAAGTGAAAATTGTCGTTTGTATTTTTTTTATGTAATTAAAAATAAAAGTTAAAATTGGAGAGAAGAAAAGACACACAAATTACCAATCTAGATAAGCTAAAAAAAATATTTTAGCTAATTAAAGATGGCAGAATTTTGCTAAAAAATTAAAGACTTTGTAACATAAATTTTATAAAGAATATACAAGATTATCAACGTATATTTTTGACAATCAAAAGGTATGCTCAGAAGTCTGAAAACTGGACCTCGAGTGCATGTTGTAGTGAACCGAAGCTTTTGCTGACATCGTTCCTGAAGATGGACACCAGAAAAGCTTTCATGACCGACCAATAGAATAGACCACAAGATCAACTTATAATCAATGGTCGAGCTCATTCTCCCACAAAAAAATTATGCATAGTAATCTACAAGCTTTGTGAACTCACTAAACTTGCCGGTAAGCTATGATTCATTATTCCCAATTGTGACTAAATTGTCGGCAAACCATTCTTAAAAATAAGCTTAAAATAATCCAAATGAAGACTTTAATTTTATTGATCAAGAGACTCTTGTTTACCCAAGAACTTTTTAAGTGCGAAACTGTTTTTTGTTAATTGATTCATGTTTGGATTAATGTGTGTGTGTTCTCTCCAGTTTATTTAATTTGTAATTGATCTTTAAATATTTTAATTGGTTAGAATAAAAATATTTATTTCTAATATCAGCTTTTCCTTGTACATTATTAATAAAAGTTAATAATGATTATTATTAAATTTATTAATATTAGTTTAGTAAGATTTAGAAATATAATTTACCTTTGCCAATATGTGTTGATTAAGCTCCAGGAATAATAATATTTAGAAAATAATTCTAGTTATGGTAAAATATGATACCGATTTTTTAAAAAAACATTTTTCTTTTTAATTCTTGAGACATGATGTGACAGATTTCAGTGGATTCTTATATGAATTCTGATGCCCTTATAAAAGAAATAAAAGCTGATTTCATCGATAGTGTAAATTGTAACAATTACTAGGTAGAGTTGATCAGGAAATATAGTTATGTTTTTTTAGAAATAGGAATGAAACTTTCTTCTTTTTGCATAACTTGATCAACTCACACATTTATTGTGTATAGAGGCCTAGTCAGACAATAAAAATGTTACAATATATTCACATATTTAGATATAAATAATAAAATGGGGTTATTTTTCCTTTATCTCTAGCACTACTCACCACTGTTACAATAATTTTTTGTTTTTAACTTATTTGTTTCTAGAAAAATGAAAATTGTTGTGAAATGAAAATGTCCTCATATCAGGAAAATCAATGGACTGATGCTTTACAATTAAGGTTGTCATGTTTATGATGTTAATAGTAAATGAAAGATTGTTACATATGTGTCAAAGATTGGTGGCACTCCAGCATTCGATTTGAAATACAATTATATTCGTAAATGATTTGTCAGTTTTTTTCGCGTAATGTAACGATCAAGTTAATTGATTACATATATATTGAGTATTAATAATAAACAACCAGTATGACTAGTTCTAACTAGGGGGGTATAGTCAATCTGTCTGTGTAACACAAATATATCTATATATAGAACATACTCATCCATTTTGATACTTTATGATGTTGTCTTTCAATTGCTTTAGCAGAAAACATTTCTTTCCTAAATAATTCAGCACCATGTCTAGTTATCATTCTTCAATATATATTATTTTCCACTACAACTTCCCAATGAAAACAATTTAAAATGTCTTTAGGATAATACTTATAATATTGAGATGGAGTCTACTTCTTCCATGAAAACCATACTCAAGTTTACCTTAAAACATCTTTTTAGAAAATCTTCTGCTATTCATTCACTTTAAAGGTCCAATCCAACAGTAATATGATTTTATAATAGTGAACTCTATCATATCACATCCAGCAAGTTGAAGACCATATTGATTGCTTTTATGATTGTACCATTGTATTTTGAACATTTTTATGGGGCATCCTTAAATGAAGCTTTTCTATTGCCTTTATATAACACTAGTAAAGAGTTCAGGGCTCATTTCCTTGCAATAAATGAAGTAAAATAACAATTCTATATTCAGTTAATGATTCACAGTAGTTATTTCCCTGTAATGAAAGACTCTATTTTTTAGCATCTTAAAGAAATGGTAGCCCATTAAAATATCTGTTGCACCAATACATCTAAATTCATCTTTCTACTTATGAAACTACCTATGTATTTAAACTGTTTTACATTCTCAAGTTGAACACCATCCAAGTTTAAAATTACTGAGAATTTTCCTTCTATCACTATCAGATAAAGAGCTTGAGTTTTTTGAACATTAATTAATAAATCAAAGTCTCTATATATTGCATTTAATACATTAAGTATATTCAGTAAATCATTCTTTGAGCTGGCAAAAAAATAGACAATCATCAACATATTGTTAATCCAGAAACCAAAAAGATTAAATTCCTGTTATTACTTTTAGTTACTCGAATTAAAAATTCCCCATTGAACCTGTATTATATTTATATCTCTCTTTGATTAAGCCTTCCATAAACAATTCCAATGACTACTGTCATAAAAATGAAAAACAATTTTGGAGCAAATACAAATTCTTGCTCAATACCAGTTTTCATTTCAAATTTCCCAGATTTTTCACCTGTAGTAATAACTCACTCTCTGATTCCATCATGTAGAAGCTGTATAATATGATTAATTAAATCAAATCCCTTGATCAAATCAATAAAAGCAATATATATGAATCACTCATTTGTTCCCAAGACTTTTATTGCATTCTCTGACAATAACAACCATATCTATAGTTTGTCTTGATTTCTAAAACCACATTGAAAATCTCTAATAAACAGTTATCTATGATTGGAAGCAATCTATTCAATAAAAACCCTGAAAGTACCTTTTCTGTAGTGGATAATAATGATATCTAACAATAAGTATTGTAATCTTATTCATTCTCTTTGTTTTTAAAAGTTAAATCAATAAAAACATCTTAAGATATTCCTAAAAAATTTCAATATTTTTGAAGCTAACATATCACTACTATATTTTTATAACTTTTCTAGCAGGATTACAAAAATCTATTTTGATTTCACTAAACTAAATATCTTTATTTAAATCTAAATGAGTAGATAAAATGGATATGTCATTAAAAGTCATCATTTCAATTATTATATCATTATTCAAATGATGAACAAAATATTTCTTCTTTCCACATGTTCAAAATATCATTATCATCATATAAGAGAGTGTCATTATCTGGATTTAACAGAATTGTCATACTGTTTCTCAGATTCATACATTATTTTCAATTCATCAAAAAAGACCTAGTATGGCCATGATTGGTGAATTTCTATACAGTTTTTATTCCCAACCAATTTTAGGTTTTCTTGTTAGTTATTAAATGTATTCAAATCTCTATATTTATCAACATATATAGTGTATATGAGCACAGACTTTCACATGACCTACCACTCACCACTCTATTTCATATCATTGATACACATATATGTCGAAAAGATAAATAATCACCAATATACATATTTCATGCTAAATCAGCAATTATCAGTTGGTCCAGATTATCATCTCTACACATACATGCAATAAGTGCTCAGATATATATTAAGATAGCCTAACTTCATACTTTAATGAACAGACTTCAATACACTCCACACTCGAACTCTTCAACCATCCAGCAAATTGAAAATCTGATGACGGAATGCTCAAAGGCCACCTCGAGGCTGAGATTCTTGTCATACCCATGTTGACCTAATGTCAATCTGACCCCTCATGTACAGGACATAATCCATTTAATACAAATACAAGGGATGGGCAGACATCTCTACTATGCAATAACTGAAATACAGGCTTATTATATACCTGTATCAATATATGTAATATATAGGGTATATGAACACAGACTTTTATAAGACTCACCAGTCTATCTCATTTCACTTTGAGCATTTCATCATCAGATTTTCAATTGGATGATAAGTTGAAGAGTTGGAGTGTGGAGTGGATTGAAGCCTGTCTATTAAAATATGAAGATTGGCTATTTTAATATATATCTGAGCACTTATTGCATATATGTGTAGAGATGATAATCTGGACCAACTGATGATTGCTGGTTTAGCATGAAATATGTATATTGGTGATTATTTATCTTTTCAACATATATGTGTTCAAATGTATCAGTAATATGAGATAGAGCGGTGAGTGGTGGATCATGTGAAAGTCTGTGCTCATATACCCTATATACAAAATTTAATCTGTTATTCTGCAAAATAGTAAAGCCACATGTTTCCTTTTAATAAAATTACTACTAATAAGGTTATCATGATTCTTTTTTTTAGTGAAAACAAGAATAGATTTACTTGTAGCTGTAAAACCCTTCTTGAGAGAATTTCTTGTGTCAATATGACAGTCCTTGAAATACAAATTAGCAGTTTTAGTGTTTAATAATTGTTGAAGTTTATTATGTGTAGTAGGAATAATATCTAGTTTTTAATACAATCATCATTTTAATCTTGGAGTGTGCTAATCTATGATATATCCAATAATTTGTGCTTGTAAGTACTTGGGTAATATGAACTTTTCTTGTAACTCTGACTCTTAACTACAAAGTAATATAATAAATGCCACTATTTTGAATCTGTATGCCTCCATGTTTTTTATAAAGATTTTTCTAGCTAAATGAGATGTTTATAATAGTCATCCATGTATTATGCAGAAATTCAATAATAACAAACCATGAGAATTAACAATACTAATACCATTGTTTTAATAACTTTTGACCAGAGACTACCATTTGCACTATCTGGTGCATTAATTCCAACAAAAAAGATTCTTCTTTGAATTCTGATACTAAAAGGAAATATACCTATGCGTTTGAAAAGCAAGATTTTTAATAAATGTGATTTACCAGTTTTTACTTATGGATCTGAGACTTGGACACTTAACAGAAGAGCAATACATAGACTTCAGACCACTCAAAGAAGTATGGAGAGATACATGTTGGGAGTAACAAGAAGAGATTGAAAATGCAATGTATGGGTAAGAGAACAAACAAGTGTTAATGACCTCATTGAAAAAAATTAAAAGACTGAAGTGGAGATGGGCTGGACATATTGCTAAAAGAGATAATAATAGATGGACAATTGAAATTTTAAACTGGATTCCAAGAGATCGTAAAAGACCCAGAAAAAGACCACATATGAAATGGATGGATGAAATAAGAAAGCATGCAGGGATGATGTAGAGAAGAGAAGCTAAAAGATGGATTGAACTTGGAGAGACCTTCATCCTGCAGTGGATTGATAATGGTTGATGATGATGATGATGATGATTGAAGCATAGATTCTAATAAAATGAATACTACTACCATTCTTTGAGTTGTAACACCAATGGTCTTCATTAATACAGTGAGTAATTTCAACATTAAATGATGTTAATTTAGACTTTAATTCAAATCTAACATCATAAAAATCTTCATTCACTGGCAGATATGCTTTCCAAAAAATTTGTATCCATCCATCTATTCTGTAAAATATTTGTCTTTTGGAGGGCTAGTTTCACATGAGTATATTGAACTTAAATTTTGATGACTATGTAGCCACCAGTGTAATCTTCCATTTCTGGTCTTCAAGGGTTTTATCAAGAAAAGTTTACATATTTCATGTATCTATATTTAAAAAAATATGTAATACTTTTCTTTAGTATTGCCACTGGCTTCTGACTAACCACTGCTACTGATATTGATATTACTACTGTTATTATTTTTATCACTGTATTTAGTAATTTACCAGTAATGACAATTTATAAAGACTACATGAAAAAGACCATTTTTAGCCATTTTCTAGGCATTTCCACTTCCGTAGTAAGTAGAGAAATCTCTAAATAGAAATGGCGAAACATAAATCTTTGCTAACTGAATCTTCTGTCACACACAAATTCAGTTCTAGCTGAGTCATTAGTAAAGTGTACTGCCTCAAGCAAACATCACAACTAAAGAGTGCTGGTTTAATAAGCCTGTCTCCATCATGGTGTTTTTTAATTCTTGAGGGCTTACAATAAAAAAAAGTAATAGGTATCAGGAATACTCTGAATGCAGTAAGAGATTGAAATGTGATTGACACTTAATTCCATTGTCATGGTTAGTATAGGGAGATGATAAATTCCATGAGAGAATCACTATTATCAAACCCTACAATATTTTAAATGGCTTAAGAAGGAAAAGAGGAAGACAAAAAGACTATTTATATCCAAAACAGAGTCTGGCCTTTGATGAATCAACAACCTATCCTGCATGACAGCAGGAGCTACTTTTAACAGAGCAATGTTTATTTGTCATTCTCAGCTGAGCTTTGTATCTGAAGATCATTCTACGATCATCATCTGTGGAGACTACTGATGGTTTGAATACAGTAGCAACAAAAATTCTATCGTTTTTCAAAAGAAAATTTTCTCATAATAATAAACTATTAAATGATTGGTTAACCTTTTGTAGTCTAGAAATGTGAGTAGTAATTGAATTTTTATTTGTTTTAAAACTTTATACATACTCTCATTTTTAATGAGAAGTAGTAGAATCAAGCTTTAGCAGTTAAGAAGATTATTATGATGAGATGAAAAGCAAGTTAACATAGTTGCACTACAAGCTAAAAAGTTGAATATATCTAAATTATTTGCCTATTTAAGTCATATTTTTAGAAATTGTTGTTAAAATGCTTTGGTTTTTCAAGAAAAGAAAGATATCTGTGCCAAAATCAGATCAATTATGTCAGATGATAAAATATTAACATCTGAATAATTTTAGCTGAAAAGATGAAGCTGTATAGTAATAACAGCCATTACATCTAGGAGTGAAGAAACCGAATTATCTAACACTTTTGTAAGCATCAGAGCTCAAATAGTAATCCATATAAAAAATTGCAAATGCCTTAGAAATGGCATCTATTTCATAAGATTATTATTTATTGTTTAAATGCCTCTTCCCAGTATCAAAATCACAGCAAGTTTAATCTCCAACTGCAATTGTTGTACATTTCTTTAAATAAAAGCCAGTTGCTTTAGTCATTTAATTATCTTATCTTTTTATTATTATTATTATTAATGTTAGATATTGCACTATTAACTTTTATACTCGGTTATATCAACTGTATGTAAAATCTTTATTGCTATGTTTTATTTTACACTCATATTAAATTAATTACTTAGAGTAAGCAAATCCTCCTCATAACAAGAAATGTTACGTATAAAAATGTAATATAAAGTCAAACTTATACTTTTCAATTTTAATTTCATTGTTTAACGTTATTAAATTAAATAAAAATATTTTAAAACTCGTGCTTAGAAACACATCTTAATCAGGGATTCACGGAAGCATTTTTTAGGGCATGTGTGAATAAAATCATTTTAATATTAAGAAATAAATTTTTTATAAACCATTAATAAATTGATTTGTTAGAAGATTAATTATTTCAGACTTTTATTTTATTTAACTCATACTTGTAGATCTTAAAGTAGTTGAAAGGTTGTAACCCGGTCCAGTTGAAGAAAGCTGATTTAGACACAAATGCCTAATAGGTTTTTTTAAAAAAACTTTTCATATAATTAAATATATGTAGAAAGGTGTAGTTTTAAAGTATATGTGTATGTCAATGTATGAGCATTACATATATATATTTATTTTTTGAGCATATTTTTTTTCAATGAATAATTCTCCAAGCTACAATTCAACAGATTTATTTATTTATTTTAGTTTGTTTACAACTCAAGGTTATGTGCATAAAAGTGTGTGCTTAGAAAATTATTTATAAGATGCCTTGAATTTAAAAACTTTTTATTATTTTCAAACCGCTTTTATTAAAATTATGCAAATGTTGATAGTTTTGTCAAGGTTAATAAAACTATTTGGACGCAATTGTTACTATACTGTATAATAATAACTTATCGTGTAAAAAGAAATTATATAAATAATAAAAACAATACAGAAATTTAAAAGATAAATATAAATATTCAGTAAATATTTAAAAACATCATTAACATTATAAAGTAAGATTCACAATGAATAGTCAGAAGACTGCTTTAAGAATTCAAGAATTTATGACAATCTTATGAATCTTAATTTAAAGCAATCAGATAAAAAACAATAATAGAACTTATCACTAATGATGATCAAATAATATTTTCGTTGTACTTTATTGCCAACGTACTTCAATAGACCACTAATGAAATAGCATAAGGAAAATCATTGTTTGCATAATCACCCCCCCCCCCCATATTTCACAGTTTTTGGTATACAAATTATAAAACATATGTATAATTAAAGATTATGATGTATCTCTAAAACTTTAATACTAGAATAAATTATATTAAAAGAGTGTCAAACTATAATTGATGATGATGGTCAAGTACAGCCACTAAATTGCCATATTATATTGTCTGGCTGATTCAATCTGCCTTCAGGCAGTGAATATAATATGTGGACAAATAAAAAAATTTTCAGTCAAAAGCTTCAAGATTCTTGACTCTTTTTAGATTCAGAAATTTTAAGAATTTGAGCAAAATCTGTCAAATACAGTATTTATAATGGTGAAAAGGGTACAAGGGGTGAGGATAGTCAGTCACCTAAAAGTCACCATAAATCAAAAATCTCTTATAAGAAATAAGTATTTATAATAACTTTCTATGATAAGAAATTTAACTCATTACAATAAATTCAAAATATCAAAATATATTATAAATTTTGAAGATTTTATGTTTTTTGGTTCCCTGGTGTTCGCCATGGGATGGCATTGATGCTAATCAAAAACATATACATATAACGATTCCGGGCTGGACCTAAATGATCAATTTGATATAAAAAGATCTGATTTCTTAGATTTGTAATAAAATATTCTACTAACTAATACTATTATATGATGTTAGTTTTTTCATTTTTGTAAATGTTTATTAATCTTATATTGTTTTTGAGTTTGTGTGTGTGTGTGTCTTTAAAGTTACGGTGTTTTTCTAATTTTTTTTCGACTTTATGTGTGTCTTTTTAAAGTTACGGTATTTTTTTTTGCAAGAGTAAATCAATAATTTTATTCAAAAGCAAGACTAATAAGTAAATATTTATTAATATTATCTTGTTTTTGAGTTTGGGTGTGTATCTTTAAAGTTACAGGGCTTTTTTAAATTTTTTTTGGACTTTATGTGTGTCTTTTTAAAGTTACGGTATTTTTTTTGCAAGAGTAAATCAATAATTTGATTCAAAAGCAATACGTAATAGATTGTTTTTTAGTTTGTGTGTGTCTTTAAAGTTACAGGGCTTTTTCTAATTTTTTTTTGGACTTTATATGTGTCTTTTTTTAAAGTTACAGTATTTTTGGTCAAGAGTAAATCAATCATTTTACTAAAAAAGCAATACATAATTCTAAATCTATCAAAAGTAACGTAATTTATATACTACAATTTAGAATTGATACCCAACTACTATTAGTAAGGACTGTCATTGAAAGACTCAATTGAAAAATGATACCCGACTAATTTGCTTTCTTTTTTGGGGGGACAGTAATGAATCAGAAAGTGGGTTGTTTTTGTTAAGTCTGTCTATATAAAAAGGGTACTGTTATTGAAATACTAAATTTAAAAATGATAGCCGATTAATTTGTGTTTCTTTTGACAGTAATTAATCAGAAAGTGGGTTTCTTTTTTTTTTTTTTTTTGGTAAATCTTGTATATATATATAACTGTAATTCAAATACTCTATTGAAAAAATCAAACCCCATTGAATTTTCTTTCTTTCTTTTTTTTTTTTAAGACAGTAATTAATCAGTAACTGGGTTGTTTTTGTTAGGGTGTAGATATAAAAACTAATCTTATTTTGAAATAATAAATGTAAAAAAAAATAATAATACCTGACTAATTTTCTTTTTTGGACAAATAATCACTAATAATTAGAGACTGGGTTATTTTTGTTTGTGCGTATATATATAGCAAAAGTAACTGGTCACAGACAAATTCTCATGAAAACGGTACTTTTCGCATGATCCTTGAAATTTTTTCCGTTCTGCACCCTTAAAAGCAATTTTTGAGGGTTATCCATTCATAATGGAATCTTTAAGACATTATTACTAAACTTACAACAGTAAAGTAAGTTACAACACATTAAAAAAAATAGACGTCTTATCAAATTTTAAAAAACTACGACTGCTTCAAATACATACACTCTCACATGAAACTACAGAGAAAATAGATATTCTACTATTATGAGAAAATGATGAACAAAATCAACTACTATGGCAGCCAATAAAGGCATTTCTTTCTCTTTGCTTTTAGCGTAGAAAAAAAAAGGCATAACCAGCAGCCGTCAGGAACTTTTTTTTGTGTTTTATCATAGAAAGAAGTCTTTTTGTGTTGGCTTCTGTCACCGCCACCGCCTCCATCCAACATAACATGAGTACTCTTTTCTGCATTTATAATGTCGAAAATTTCCTCTTTTGTTGGGTGAATGCTAGTGAAACCAATGGTATATTTCTAGGAATTGACCTAGAAATAGTGACATCTCGAGGCGAACACCAGGGATGAGAAAACAACTTTTTTAAAAAAAAAAATGGGTATAAAAACAGTGGCAATTAAAGAATAAACATTTTACTAAATAAAATAAAAGTGTTAACTTGTCTGTATATATATTGTGAAATTTTTTTTATGAATAAACAAAGTGCAATTGCATTTTAACAGATAATTTTGAGCAGTTTAATGAATATGGCTGCCATATTGATGATGTGTTAATGATATAAAGTAATATATCCCATTCAAACCAATTGTTAAAATTAAAATGAACTATATAAAAAATATAACTTAATATATATATATATTTTCTATTCTATTTACTTTTTATTTTGATGTGAATATGAATTTTTTTCAAAATTTTTTTATATGTGATACACAGTTAAGAAATAGTATATATCAGAAATTTTGACCTAATTTTATTATATTTCACTGATAGATACAAATCTTGCACCAAATAAGTTTTTATATTTTAGAAATCCCAGTTTTATGTCATTGTCATTGGTATTAATAAAGTCTAAATAAAAGATTTTTAGGTACTCTTTTGATAGACAGGCATGGCCACTTGATGGCATTGGTTTTGTGAAAAAACAATCAAATGTAATGTTACCGGGCCAAGACGTTATCTTTTTTTCTCAATTTTTTTTAACACCAATTGAAATCTTAGAATTGACAATTTTTTCTTTAACATATTGATCATTTCTCCTTTTAACACATTTTAAATAAAATAAAAAAGGACTTAAAATATGAAAATTTAAAAAACCTTTTGATATATCTGTAAATGTTTAAATTTTAGTGTTTATAAACACCCATATATATTCATGTACATAAAACTTGCTTCCCTAGCTAAAGCACAAATAAAAAAAAATATATGTATTGAATCAATACATGATTGTTGAAAGCAATCCAAGTGATATGAAAAGCTAAAGATTATAAAGTACTTAAAAGTCATAGAATAAATTAGTAATGACAAGTATATAAAAATATTATAAAAGAACAAAACTATAATTTATTAGATATAAACTGAAATATAAAAAGTTAATCAGTAGACTTAAAAAAATGATTTGCAGAATTTACAGCTACAGGAAACTATTTATACATGCTCAATACTTTAATTCTTAAATATAACTATTAAATTATTCAAAATATATACATTGCTTTCTTCACTAATAAATTATCTGTTGAGGAGAGAGAAAAATATTTCTCACTCTTTCCTTCTGAAGTATTTGGCATTTTTAAGATAGAGTTTGAACTCAATACCCTACAATATATATATATTAGATATCACTGGTATAATTTAAAATATATACCCCTGATGCATATATCACATTTTGTATGCATACATAATAACATATGTATATATAAGTGATTAAAAATATGAAATATTATTTTAAATGAAAGTTGTTTAACAATTTTACTTTGATTGGAAATTTTTTATTTTTTTGAAAAAAATGTGCACCAAATTTATATTGTAAATTAACTTCATTTAATATATATATAATTTTATTTGAAATCAATTTCACACATACAATGTATGTTAATCACTAGATATTTCTGTAATAAGTTAATATGTACATTCCTTAATATGTGTACATAATTATATATGTATAAGAAATCAGTAAGTAACTTTTCTGTTTAAAATTGTTGACATTTTTTTATAAACAACTTTCTTATCACGTAAATGAAGCTTGCAACCATGATAAATAAAATTAATAGTGAGCACTATTTAAAACACTCCCCCCACTCTTAATATCTGAGAAACTAAGTGACCTATTTAAAAAATTAAGGTGTCCTATCATTTTCACAGACATTTTTTAAACAAGTGTACAAAATTTCAGCAAGTTATATTGAACTTAAATGTATTAAATATAGATTTTTAAAATGTTTCAAAAATGTTATTAAATTGAAAGTAAAAAAATCTTTATGCTTTCATGAGATTTATTTAAAACAAATAAAAGTTCTAAAAATAATTTTTAATTGTGATACATGACCTTATTAAATATTTTGAATATTTTTCCACTCTCTGTTCCATCTAAAAAACTAGGTAACCTACTGAAAAGATGAGTGTCCCAAATGGATTAGACTGGTATTACCACAAGTTTTCAAGTAATTCTATTCAATTTAAATATATTAATCCTCAATTTTAAAATTTTATTCTAACTTGAAAAAGATTTAGCAAACAAAACAATTTTTCAAATTCAATAAAAGCATTTAAAAAACATAACCATCCATTCTAACATTAAATGTAAAAGCTTCATGGTTAAAGAATATTGATATTTTTTAATTACATACTATTATGTATGTTATTGATTTTTATTTCTTTTTTATTAATAATAAGCCATAATTTTTTTTATATTGCAGAGCTAAAATTTTTCACTTGCATGACCATTAAAATGAATAAAAAATGAATGCTCACATGAAAGTTAGAATAAAGCTGTTTATAAATAAGGCTGTGTTTGCATCTGGGTTGTGAATTTTCATCCATGTTTAGAAATTTTCTAGTTCTGCTAATCAGCATATATAGCTGGGGTAAGGCAAATAATCATTTTGCAATGACATAGCAATCTAGTAATTACAGAAATAGTGAACAGTTTAGCAACTGTGTATGGATAATTAATCAAAATGAGAAGTTACATATGAAGTTGAAAATGTCTATATTACAAATATTCAATTTAAAATTATTTTGCATAGATTTTAAAATATTGAAGTTTGAATTAGACTATACATAAATGAAGCTGTGTTTAACTTTGGATTGCAATAGTTTCACCTTTGTATGGAAAAGTTATACGATTTTCTAATCTGTATATAATTCCAGATTGTTGAGGCTGTCTGATGTCTTTTCTAAACAATTATTGATTTATTCTCTGCTTGAGAATATTTCACTTGTCTAACAAATCAATTGTATGAAAAGTAATCTTGAAGTGTTATTTATTATTAAATACTGAAAATAATGTTTAAGTCAAGAAAATTTTCCCATGGGTCAAATAATAATATGAATCAATTTAAAAATAGTTTTAAAAAATAATATGATGTATTTAAAATTTATGATGTCTAACCAAAGTGTTTTAGATAAGCCTCTATATAAAAAAATAAGATAACAAAGAAGACCGTCTGATCTCATCTCTAAAAATTATTGACTTATGCTTTGGCTTGAGAATATTTCTTTGGCCTAATAAACCAGTCATATGGAAACTAATATTAAATTGTTACATACCATTAAACACTCAAAGTACCTTATATTGATAATAACTTAAGGAAATTTGAAAAATAGTTAGAGATTAGAACAGTTTGCATTACATGAATAAAAAAGAGAAAGAAACGATAAGTTAAGTGGCCAATAACATTGAAAACAATTATTTATTAGCATCATACATAAAATTCACATTATATAAATGAGTACAAACCATAATTATGTAAAAATAATTGGCACAAACATATAATAGCCATAACAAAATATTTAAAAAGTAACATAGCAGAAATGTATTATACTTTTTCAAATGACAAAATACATATATCCATTATGCATTAAAACAGTAATATATAATTGAATAAAATATGCATTAGTATATAAAATATTAATAGCACTATCCTTATGAAATAGCAATAATAATATAAAACTGTAAAACTTGAGAGTCCCATGACCATTTTCAATATTAAAATTATTCAATTATATAAAGTATTTTTTTTTCTGTAATTTTTATTTGTTCTCTGATTCATTTTGTTTATAATATCAAACAAATGTTATCACTAAGTATTGTTTAGTTCAATGGCATGTGGATAAATCTATAAATGTAATCAAAATTGCATATAACAAAATCCTTTGAAAGATGATAGCAATACTAATTCAATTTAATGTTTATTAACACAAAAACATACAACCCAATAAAAGTTCAATAACCGTTGAATTGCTTTTTTCAAGCTGCTGTTTGATAAATTAAAAAATATCAATATTTTTAAATATTTATTATAAAAGTATGACAATTTACTGATCTTATTAAATAGTCTAAATTGAAATGAGACATATAAAAGACAGTGCTACCTAGCGGCTGGAACTTGCATTGCTGCTTTTGGCCACCTACTCTAAATATTTCTGTGGTTGACACAGAAACAGTGCCTTTTGCAGTCACATGGGGTGTAAGTTGAAAGTACCAAATAAATTATTATTTAAATCTCTGAATTTCTGTCTAAATAACATCAGTATTTGGAATTTATGTAGAATATTCTGGTTTATATTAATATGTGAGATAGCATCTGAGTTCCATATAAGAGATCTACAATGAAGCACTGAAATCACTATCAATGCAAACAGCATCAATATAATGTTTGAATTAAAACTGTTATTTTTCTTTAAAATACTTTATACTTTATGGGCTTTTGTCACACTGTAAGAAATATCATGCACTGTAAATGATCCATTAGTAGAGAAAATTATTCCCAAGTCCTTATAAATAATACTTCAAGGAATGGATTGATTATGTAATATATAATTATATATACTTTTGCTTGACTTTCTAGCATATTATGCAAGTCTAAATAGTCTGAAAAATTAGAGATCATTTAAAATATTTTTATGTCATCAGCATAAAATCTGAAGTAAAAATTGCAAGGTAAAAACTTAACTTGCAATCTCTACAGACCTATATAATGAATAAGACTTAAAAATCTGAATAGAACTTGAAGATAGTCAATATATAGCAAGTTTAAATAATAAAGCATTATGCTGCATTATGTAAAAGGCTTCATTTAAATCCACATAAATAACATCTAGTTGTCTTTGCTAATCAAAATTTTAGATTACTATGTCATTGTTGGTGATTAAATTTGTATTTATTGATTTTCCCAGTACAAATAATAATAATAATAATAATAATAATAATAATAATAATAATAATAATAATAATAATAATAATAATAATAATAATAATAATAATAATAATAATAATAATAATAATAATAATAATAATAATAATAATAATAATAATAATAATAATAATAATAATAATAATAATAATAATAATAATAATAATAATAATAATAATAATAATAATAATAATAATAATAATAATAATAATAATGACAATGATGACGATGATGATGATGATAATAATAATAAACAAATTCATAAAAGAAAAATAATTAAAAACAAGAATTAAAAAAAAAGATAATCCAATTTTCCTTCATCTTCAGAATAAAATTAGGTATTGAAAATATATTTGAAAATATGATGTAGAGATAGTGCAATATATTTTCCTTTTTTTCTTAGACAAAATTGAGTATTATTTTTTCATTATTAGTATTCTGGATGCTAACTAGAGTAATATTGCATAGTCCATTTTGCCCATCTCTGGCACTTTTATGGACTGACATTATTTTGGTAATTATCATTCATTTCGCCTACGTTTCACCTGATCATAATTGATTTATAAAAATAATGAACTTACATTTTAGCTTCATTTTTGTTGATAGATATGAGGTTTAATCTGGTAATGGAAAAAACTCTGAAAATCATTTTCTTCATATATAATAGTGTCTTTTTATAATTGCTTGGCAAGGAAAAAAAAATCTATTTTAATTTGAAAACATATTTTTGCATTGCAAATGTATTTTTGTTATTTAAATAATATTTTACAAATAAAAACAAAATATATTCAATTTTTATATGCGCTGTTTTTTTTTTTTTTAGAATTAAAACAACCCACATACTGCAACTAATAAGAATTGAAGATTCAAACACGTAAAGTTTTTTTTAATTAAAAATTAAAAACAAAATAAATTGTAAATTCATTTCATTTTTTAAAAATAAATAATTGAAGACTTTGTTTCTACAAAATTAAAACTAAAATTTTAAACTCATCATGATTATGTTTAATTTATGACAGAGTGCGTTAAAATAATTGGCCAGAGAAAATTAATTTCATTTTCAAACAATAACTTCGTTTTATAAATATAAAAGTTTTTTCATTATAAGATTTGAATTAAAAAAAAAAAATCGAACAGTAATAACTACAAAGAAAGAATAGCATGACTTTTTTAAAGATACTATTATTGACAAAATGGAAAAATAAACATAAAACCTTTTCCCAAAATTATATGTGTAAATATTACCTAAGAGACTTATCAAAATCTTCAAAAGCCTGGAATTAAATATATTTTGTTGCTGAAGAAAAAAAATTGTTGTCATTATCAGCCTGAAAGCTGCCCAATGAACTAATATCAAAAATTGAAAACATTGGACATTAGCTAGAAGTTCATTTAATAAAGTAGTTTCATTGGTTAATGAATGTCATATGATTAATATATTGCCAATACTATGCATCTGACAGATCTGAAAACAAAACATCCAATCATTGTCCAGTCAACAATTAAAGGATGTAATCAATATAACATTTCATATTTATTTTTTATATACACCCAGGTCTCTTTTTATGCGGACTTATTTAACACGATTTTGAAGTTACGTGATTTATGTTTCACCGGAAGTCGAACTCCAATAATGCGCTATTACTTTAAATAATAAATTTTGCACAATTACGTTATATTGAAAGTAATAGCACATTATTGGAATTCGACTTTCATCTTAGTAATTTAGTAAGATTTTATGCAATAATGAAATTAAAATCATGATTTCCACATTTTATGTATACACACTTTAAATTTTACAAGATTATAATGTAAATTTGTTCAAACATTGTGCGTGTTAATTTTGCATTTTAAATCACATTCTGTTTTTGCTTTTTAAAAAAGAACGTAATCAACTATTAATCATTTAGTGTCTGCAAGTTTATTTTTAAAAGATGAGTAATAGCTGTGAAACGAAATTTGATTTTTAAATGGAATTGAAAATTAAAGACAAAAATAAGAATTTAATTTTTAGTTGTTAGTTTTAATTAAATTTTTCCCAGCAGTGGTGAATAAATGTCTTTTTATTATCATAAGTCTAAGTTCATAAACAATTAATAAAATCATCATCTCAAAGATTAATTACTAATTACGTTGTCAACAGAAAACCATTAACACACCATGAGAGTGAACTTGGTGCTAGTTGTATTTCCTCTTGTGAGAATTTGATTTTTTACCAGTTTGCAAACGAACGTGTATTTCGGCAAATAGCGATAATAATTAAAACGTGTATAAAAAATGTAAATTACTGTACTGTAAATTATGCACAAAAATATATTATTTTGAATAAAATAAAATATTATAGTTAAAAAAAGTTTGTCTTGTATCAATTTTTTTCAAATTTGAAATTTTTTATTAGTCATATTTTATTTCCTTATTTTTTTTTTGCACAAATTTTAAAGTAATTTTATATTGGTGCTTTGCTTTTATGCGAATTTTGAAAAATCACAGACCACATTTCCCCTTTTTCAATGTAAGTTACGTCTATTTTTGCACGATTTTGTTTGCGCATGTTTTCTGAGGAACCTATCTATCGCATAAAATGAGACCCAAGTGTATTCATATAAACAAACATTAATTGTAATTTTAAAAATAAATTTTCAAATAAATTCTGATGTCACCATCAATCCAAAAGAATACAATTTGTTACAGATTTTTATTCATGCACATCTTTCACAATGTTATTATTAGTATTTTGTGCTGTGCAGTTGGTAGAGTATTTGACATAGGATCGGAGGTCTCAGGAATGATTTTGGTGCTCTACCTTTTTATGAATTTTCAAGTAATAAAGCCATTAGATTTTTTAAAAAATTAGTATCATTACTTGTTAAACCTATATTTTTAAATTTAAAGATGATATGATTAACAACAACCTGTGATAGTGATATAACTTAAAACAAGTAACTAATTTTTGCTTGGATTAAAAGAAACTTGTAAGAGTATTATTTCTAAAATCTATATTTTTAAATTATTCAATCAATAATAATCTGTCAAGATTGACCTTTATTTTGTTTTATAAGACAAAAAAGCTGATAACTAATTTTAAATTATATTTATATTTTGTTTATACACATGTACATGTGTGAAATTTATGTATATTTTCCAAATGAAATCAATTAGGAAAAGACAATATTATTATTTAACTTAATTAAAATAGGACATATATGTAAAATTTAATCATTTTTTATTATTACTGAATATCACTTGAAATAGATTAATTGTATATTATAAATCATGGGTCTTTGCACATATATATGTAAACCACCATGTAATAACTTAAATTTTGTTTTAAACACATATATGTAAATCAAAATATGTTAATGTATTATTATATATTAATCAAAATCACCTGGATTATGTGTATAGCCAATATTCTAGACCTTAATATCATTTTTTTAATTTTTATTGTTAATAAACTTGTGTTCAATTATAAAAATTATTTCAATGTTTCTAAATATTTTTAGAGTATTTGTTTCCATCATCTCTTGGTCATATATAATAGAGCTTATGTTTTCTGAGCTAGATTCAAGCATGGGATGAATATATAAATGGGGATGTATTTAATGCTTCAGGAACATTCCAGTATGACATTGTCATGGTTTTGACATGATGATTACATTCTTCAAAACTCCTGCCCTACATTTTGTTTTAGTTTAGTCTTAGAAATTAAGTTTATTAGTTGTCCAGTATATTAATGGTACTAAGTGGTCATAGCATTGATGATGATCAGCATGTTTTAATATCTCAGCATTGTTGATTAGATTTTTTTGGGGTTGTATTCTTATGTATTTGCACTTAAGTTTGTGCATCCAAACTAATGATTAAATAATTGCCCCAATCTGGCAATGGCTCAATATTTAGCCTGGTCTGTAGAAGACTCATTTCCAACCCAGTCACCAGATTGACTGTTGATTTATATTTTATATTGTTTTTAATCCAGCCACAAAATAGACTGTTGATTTATTTATTTGATTGTTGATCATTCATAATGATGGATAATTACTTCTTTTGAGTAGAACTTATACTTATTTTTATTTATTTTTCTGGTTGATGTATCATTAATGATACTTTTAGTTGCTCTGAGGAGTGACTGGCTGATCTCTCAATTATATCACAAAGATCTCTATGATCTCATGCTCTCTTGAATATGTAACATCTATCTCTTTATTATATTTATTTCTTATATATTTTTGTGATAGTAAATAATACTTAAAAAATTTTAAAATAATATATATATATATTAATATTTAACATCTTACTTATTAGATCTTATTATTATTAAATATTATACTTTTTGTAAATTTTAAATGTAATTTACTTGGGAGTGATGATGATTTGTCATCATCCCAGGTGACTATTACACAACTACCTGATTTTGCCACCCTGTTACAATATATATATATATATATATATCTGATTTCTACTGGATTTTGTAATGAAGAATAAGGTTTTGACTCAACATAGTTAAAGGAAAAGAAAATTTTTTAAAACAATAGTCTAATGTATCTAAATTGTTTTAATTTTGTCTGAAATAGAATCTTGGTGTCCTTAAGGTATAAATTTTAATATGCAACTTCATAGATAGTTTCTTGTCATTCTAAGTGCTTTTATTATATTATATTACTATACATAAAGCAGTTCTATTCATCCTACTCTATAATTATTTACTGTAAATTTAACTAATCAATGAATACCATACGATATAATATAATATCCACATCTCTTATTTTTTGCTATTATGCATGTAGCAACTATATTTTATTTCTTTATATTTTAAATTAAAGCCAATTCTCTTGCACAATTATATAGATCTAACCTTAGTTCAAGTTTTATATATGTATGAGTGATCTCAGATAGATCATTACCATATAACTATCTTATCTTATGCATAAGTTTTCAAGAGCACTTTTTATCAATCTATTTTAGAGCCACCTATAGTAAGATTGAATAATTAATAATATCAGATAAAAAATTCTTGTAATATTATTAACATATTTATATATTGTTTTCAAAAAATAAAAATATTTTTAATATCTTATTTTAATAAATTATGAAAATTTAAAAATGAATTAAATGATATTAGAAAAAGATAAACAAAAAATGTTTGCCTATTACACAAATTAATATGACTATTAAAAATATTAATTTCAGCAACTTCAATTATTATAATTTTTTTTTCCCAGTTACTTATTTGAAAAAATATTAAGTATTATACAAAAAGAAAGCTATGAAACTTAAAATTATAAACAAAGCTTTTGAAACTATTCAGATTTTAAGCTTAATAAAAGAGTATGTATCTAATTTTTGCTGTTGCTCTTAATTTTAAAAACAGAATTAAATAATTTTTACTGTATTACTTTTTTTTAAATAAAAACTTCTATTTATTATTCTACAATATATTAATAATCAATTTATATCTTTTATTTAAAAAAATCTCTAAATAAAAATTAGTTTACAATAAATTTACAAATACTATACAAATTTGAATTTAAAATACTCTATTTTTAGAAAGCATTTATACATAGCAGTCTTCTTTTACTGAATACGTAAATAGTTGCTAATCATTTTTATTAGGTTAAAAATTATTATATATTTTTTAATTTGAAATAAAGGCTTTATATTTAATAAAGTTAAAATATATCTATTATACTCTTTACACAGATGCGTGGACAATCTCCACTTAGTCATCTCTTTATATTCATGCATCATAATCTTATATATGCGTATTGACGAAATTAATTAATACTTGTTTTAATTGAAAAGATTTGATTAGTTCACAAAACACTCTAGGAGTTAATAATATATTCTTTTTAATATTTACAAACGAATATAAGAATGAGTATTGATTTAATTTGTGTATATTTATACTTAAAACAGGCAAAACTCTCTATACGTATTTCCATTCAGTGCAAGCCAGAGTAATCAATGGATGCCAGAAAGGCTTGTTCCTAAAATCCCCATCTAGTGCCTACTCATCCAATATCCCCAGACTAGTTTCTGGCTTGTGGCCTTCATCAGTGAGGAGCCTTGGGATATGAGAGCACTGCACCTAGATTTTAGGATCTAATGCAACCCTCCAGCAGTCACCTTTTATCTCTACTTAATTACAAAACTATGAGTCTTAAATTGAAAACACTATAATATTTTCAATCCAAGCTCATCAGCTTATATAGTCATATAGGTCTAAACTCAGTTCAGTATCTATACATTTTGGTGTCTTTGGTTCTTTAATAACCATAGCCACTACTATCCTATTAGGCATGATCATCATTTCTTATGCTTGATTATAACTATTATTAAGCAGGAAAAACTCTTTATATGTATAGCACAATGCGTATAGAGAGTTCTAACTATTTTAATAACAGTTATAAGCATGCATAAGAAATGGTGATCATGTGATGTTATACTTATACTTCGTTGTATATATATAATACTTTGCATAGGTATATTAGTATACCTGATAACGTTGGTTATTTTGCTTTCATCTAATATTTGTTTGGTTATAATCATTTTATTGTGTTACCATTTTTATAGTATCCCACTGTGTAATAATTGGATGCTGTTCCCTCTTTTGTTTATAATATTCTTATGATTAGATGTGGATCATGCCTCTTTTATTTTTATTTTTTTATCATCATGCTCTAAGCACGTTAGGTTGCTACTTTGTGAATCAAAGCTGTGACTATGTTCCTTTTCATGATCTAAGAACACACATATATACTTAGAATTTAACACATTTGTATAAGTACTTATGCTGTGCTATTCTGGTGGTAATGTTGATTCAAGTTTCACTTTAATATACAGCTGTGTACTTGGAGTTATTACATTGAACTTCATAGACTGTTTGAGAATTTCTTCTATTAGTTATTTGTCTTTAATATTGTTGATTAGTTTATTGAAGCTGGATAGTGTTCAAAAGCTAAAGTAGCATTTTTGTTTGCAGATCTTTTTTATTTTATCAACCAGTTTTGGTACCTAAGGCAAGCGGATCCACAGTTTATTATCGCTCACTGAGTTTAGCCCTAATATTATTACTCCCTCCTTTCTTTATAAATATGTGTGTATGTGAGGCAGCTGGAATTGAAAAACTTTTAGCTCATTTATATTTACAAAAATGTTTAATTGCTGAAATAGTTTATATCCTATTGATATTTTGTCCAAAGTAACTTCATTCACTACCAAACTTTGCTTTGCAACATATTCAACTTAAAGTATCTTGCTCTCCACATAATCTATCTTTAATAATATTCTCTCAATGAATTCAGACAATATTGCACTTTTTAAAACTTTTTATAACAAAATGATATCTGTCTGTCTTACTAAAGTCAGTTATTATTTATTTACTTCACATATCTAATCCAATGAAGATATGTTTTGACAATAATAGATTCAATAGTATCACATTGATAATGATAAACAGTTGATTTTTTAAAAAAATGTTTTTAACTGTAATTTGAATTATTAATTTTAAGGTTCTCATCTGATTCTTCATGTCAGCCATGGGATGGTGCTATTTTGAACCAAAAACACATTAATATAACATTCCGTGCTAGCAATTCTCTATTAATATTGACTTTTTTTGTTTACAAAGTTTACTTTTTTTCATTTCTGAATTATTTTTCCCAAATAATATTTTTGACAATGGGATAATAATAGTTGTTTTTTTAATTTTTATTGACAAGAGAGTCTTTTTTGGTGTGTGTTCAAATAGTAATTTGTGTTTTTTTTTAAATAGTATTACTGTTTTTGTAAAATTGGATTGACAAAATTCAAGAGAGAACGGGTTTTTTTGATGGATCTTTAAATAATAATTTACATTACTTTTATAGGTTTACATTTGATTGCCGACAACAATTAGTGTGAGTGGTGTTTTTGTGTACGATTAAATAATAATTTACGTTACTTTTATAGGTTTACATTTGATTGCAACAACAATTATTGGGAGAAGTGGGTTTTTGTGTGTGTGTGTGTGTGTGTATGTTTAAATAAAAATTTAACTTACTTTTATTAGTTTACATTTGATTGACAACCAATTTGACTTCCTTTCATTTATAAATTATGGTTTTGGTTCTACAAATAAATTTTTTTGACAATGGGACAATAATAGTTGTTGTTTGTTTAATTTTTATTGACAAGAGGGTGTTTTTTGGTGTATGTTCAAATAGTAATTTGGGTTACATTTAAATAATAAGTTACGATCTTACTTTTATTGGTTTACATTTGATTGACACTAATTATTGAGAGGGGTGTTTTTTTGTGTCTGATTGTCGACAACAATTATTGTCAGAGTAACCATTTAAAGAATAGTTTACATTACTTTTAGTGGTGGTGTACATTTGATTGACAATAATTAGTGAGAGGGGTGGGTGTTTTGGGGTGATGATTAAATACTAATTTATGTTACTTTTATTTTACATTTGATTGCCGACAACAATTATTGGGAGAAAGGGGTTGTTTTTTTATGTATGTTTAAATAAAAATTTAAGTTACTTTTATTTGTTACATTTGATTGACAACTGATTTGACTTTCTTTTTTTTTCATTTATAAATTATGATTTTGGTTTCCCAAAAACCTAATATTTTTGACAATGGGACAATAATAATTGTTGTTTCTTTCATTTTTATTGACAAGAGGGTCTTTTTTGGTGTATGTTCAAATAGTAATTTGGGTTATGTTTAAAAAATAATTGGTTTACCTTACTTTTAGTGCTTTACATTTGATTGCCAACAATAATTAGTGGGAGGGTGTTTTTGTGTACGATTAAATAATAATTTACGTTACTTTTATTTTTTACATTTGATTGCCAACAACAATTATTGGGAGAAAGGGTTTGCATTTTTTTTTGTTTGTGTGTATGTTTAAATCAAAATTTAAGTTACTTTTATTGGTTACCATTTGATTGACAACCGATTTGACTTTCTTTTTTTCGTTTATAAATTATTTGGGTTTCCCAAATAATATTTGGTTTGACAATGGAACAATAATAGTTGTTTCTTTAATTTTTATTGACAAGAGCAGGTCTTTTTTGGTGTATGTTCAAATAGTAATTTGGGTTATGTTTAAATAATAATTTACGGTTTTACTTTTATTGGTTTACATTTGATTGCCAATAACAATTAATGGGAGGTTGTTTTTATTTTCTATATGATTAAAAAATAATTGACGTTCCTTTTATTTGACCATTTGATTGCCGATGACAACAATTATTGGAAGAAGCGGGGTTTTTTGGGCTATGTTTAAATAAAAATTTTAGTTACTTCTTTTATTTTACATTTGATTGCCAACGACAACAATTATTGGTAGAAGGGATGAATGTTTAAATAAAAATTGAAGTTACTTTTATTTTTTACATTTGATGAATGCCATTTGGAATCCCTCAAACAAGCTGCCCTTTACAAAGTGAACATTTCTGTCAGCAACAACGAGACTTATAAATGAAAGTCAAAATATGTTTTTGGACCTTAAATCTGCATATATTTGCCACACAATCCAATCTTTTCTTTCAGCAGCAGGTTGTTTTTTTCTGCTGTAGAAATATTCCAGCACCGGCTTCCGTGTCTGGCAATTCCCATCTTTTCAAGTTTTTTGTGTTGGAATTGGCCATCTTCTTGGTCTCGAAAAATTTCTTGCTAAAATGTGACTCAAAGCATTATCGTTAAAAAAATTATGCTACTCCACCCTAATAGAGAATTTAGGAGGCTTACAGCTTTATGAGGAACAATCATGACACTGTTAAAATTATTAAAAGGTAACAGTACATCAAATCGTCTTAAAAAACCCCCAATGAAAATTTAAATAATTTTGACATGATCAACTTCACACCCTCGTATGATATTGTTACATAAAATACATAACTCAGCATTACAATGTAGTGTTGACACAAACAACGACGGCATTTTCTCTGCTTTTAGCATCGGAAAAAGCCACACTGTTAGCTGCTAAGCTGAGTTAACACTCTTTCTAGGTTTTATTGTAGAAAGAAGACTTAACTCCTAGTTAACACTCTACCTTTTAGCGTAGAAAAAAGACTTAACTCTGAGTTAGCAATCTTTCTAGGATTTATTTTAGAAAGAATGCTTAAAGGCTTGGGTGCAGCCATGGAAACGGCATATTTCTAAAAATTTAGCTAGAAATAGTGCCATCCCATGACTGACACGAAGGATCAGATGACAACCAATTTTAATAATCATTTTTGTAAACAAGTTATTCCTTGTTCTAGGTTATTGCTGGTGCTTAAAAAAATTACTGTTTGTATGTTTTAATTGATAGTAAAGTGTTGGAATGCAGCTTATGAGCCATTTCTGATGACTATACATCACATGACCTTCCAAGCAATAAAACATTCCACTATTTTAAAGAATACTTCATTTTAATTTTTAAAGATGCCTTTCCTTTTTTTATTTATAAAAACACCCCCTAACAAAAGCCTTATAGTGTAGTGGTTTGTGCATCTACATATCATTTTCACAATTTGGTATTCAAATATATGAACATTTTTTTTAGCTATTAAATAAGAATAGTACGTCTAGATATTCTTAACTGGTAATTAAACAAGAAAGAAAAACTAAACTTAGCATCTGGATTTTGATTAATCTAATGAGTGTTTCATTTTCTTTACTGTTATTTTTGTTTATCCTACTTTTGGGTAATGAAATAAATGTTGGCTTTTATTACTTCATTCTTCTTCTTCTTCTTCTTCTTCTTCTTCTTCTTCTTCTTCTTCTTCTTCTTCTTCTTCTTCTTCTTCTTCTTCTTCTTCTTCTTCTTCTTCTTCTTCTTCTTCTTCTTCTTCTTCTTCTTCTTCTTCTTCTTCTTCTTCTTCTTCTTCTTCTTCTTCTTCTTCTTCTTCTTCTTCTTCTTCTTCTTCTTCTTCTTCTTCTTCTTCTTCTTCTTCTTCTTCTTCTTCTTCTTCTTCTTCTTCTTCTTCTTCTTCTTCTTCTTCTTCTTCTTCTTCTTCTTCTTCTTCTTCTTCTTCTTCTTCTTCTTCTTCTTCTTCTTCTTCTTCTTCTTCTTCTTCTTCTTCTTCTTCTTCTTCTTCTTCTTCTTCTTCTTCTTCTTCTTCTTCTTCTTCTTCTTCTTCTTCTTCTTCTTCTTCTTCTTCTTCTTCTTATTATTATTATTATTATTATTATTATTATTATTATTATAATGATCTTTTTTATAATAGTTGTTTAAAACCTGATTTACATATTGCCTAACTTTCATTTTAAAAAATGCATTGTTTAAATATATTATAATAATTTCTTAAGAATAAAAGTAGTCATTCATTCATCAGAAGTTTTAAAAAGAATTTTGTTGTGTCTGCATGAAAGTCAGAAGGCTCAGAATTATTTATTCTCCTGAAGAAAAAAAATTAAAGATAACTTTAAAAAAAAATATTATTATGTTTTGTTTTTAATTTGCACTAATGAAAATACAATTTTTATATAATATGTTAGACATTGGATGACTGATTCCCAATAGTAGCAATTTAAGTCATAGAAACATCTGAAAAGTGAGAGCGCTGTAATTAATCGATAGAGGGTCTGTTTTATATTAAAAAAACACCAGATATTAAAAATTATATCTTATTGCAATCACATTATGTTAAGTAAAATAATAAAAATATTCGTAAATAATATAACTTGACAAATTTTTGTAAATTTAATAATATTAGAAATATTTATTAAAATATTCTGAAAATAATGAACTTTAGTAGAAATTATATGTATTAAAAAATTATCATATAACTATAAATTATATTCTGTGATAATCGTTTATTCATTTCCAAAGACAAGATTAATTTATTTAAACTTTAAATAATAAATAATTAGCGGAGCAATGCTTTCAGTCGCTGAGTTTGAGCGCTATGAATATGACCTCGGTTGAGAGCGTTGATCGGTTAATTATTTGTTATTTAAAGTTTAAATAAATTAATCTTTTCGTTGGAAGCGCTTATCATACAATTAAATAGTAAAAGAAAAGAAGTAAAAATTGTTGTAGAATTATAAATCATATTTTAAAGCACCTGTCTTGTTATGCGCATGAACTGCGATTCAAATCTAAGGAGAATGAATTTTAAATTTGTTTTAGGTCACTAATTTGTTTAGGATTTTTTTATTCAAGTAGATGCACCCCAGTCAATCTAAATAGGAATCAGTAGTGATCAGCAAGTGGATATGGGGTTATTTTTAATTAGAAAATAAAGTCCCAGATCAACCAGGATTGGTCAGATGAGAGTCAATGCACTAATATAAAAGATGAAAAAAAAATTGGGGTAATGGATAATTTACGATCTTAAAACCATAGTTGCTTTTGCTTTTTAATGGATTACTACAGAAATAACATGTTTTTTTAAATTCACGGATTTTTTTTTTTTTAAGTTTATAAAAATAATTAAATTTTTTAGTAATTTTAAATAATATGTGCTCTGAAATGATTATATTTATAGATTCATCAATAAATTTTCGTAATGATGTGTTATTTGATAATTAAAAAATATATAATTATTCTTAATAATTTTTTTCATTCATCTTCTAAGATTATATTAGATGTTTCTGATATAAGAGGAAAGATTGTAAATCACTGCGTTTGGTTCCCGTTGATGATTGTTTGCCGTTACTTGCCATTTTCTTAATAAGCAAAATAATTTCTTTCCTTTAGATTTAACATCATTTTAAATATGATTATTTTTAAAAAAAAAAATCGTATTTTTCTATCTCAATCTTTTTACTTAAATTATTGTAAAGATTATTTTTACTAAGCAAAACTACCGTTTAATAAGTCATTTGAGATACTTTTCCCCCCTCATTTTTTAATAATTTTTTAAAAAATATGTAATAAATTTCAGTGAGAACAGTTTCAGATTAATTATTTTTGGTTATATAAAAATTTGCTTTTAATTTAATGAGAAAAAGATTAATGAGCAAAGGAAAAAAAAATTCGAAATTTTTTTATAAATATGTTTATATAATATTTCCATTATTAATAAAAACATGTAGATATAAAAAAAATTTCTGAAATTCTTGTACGCATATTTTAATAGTTTAAAATGAGAATTTTCTAATAGTATGGTACCGATGAACATAGTTTTTTAAGTGTTAAAATCTGTCTTTTTTTTTCGCTGAACGTACATCTTTCTATCCATCTATCCAACCATCTATCAATCAGCCTACTAATCTATTTGCCCACTCATTTGTCACTTGCCTACTTATCCACTTGCTTAATTGCTATCTAACTATTTCTCTTATTATATCCCTTTTCCTCAACTATTTTATATATAAACGTGTAAATATTTATTTATCTGCTTGTGGCAAGATTAGAATATCTACATGCCTTTCCCGTGGTATTTGTTTCCAGTTAGCTGAACCACAAGTAACCAAGCTATTCAATTATTGATGGGTGAATAGAAAAAAAACTAAAAATCTTACACTTGTTTATTAAAAAGTTCGGTAATGCATATTTTTTTAAGGGATCTCAGCGATTTTTGCCCTTTCGTGAGATAATTGAAGGCAATTTTGTTTACTTTTCTTGATATATTATAATATTAAAATTATTCCTTTATAATAAAATTTTTACACAAGATGCTAGAATAGTGAAACAACAGGTAGACACCATCGATGATGAAGAGCTTTAGTAAATTGTGATTCTCCTCATACCTCCAAATTCTCAGTTGATGTTGATTTTGGAAGTATGAAGTCATCTCTCCACCACGTTAAACAACAAACTGCCAGTCTGTTTTTATCTATTAGAAAGGACACAAATGTAAGTATAGAGGATTTGAACTCAGATTTTCAAGCACCCTTCAACTAGCCACACTATCTCATACAACTGATACACATGACCACACACATGTAGAAAAGATTAATAATCACCAATATCCGTATTTCGTGCTAAACCAGCACTCATCAGTTGGTCCAGACTATCATCTCTCACACATATATATAATCAATGCTCAGTTTACATTAAGATAGCAAATATTCATACTTTAATGGACAGGCTTCAATCCACTGCAACCTCAAACTGATACTGTCCTATACATGAGGGGTCAGAGTGACTTCAGGTCAACATGGGCATGGCAATAATATTAGCATCAGCATGGTATTTGAGTTTTCATCATCAGATTTTCAATGATATGGATGGCTGAAAAGTTGGAGGTTGCAGTGGATTGAAGCCTGTCCATTAAAGTATGAAGATTTGCTACCTTAATGTAAACTGAGCATTGATATATATATGTGTGAGAGATGATAGTCTGGACCAACTGATGAGTGCTGGTTTAGCACGAAATATGTATATTGGTGATTATTAATCTTTTCTACATGTGTGTGGTCATGTGTATCAGTTGTATGAGATAGTGTGGCTAGTTGAAGGGTGCTTGAAAATCTGAGTTCAAATCCTCTATACTTACAATTAAGCTCCCAGGTTTGTGAAGAGTGCCTGGTTTCAAATATTTACATAAAGGACACAATTGTAAAATATTACGTAGCTCTATACCATAGTCATATGACTCGCATAAATATTGTTAAGCTGAAACGCAATTTACATTACCATTAAAAAAAGACCTAAATGTCATTTTGGTTTTCAAAATATTTTTTAAAATTATTTTAGTTTTATAAGATATTAAAGAAAATATTTTAAACTATTTCTACTACACTAAAACTGAAATTAAAATAATGAATCATTTCTGCCACATACTTTCTTATATATATATATGTGTGTGTGTGTGTGGCGGGTGGGGTGAGGTGTATGTGTATGCATTATTTTTATAGATGATGCAAAAAAAATTATATTCCTGCAATTTCAATAACGATCACAATAATGGATAAAGATTTAAACAAATAATTTTGATACAAACCTATGTGATAATTTTTTTAGATATGACAATATTTACATCTTTACCAGTTGGGATGGATCTGTTCCATTGAGCCAAAAATATCATTCGCTTACATTATTATCATTAATATTATTAGCTACTTGCAAATGAGAATGGCCATTCTAACTTCAAAAGGAAACATTAAAAGACAAAAAATAAAAAATTGACAATGAATTTTGTGACGTGTCAGATCTTATTTTCTCATGTGTCATAGCATCAGCCGGAAAGCGAACCCGCTAACCCGGGACAACTACTTGTAAAGCAGCTGTCTCTGACCTCTCGACCACCATTGCTTGACTGTCGGATCTTATTTTCACTTCATTTGTAACAAATTTTTTTTTTTTTTGAAAGAATTAGATTTTTTCCCTCCTCACCATTGAAATCAAACTGGACATTTTGCGCTGTGTTTTTCCTCTAAACTTCTGCCAATTATTTTCTAAAAGGAAATTTTAATTTCTTTTAAAAAAATTAACAATTTGCAATTAATTATAAATATATATTAATTATTTATATTTTAATCATAATGTAAATTGTTTTAAATATTCACTTATTGCCTTTTTTTAAACAAAAAAATAATAATATAAAAACAGTCCAATTAATTACCCTAACATCGTCTTGTTTGCAGTAGTGTGTCAGTTATGACAAATTTATTTTTAATGATTCGGAGATGTAATTATTAGATTCTGAGAAAGCGTATCTTTACAAGAAATATTTATTTAACTTCACACTATTAAAATATTAAAAGAAGCATTTTTAAAAAAATTATTTCAATGCATTTTTATATCAACTATTTAAAAATTAGAAATGATATCTGTATGTACATAGTTTGCTAAAACCATTTTCTAAACATCTTTTTGTAATATTTTCCAGAAAGTTTGTGATGGTAGTATTTTAGTTGTATTTATATGTTGGCTTATTGTAAGAACGCAAACTGATGATTAGAAGAGAGAAAACAGATCTATCTAACTGGCAGACCATATATGTACCAATAAACATATATTCACTTAAAAAAAAAATACAAAAATATTGGATAGAGAGAAAAAGATACAAAAAATAAAATTCAAAGAAGCTGCTCACATGACAATAGCAAATAAACCCCTAAGTCAACTTAGTGTGATTACACATAATGTATGAAAAACACTAATCAACTTTGCTTTCAGGAAAAAGTGGAGAAATCAGGCTGAACCTTATAGATAAGTATATGAAATTTCTATTGACTGTTGCCTTTGGCAGGATAGTTCAGTTAGTTAGAGTATTACTTTAAAATTGATTATTCCAGAACCCAATCCCATGCTAATACTGTCACAGATCATGCCAGGAACACTTGAAGAAGAGAGGAGAATAATAACTCTTGAAACATTATGCATATACTCATCTGTGTGCCGTGACTAACAGTTGAATGTAATTGGAATATTTAAATAAAGTTAAATTTTTTAAAAGACATTCAATACTAATATTAGATATGGAAATGGCTAGCAATGTTAATACCAACAAAAAATTACTTAATGATTTTAATTTACTTCAGCCAATAAGAGCACTATTTTCTCTTTACTATTCCCAAATCTCAATTGTGAAGGCAGAAACCAAATTAGACTGAAAATGGGGTTAAATTAGCAACCAATTGATCACTCATGCTTTTAATGATGGTTCTGGTCTAATAGAGAGAAAAAGATTGTTCTTGGTTATTAATATTTTTCTGAGAAATGATATTAGTAATGAAATAATAATAAGTCTTAGTACTTTGGTTTCTTTAAAAATAAACAAAATATGTGATAATTAATAATATTGTTCACAAAAGTTTTCTGATAGTTTTCTCTAAGCATTTTTACACAATGATAATTTTATTTTCCATAGTTTATTACTAGTAAATAAGCAATTATTTTATCTAGCGCCATGTTTACAATTATATTAAATTCAAATATCGGCCTTTCAAGCTAATTGAGCACGTGCCTTTTGAGAGTGTTAAATAAATGAATACTTTTCTCTTCAATCCAAGATATAGTATTTATGCAGGAATAAAAAGGATCCTCTTATTCCTACGACTCAAATTCTTTTATATGAGCAAATCTGAAGTACTGTTGAGGACAGTGTGAGTAGAATTCTCACTTTTTATTTCTGCATAAATACTATATCTTGAATTGAAGAGGAAAGTATTCATTTATTTAACACTCTCAAAAGGCACGTGCTCAATTAGCTTGAAAGACTGATATTTGAATGTAACATAGTTTATTACTATAAATAGTTTTAAGATAATTCCCATAATAATTAAATTATTAAGATTTCAAAATGCCAGAATTAAAAGGATAAAAAGCAATAAACTTTTACTAATGATGATCACATCATTCTGTCATAGTTCCCAGTTGTTGCGTAGCCATCTAACTGAAGACAGATTGGGTTTTGGAGACAACTGAGTACTGTATTTATTTTCATAAACACAAGATAAATTCTCTAAAAGTTGCTAACTTTATGAATTTTTTTTATTAAATACAGATAAGTAGATTTGAATGAGCAGAAACTTATATAGTTATTTAGTGATTTTTCTTAACATGGGATTAAAAAAAAGCTAATTATATAACTTCCTATTTACTACAGCAAATTTTTAGACAAAACTTTGATGAATAATATATCAGTGCATATTATTGTTATTATTATTAAGTCTGTAAATTAAAAATTAACTGTGATAAAACACAGTAGCTGAAGCTTTAAACATAAAATTATAACAATAAAGCTGAGCGCTTTCGGGGGACTTAAGCCTCCATAATCATGGAGGCTTAAGTCCCCCGAAAGTGCTCAGCTTTATTGTTATAATTTATTGATTTTTGTTGAAATATATACATACATTCTTTTTAAGTCTGTAAAGATAATGTTGATTTCATGATGATTTCCTAAATGGCATTCCAATATAACATGACTTAACTCCCAAAACTAATATTATTATATAAACAGATTGGTTCTAGTTCACAATCTCAGGTTTTATTTTTAATTTCCAAGTTAAAATCTTAATAAAATCAGATGAATTGATTGAACTTTGAATCCCCAAGTTCTTATTGATACAGCCAAAAATCCAGAAATAGTTAGGGAGAGGAGACTTAAATTGTATTACCATATAGTAATCAATGCAATCTCAGCTTTATCATAGATGATGATAAGTTATACAGAAAAAATGCTTTTATATATGAGATTCTATTTATTTATAATTTAAGATAGAACTTTCTGACAATGTTTAAAAGGATGTTTTTAGACATTGTTAGAAGTATGATTAACTAACATCAATGTCATAGTATCTCACTGTGGAATTAGTATAGTTATTGTAATAAAATATTAAGAAAGAATAAACAAAATGAATGCAAAATAGTAAAAAAGTAGTAAATAAATAAAAAAAGAATACATTTATTACTTGGAAATTTATAAGAACATTGAGCATCTGAAATAACAGAGGTGAAGTTATCCATATATTCTGAGTCCCAGAATCTGCTGCTCTGTTACTGCAAGAAACCATAAAGGGTAAAAAGATAATAAAGTTTAAAAACAAAGATACATATATCTTTATCAAAGATTATTAGAAGAGGAAAGTTAAAAAAAATATAATGTAGATTTTACTACAATATGACATACATTGATAAAGATTTATTTTTTATACAGCACAGTATTTTAGTAATATATTCGGATGTAAACCAATCTTCACACATGTGCTGTTTTTATATAAATTGTCAATTTACATTAGAAACAATGCATTTGTGAAGACTTGTTTACTTCTGAATATATTATTATAATATAGAGATGTAGATTCAAGAGAATAAAAATAGCTATATCTTCATTAAATAAAGTGTATAATCGCTAATAAATATATCTAGGTTTTTGAATTATGTATACCATCTCTTAAACTTGCACTGTTTGATAACTATGTGCACAGTTTAACCAAAATGAATGAAATAGTATTTCCATCATTTCAAATTACTCTTGAAATTAAACTATATTCATTAGTGTTTTATTATAAGCTTTCAAAATTCTACAAAAAATAATTTATAATTAAATAATATATCAAAAAAAATATTACTAAAACAAATAGTAAAAAAATCATCAACTTTTATGATATAGCTTTAGACAATGAGCTATTATAATCATTAAGTTAAGAGGCCATCAATAAATAGCTTAATGGTGACTAACACGAATGAATTATAGTTTTCTGTTTTATTGTTTATAATCTAGAAATATAATTAATGGTAAAAAACTTGTAGTTATAATGTGCTATTTTTTTGTTTACATCCAATTGACTCTCCAAAAGAGATGTAAACAGAAAGTAAACATACATGATTATGTATGAATAGTCAAGATGTTACACTTTCATAATATAATAGTGCACTAAAAGTAAAAATAAGTGAATGGTAATTTCTTATGACACCAGAGATAAAGTATTGAATTTTAATTCAGAAATCTTTTATTATCACACTAAACTTCATAGGGCTACAATGCACTTTATATTAATCATTGTTTTGCTGTATGTGCATTTTTTTACAATTTCAACTAATAAAAAAATTGTAATTTTGAATTATATATAAATTTTAAAATAAATAGTTTAGTATAAATGATCTTTCCAAATTAAATGCTGAAAGAAACTAAATAAACCTTCACCAAAATCTGAAATAGTTTTATGGTTCTACACCACTGTTAAAGATAACTAAATTGACTAAATTACAATTTAAACAGGCAAAACTCTCCATACAGTAGTGGTGATCATGTGATGTTTAGTGCTTTAAATTACAATTTGTTAATTCATTTTTTCTATAAACTAGGAATTCAATTTATATATATATAAGAAAAAAAGGTGTTAAGAATGTTTTTGAACATATTTAGATTACAAAATCTTCATTATATATAATGTCATGGCCAATCTAAAATATTTTAGGAACTAGTGTAAGGTCTGCATAAGAAGTTTTGTAGTATCATAATTGAACACTTTATTTTTATAAAACCCATTAAAATAACCAGCAGAATATTCAGTGATCTTTAGTATTATGTTCAGTTCTGGTATTTACCATAATTGTCTTGTTATTATGTCAGTGCCTGACATATGTCACTGCTATTTTAAAAAAACCCTCATGGTTTAAATTCACATTACGCAAATTAAACATTTGCAATAAAATAATAAATTAAAAATATACTTTTATTAGGTATACAACCAAAATATACTCATTGCATGTGATAATAAAAGTTGCACATGGATTCTTGCATCAGAATAATCTAGTTTTGACTGTCTATTGTGAATTTAAAAATTATATTTTTGAAAATACATAGTAATTTAATTACATGGTCATTGGCCAAAACAATTTGTTATGTCTTGATTGGACAGAAAAAGTTTTTTCTTCTCACTTCCTCTATTAAAAATACATTTCTAATATAGTCCTTATTTTGTATTATTTTTTTAATAATTTTATTTAATTATAAATGAATAACAACAAGAACAAAAGCAATATATAACATTCAAATTTATTTATTAAGCACATAGATTGTATGAAATTAAAGAGAAAGGATTACACCTTTTTATCATATGTGCTTTACTGGTTTTTATAATATCTCAATGATGCTGGGTTGAATAAAGAGGAAACTGCCAAACCTAAACACATGAGACTTTATAGAGATAAGAGTGGCAGTCTTATCTTTAACCTAAATTCTGATTTATATTGGCCAATCTGAAGCATTTTGGTTTGAGAGAGTAAAGATGTTACTCTGTTCACTTTATATTCATTATTTATTTACATGCATTAACATTAATAAAATCTTTTGATTTACTATGTGTTACTTTTATGAATTAATAAAAGTTGCATAACATTCAAATTTATTTACTAAGTGCGTATATCATATGAAATTTAAAAAAAAAGATTTCATTTTTTTAACACATGCACCTTAATTTATCTTTATAATAGCTCAATAATATTATGCTGAGTACAGAGGATAATTATAAAGATAACAGTGGGTGTTTACCTTTAACTAAATTCTGATTTATATAGACAAAACTGAAGCATCTTGGTCAAGAGAATGAAGATGTTATAATAATTCTATGAATAATGTTAATATGCTAATAAAAGAAAAGATTACATTCTATTAGATAATTAAATAAATAATTCTATGAGCATTGCTTTCGACCCAGGGGCAGGTGATCATAATCATAGCACTTCAGATTGTCATTCTAACTGATGTTAATAATGAAGAAAACATGATCTCAATATGCTGGTTAATATGTAAACATATGTAATTTATTAGATATGTAAATACATAATTTACATATATCACTTCCAGGACAAGGCTATGCAGGAGTCTTTTTTATTTATCATATGAGTGCACCAAGATTTATCAAATTTTTTTTCTTTTCAATGTGTTCGCAACAAACTATTTTGATGTTTGGTCGATTACAATCATGACCAAAATTCAGTTGGTGCTCAAAAAATACTGTCTTTACATTGGGCTCTTTTTTGTGCAAGAGTTATATATATATATATATATATATATATATATATATATATATATATATATATATATATATATATATATATATATATATATATATATTGATGTCGTGCCAGTCTGGTAACACTATCCCCTCATAATTTCCCCATAATATACTGCTTTGCAATTATTTTCATTGCAGATAATTTTATAAACAATCTGGAGGATCTGGTCTGGAAACAATCTATTTTTTGTGTTGTTTATAATCCTAGTTAGAATCGGAGGAGTTCAAAAGCTGACATTAAATGTGTCAACACATATGTTTTTTAGCCATTGTTTATAGACCAGGCATGAAGGGAAGATTTATCCACTTAGTAGCATTGTTATGTTTTGAAGGATAAGTATTTAATGTAGAATAAAATTTTCTAATAGCTTGAAATAAAATTGTGTATTTAATGTACAACAACAACCATCAGAGTCCTCATGGCTTTAAAGATTGCAAGGTCCACAAATGCTGGACATAACATAATAGAATCTATACATCAGCATTTTCAAATAGGAGCTCCAAACATATTCATTTAACCCATGCCTCAACCTCTTTAGACTTCCAGACACAGATACACTGTTCAGTAACATGAAATTTGGCATTAACCATGCAACTATATCCCATGCCTGCCATCCTAAAACAACTGACATTCCAAAGTTTGCATTCACACATCTAAATCACTTCACTGCCTAATACCTGTGCAACTCACAAATTACTTTTTACAGAAGCTCCACAATATTGAAGGTTTATACCCTATTGTATTGTCCCCTTCAATGAGAAGTCAACTGCAATATTCACTCTAACCTGAGGTCCATATCCATGAGTCCACTAGTCATCAAATCTTTCAAAACATCATTAAAGATTACTCCCCTCATCTTGCCATTCAATTTGCAAGAAAGCAATCATCTACACTGGCTGCATTATTTTCAAAGAAGACTATGCTTAGTATGGGCCTGCAAAAAAGTATGCATCAATTGCAATTTAAATTGACATTAAAGTGCCATTTAGATCAATGGACATCAATGTTTTAATAAAATGTTAACCAACACCATTCTTCTACCTACCCTTTTTATGTACTAACCAACAAGGTGTTTGTTAATCCATGAATTCACATCACACTTAGTGGCAAAAATTTTCCATATTTCATCTCTACATTACCTTTAACATTTTATATTAATTTACTTTCTAATAAAAATACAGCAAAATTTTACAGGCATTCAGATACCAAATACCTCACAACATATGACATGTATTACATATATGGATGACATTACTGTTTTCCTCCAATCCAAAAAAACAACTACCAATCCATAAATATCCACCCAATCAATCCAAACAATACTGTGGTCTGTTCTCCCTACAATATTAAGCCCTGCACACACATTTACCAAAGTAAATGTACAAACTTCCTCATCCTTCCCTTCTGTATGAATGCTTAGGTGATGAAGAACAAAATACAAACAAATTGAAGCATGAGGCAGAAAGAACCACCACATCACTATCAAAAACCTACCTATCCATATACTTAAACATGCAATTGCTCAACCAGTTGGACATTACCCAAAACACTACAGTCCCTTAATAACATTGTCTAAAGCATTCACACTCTGGATCTTATCATTCTGCAACATGATTTTGTAGCAAAGAAAAAAGTGTCTATATGAGCTTTAACTTTCCACCTATGAGCAATGGATTAGCATTGCACATCATCCACACTGTCCATATTCAAAAAATCACAAACCTAATAGCAAACACATTTATCTGCTTTGCCACATTACAATGCCTTATCTAAATAACACCAGTTTATAAACTCCCCCATCATAAGGTTACATATCAACTGTCATCAACCATTTAAAAACCATATTTAAACAAATATCTCTTTAGTTTATGATTAAATACACATACAGGCACATCTGTGAGTTAATTCATTCAAACTTATCAATACCAACCTTACCCAATTCTTGGGATCAACTCAGAAATGTCCATAGAGCCAAAAATTTTTAAAATTTCCAAAATTAATCTTCATGCCCTTCTTTATATTTTCTGTAATACAGGTATTTGTATATCAACACAGAACCTTTCTGCACTTTATGCTATCAAGCAGTGGAAAGTCAATGACACCTGTTTCATGACTGCTTAGCACTGGACAATAACTGACATAACATACTCAAAGCCTGCAGAGAACTCAACATCATCCTCTAGGACATCATCATCGCATTCTGAAAGGTCTCCACACCCATGTCCATGCAGCTACATTCACTCTATACCATTTGGTGTACTCATGGCACTTTCATCTTTGGTGACAACACATGATGCAACACTTTTTACATTTTACAACAAACTGACACAGCTTAAAGCCAAAGAATAGCACAGCCTGATATTTTCATCACCACTTGGTCATTCCTTATACAACAATCAAGCCTGTGATTAGTCACCAGTCTATCATAATTTTAATTGCACCTATAGCCCTCACCAAAAATATACTACCACAAGTCATATAATTGCAAGTTACTTGCAAGAAGCCAAACACCATGCATATTAACTTTAACATCCCCAGTTCACCCTCAAAACCATGAAAAATTGCACCATTCTCTATTGTAGCTACACTGCACCATAAAACATATATTACAAAGGAATATTGGAAGCCAGTACTGCAGAAGCAATCATCAATGTACTACCTACTGGATTAACACCAAACTGACAGTGAAAATGGCACTCATACAATCAAGATTTAAAATCTCTAATCATGCACATAACAGCTGAATTAATAATGACCTTTCTAAAAAATGCTAATAACCTGAATGGTAACCAGACAACAAGTATTTAGTGGGCAATACTACACAACAGTATACACAAGTAAACTACAAAATCAGCTAGCAAGCCAGTTCATATCACTAACAATAGTCCATAAAAACTTCTCATCTTTACATAAAAATACCAATGTAATGTATACACATATATTCTAAAACCCTTTACCTTTATAATTAAAACTTTACCTCATCTTATCAAAACCATACACAAATATAACTCCCTTGAAATAGGTGACCATGTAATTCAAAACTATACATCTATTTCTAAGTTAAACAGAGTAAACATATGTATACATTGACAAGCAATATAACCCTTAGTCTGAAATAAAGTTCCCTTTTGAAACATAATAATAATAATAATAATAATAATAATAATAATAATAATAATAATAATAATAATAATAATAATAATAGTAGTAGTAGTAGTAGTAGTAGTAGTAGTAGTAGTCATAGCAGTAACAGTAGCAGTAGCAGCAGCAGCAGTAGTAGTAGTAGTGGTGGTGCTGATGATAAAAAATAATAAAAATTATTTAATTCATTTATTTAAGTGCTAAAAAATATCATATAGTCAATTACAATTTGCACATTAAAAAGTAACAGGAAAATAATAATGCATATAATATAACAATAAAAGGAAGTAACAAATAAAAAAGTAAAAAAATACATCTATAAATAATAATAAAAATTCAATTAATCAACAATGGCATTTGAATTTGATAATATTACAAAAGTGCTTATAATATAAATTAAAATGATTAATATTATTACAAATTTGATTATATAAAGAGGGTAGTCCGAACAAAGGAGAAAATTTAGAGTCATTGGAATGACAAGTTTGGATATAATAGACAAAACCAGACCAAATATCATGCTCATAATATCTAATTATGATAGTTGAAATTATATCAAAAAGAATAACGTGTTGGTTAATGATTTTATAAAGATATTTAAGATATCTATATTTCCATCTAGAAGAAAGATGAAAAACAATTTTATGTTCCAGAGAAACATATTTAAAGAACTTGTTAGACACTAATGGTAATAAATTATATCCTTATTTAGAGTTAGGAATTTAAATGATTGAACAATATTCAATGATGGAAATCAATGACAAAAATAATTTGAATTTTGTATCAGCACTGAAATGATTTAAAAGCTTTATTAACAATCATTTCTAAATGAGAAAGAAAGAATCTATTGCTAGAAAATAAAACTTACCAAATTTTTTAGGGATTCAATAGAATTAATTTTGTGAGATTTAATAAAATATAAAAAAAATTAAAACTTAAGATTTTTTAGAATATAAAATGAGGAAACATTATCACTGCAAGCACTAAAGTTAACCACATCATTCTGAAAAAGAGTATATCATTGATGTGATTCTTTTAAAGATTTTACAGTCATTAGCATATTACAAAAGATAAAAATATATTAAGCAATCTTTAAGATCAATAATACAAATGTTAAAAATCATGGGTGCTAAAATAATACTCTGAGGAAGACCTAAATTATATTCAAAATTGGATCAAATATTTATTTGTTTCAATCCTTATTTGTAGTTGTACAACATAGGCTTTTAATAAATCAAAATAAATAAAATCATGTCTCTACTGATCCCCAATGGAATGTGCTATATGATCATAAATTGTTAGAAAATTAGTTTCTACAGATCTAGTAGGAATAAAATCATGTTGTGAAAAAGAAATGTTTTTATTAATATCTGAAATAATTTTCTTGTAAACATAGTTCTCGAAAATTAGGTCTATAATTATTAACACAGTTACTAGATCCATTCTTAAAAATTGGGATCATTTTGGCACATTTAAAAATATTAGGAAAAACACAGAAGTGATAAATTAAAAATAAAAGTAAGAGGTACCGCAATAAATTAAGAGGTACCACAATAAATTCAGCTAGAGTTTTATAAGTAAAGGAAGGACTATTATCTCTTTTCTAAACCAGATCCATTTTAAGTCACTGGATGACTACAATAACATCATTCCTAGAAATGTGATCAATCATATGGTGAACAATAGAAAAATTGTAAGATAATGTAGTTTTTGAAGATGTTGTATGATGTGATGAATATAAATCAGCAAAATGTTTGGACAAGTCATCTGCATTTAATGTAAAACTATGATTAGCTTGAACTTTTTTCTAACCTAAGGCAGATTTATTAATAAAATCCCAAAATTCATTAAGAAGAAAATTAAATTCAATTTTTGTAATATAATTTTAAAAGTCTTTTTTATAAAACATATTTAGCCAATCTTCTGAAATTAATAAAATTATTATAAAAGAAGATATTTTGTGTTTAAAAATGGAGTCTATGATGGTAAGACTTTCTTTTAATGATCTTAATGAAAGTGTATGAAAACAAAGAAAGAAATCCCTTCATTGGGCATATATAATCAAAAAAACAACTATTAAGAATCTGTAAAAATAATCAAAACAATGGTTCACATCATTATATGAATATAATAAATTCCAAATAATTTTAGAAACGTTCTTTCAGAAATCAACATAATTACCTTTCCTGTAATCTTTCTTGAAATTTAGAATAATTAACTTTTGAGTAATAAATAGAAATCAATAAGTGATTGATGAGCATCAATAGAAAAATTAACGAAAACATATTGAAATTTACTAACTATTGTTAAATTATATAGAACATAATCGATTATATTGCACACATCCCAAAATTTTACAAAACCATAACATCTAGAAACTTTAGCAACAAAAATGAAAATTTTGTAGTAATTTTATCCTGAAATATATCTGGAATATTTAAATCACCAATAACATGATTATAGACAATCAAAAAATCTTCAAGTGACATCAGCAAATAATCAAACTCCAACAATGACAAAGTGGGTTTAAGGTAAATATTACCTCAAATAAATTTAAAACTGTGATTTAAGGTAATTTAACATCATGTAGATTTACAGAAAGAAGTAAAATGAAGATCTTTATAAAAATACTTTTCAGAATAGCAATAAGAGTATCGTCTCTTTGAGTAATATTTTCCATAGATCTGTCAGTTCACAAAATATTAAATATATTACCAAAGAAAGAGTTTCTGTAAATAATACAAGCTCAAAGTGTGCTGTTTCAAAAAATTGCTTAATTTGACCACATTTAGTTCATATCCCTCTAATATTTATTTAAAACAAGGAAGGTCTTCCATGTTATCCAAAAGACTAATGAAAATAAAGCAAAAAAAAAGAAAGAGAGAAAAAAAAAGATCAGAAGATAAATTCAATCAAAACCTTAAAGAGTTGGCTAAAGATCCGTAAAAAAAGGTAATGGATGCACCACATTGCAAGGGGCATAAATTAGAGATATTAACTCACTGTGTGTATGTGCAGGAGCAGAAATATAAAAGCAAGAGGAATTAGTATTATTCATATTAACATTATGACAAACAATGTTACTTCTTAGATTATTTTCAAGAAATAATTTAACATCACTGATTTAAGATTTATTGGCATATTAGAAAGAAAATATCTATTGTACTTCAGCCTGATATTAGAATAAATGTTCAGCAAAGAATCCAATAAAATTAGAATTGTCCAAGCTAGCAAATACATTTACTTCTTCAGTCATTGCAAAGTGAGGTATGTTACCATTCTTACTAGAAGAGTATTTAAAATGATTTTTCCTATAATTAAGATTATTGTGGGTGTTATTATGTGAGTGTGATCTGTGAGTTGGAATGAATTTGGAAACACCAGCTGGTTGTTGTTATTATAGAGCTGAATGTGATTCATGGGGCCTTGAGCTCCAATGTTTGCTACTCTGTGATTGCACTAAACCACACAGATCATATATAATATATTAATATCAGTTTGGCAAAATAATAAGTAAAACAGTTTCACGTTCTTTGACCAGCATTTTTAATTACTTTTCTCAATGTGGTTACTTTTGTATTTAATATGTTAATAAACACTATAGTTATATAAAAAAGTGCAACTAAAAAAAAAATATTTTTTTAAAGCATTGAATGTTAAATTGCAATTAGTTATTAACATGTGCATAATATTTTCCAGGTGAGTGATAAGCAGCAGGTAACTTTTTTTAATTATCAATATATTCCTTTCATTTTTTGCTGACTTATAATTCTAGCTAAATAATTTCAAAACAAAATCTCCATCATCTCTTTACTTACATAGCACTTAATAACGTATATAAAAATCAAATAGATTATTTTTAATTCAAAACAGATCAACAGTCACAAAAATCAAGACTATACCTAATGTAGAATGAGCTTCTGACCATCGACTTCTTTGATCAGATTTAAAAATAAAACGCCACATAAATAAGAAGAGTACAAAAAAAAATCAACAATTAAAACAACCTAATATTAATCAGGACTGAGAAAAGGATGGCTGAAATAAAAAAAATAGATTTCAGAAACAATTAAACTTAGTACAAATAAAATAATGCCTTAATACATAAACATCGGATATCAGATATGACATTTGATGAGATTGACTATTAACAAAAATAACTTTGTTATATAAGAATATGGAATATGTGACTTAAAAAGGATAGGGAATTAATTATAACATTAACATGCTTACCAAAATTATAAAAAATTGTTGAAAATTACAGCAACATTGTAATAATAATTATTATCAAAATAATATAATAAATATCACCCTTGCTTGTGAATTCAAACTAAAAAAAAAGATTAAAAATTTTATAGAAATTATTTTTTACAACAGAAATAGCTGAAGTACGTAAAAGATACTATTATATTGTTAGTTTTGCAATGATTTTATGACAATGTACCCATAAAAAGCAAATAATGAAAAAAGATCTATAATCAGTTCAGTAATAGATAAAGCTATACAAAAATTAAAAACTGAAAAGTTTTAGTGTAGCTGAAATACCAGCTGAAATCATTAAAAAATATAGTATCAGATAAAAATAAACATCATTTATCAACTTTTTCAGAAGATTTATAAAGCCAAAATAACTCCATACAAATAGCACCACTCAATCTTTATATCACTTTTGAATCTATATATTCTTCATGCTAATTTGTATCTGTTGTATTTTTGTAAAAATTGCATACAAGTTTGTGAACTCCAGAAAAACTAGAATTTATTTGAGAGATTGTTTTTAGATCGCATACCGATAACTGAATAATTTAATGAAAGAAGTAACGTAATGGCAATCGATAAAATTCCAAGAAATATTTGCTGATTGCAAATATTTCTAGATAAGAGACCTTATCTTATTGGAGAAGGTAATTAATTGTTGCAATTATCAGAAATCTATAAAAAGAGTATGTAACAAGTATGTCAGTCCATTCGAGGGCATCTCCAGTTGACTTTTCTGTTCAATTCCGGTAGAAGAGATCTCGTGTTATTGCTTCGGTTAATATCCAGTGCTCAGTAGAAATGTAGTTCACAGGTATAGCTTAAAGAGACCACAGAGATTGGGAGACTGTAGCCTGAGAAAACTGTCTGGATAGCAGCTGAATGAAGAGTTGAGTTTCCAGCAGTTTTCAAGTGGAGTTACTGGTGGACTGTTGCAGAGATGGAAGCAGTAAGGAGCTTATAGTGAGTCACAGTGCTACACTATGAGGTGTTCAAGTGCAGCTAAACTGGACTGGGGTCAAGGTATGCATAAACTTAGCCCATTGTGAACTATTTTTTAGCAGCTAGCCTGAAAGTACATTGTTGGAATTGAACATTAGTGAAACTGTTGAGATTGTGTTGTTACAAACTATTCACTATGCTGATTACTTAAAATATTGTCTTATTGTATATATTCATTTTCTGACTGCCCAATCATACTTGTGGACACAGCAGTATTTAAATATTTTTAAACTCTGTTATTGAAAATCTAAATTTTATTTTATTAAAAAATTTATTAAAGGCTTATAAGAATTAATGCAGGCACATGTGTAAAGTGTATAAAAATAGTCAAAATGGTTGACTGAAATTAGATAAATGCATAACAGATTTTAGAAAATTCTGGTAAAAAACAATTAATTAAAATTTAAGCCACTTAAAATTCCTTAGCATTAGATTTTAATAAAATTTGTAAAAGCAGGTTAATTACAGGACCCTAGGAGTTTTCTTAGTAGTTTTCTTATTAAAACTAATTAATAAAGAATAGAATAATTGTTTGAGTATAAAAAGAGTTTAATTATTGTAAAAAATGCAAGTAGACAAAAGGTATTCAGAATTTAAAATTTTTTACTAATTAATAAACAAGTACAGGATTAAATTGTAATTAAGCTGATTAAAATTATTATCAGCAGAACCATTTTTTTAATTCAAACTAATCCAGATGTCTTTTGTTGAAAAATATTATAAATACCTAGATAAATGTAAAAACAGGGTTGTCTTTTGATGAAAAATTCAGTACTAATACATATGACAATCCATCCTGCTTGATGGCATTATTGCTAGCCAGAAGTAGTTGAAATTACTGTTATCAGGCACAACTTCTCAATTGCTATCAGCAATTGAGTGATAGCAATTGAGTCTTTTGGCTAAAAGCAGCCTGCAGCATGTTTTGCTATCAATTGCTCTCACAATTCACACTTAGCCTATCGTACCAGTTAGCTCTGATACATAGTGTTTACCTTCTATATGAATGCTAATCACCAAGATATCACTAACATATCATGATAGGGTGTGAATAATTTTAATGATGGCAAGTGAACCAATATGCAGTTAGAAATAATTATTTTCAAACCTAAATGAATTATTATAAGGTCCTCCAAATTGTCACACTGTACCCAATGTCAAACCCCTATAAATGTGTTAAAATGAGGAAATGTGGCAATTTGGCATACCTGAATCTAAAGTCTCATACCTTGTGAGAGCTTGCATTGATCAAAAAATGGCTACTTGTGAAAAAAAAGTATTCATTCAAGCTGTCTCTATTGCCTAATACAGAAGCATCTGCTGTGGCCTTCTTGTAAAAGAAATGAATTCTAGCAACAGAGAAGACAAGTGTGTATGGTGGGAAGATAGTTATAAGGAAATGTAGGATCTATGAGATGGAATGCAGAATGAGTTATTGCCATTGAAGGTGTTTTGTTCATAACAGTAACTGGTTCGATGGCTACCCAAAAATCAAACTATGTTTGAAGTAATAAAATCAACATTATTCTTAAAAAATTTAACAAACGAACATTTTGCAAATATATTAAAATATGGTTCCCCCAAAAAAGTTGAAATAAAGGAACATTTTGAGGCATTGTTTATCAACAAAAAATAAAACTATGTTTGAAGTTATCAAATCAACGTTAGTGAAAAAAAAGTTAACAAATGAACATTTTGCAAATATATTAAATTACTTTCCAAAAACAAAAAAAAACTATCCTAAAAGAACATTTCTTACAAAAAAAAAATATTTGTGATTTTAAAAAAAGCTAAAATAAAGGAACTTTTATTATAAAACCAAGAAAAAAAAAGTAATTAGTTTCAAAAATAATAAAATAATATAATTTTAAAGAGGGTCTTGTATTGTTTATTTGTTAAAATATTAAAGAAAATGTAATGGCCCAGTAATGTTATATTGATGTGTTTTGTTGGAGGAACTATGCCATCAAGTGGAATGGATTGTCATATGTATCAGTACCAAAAATTCTTTATCAACAAGATTTCCCTCCAGAGTTATTTTAAGAAACTCATTAATTATTTGGCTGTTAGAAGCCACATATAATGCTAATCTATGAGTAGAAGCTTGTGTCTACTTCTCCAATTGCCACCCCAAGGGAATACAAGTTTGGAATTCCAATGAGAATTCCAATGAAGTTGGTGAACTATTGCCCATCTAAAGTCTACTGACTAATATACCTGTGTTGATGTTCCTGACACCCTAAATAAATTCAATCTGTTGACCTGTTGTGCTTTTATACAAGAAATAAGTTGCCTAGTCAATTATGCCTCCAGAATTAAATTGATATCGGACAAAAGAATATCACCCAGAATCCAATGAATGTAAATTGCAAGATGAAACTACACGTCCCCATACCTATACACTGCTTTTCCAATCTTGCTGTGTTTTTTAAAATCATGATTCATGAAGTAATCACAGAAACATTGAACTCTCACCATGAGATATCTGCAATCCCATACTGGTAAAACAATTCATATACATTTGATGTTTTCCTTTTATTTATATTATTTATTTTTGTGTCTGCTATATTTTTCTTTAATATTATCTTTTATGTTAAATGTAGTTGTTAAGAATGATTGATTATATTGTTATATGTGGTCCTTTTTAAATCATATATATATATGTGTGCTAGATTTAGTATTCCAGTAATCAAGTGATGGGTTATTTTGCAAATATATTTTCATCTCTTAAATTCATTCTCCCCCTTAAAATAAAGATAATTAAATAAAAGCACAGTGACATTTTAATTCCCCTCTCACCTGGCTCAAACATTTTGTTCTTCTAAAAATTAATCAGTTATGCATTTCAATTAAACTTTACTCTTGCAATTATTAAGATTATAAAACCAGGTTTTTTAAACAAATAAAAAAAAATAAGTTAAATTAGTTTTCAAACAATGTTAAAATAAGGTTAATTGTTGTTTCAAAAATATATTTATTAATTACTTTGTGTACAAATTAGAAAGAATATATATAAAGTTAAATGAGTTATGCTAAGTTCTGAGAGTTCTTATGAGTGGTTTAGTAGGCCAGCATGTTTGTTGTTCTGTTGTTATAAGGGGGAAGGGTGAATAGGTTCCAGGTGTCCTCAAAGGATGATTTTTTGGGAGAGATGAGCTCATCTCTTTTCCTGATTTTCTTTATTGTTTCACAGAATAACAGATCTGGGTCTAGGCGGGGCAGTTCCATTATCAATTTGCAATGTACTACCCAGATTGCATAGAGAATGAAAATGGATAGTCTAATAATAGCAAATGTTCCAGTGTGGATCGCTTTTATGGGCAAAAGAATTAGGTTCGATCTGATATTGGAGTTGGTGAAGACTATATCTCTGACTGTTTTAAGGTTTGGACAGTGATATATGAAGTGCTCAGGTTCGAACTGATATTGGAGTTGGTGAAGATGATATCTCTGACTGTTTTAAGGTTTGGACAGTGATAAATGAAGTGCTCAATGGTTTCCTCTTCATGAGAACATAAACCGCAGGTTGGATCAATGTTGGAGTTACCTCTTTGGTAAAATAGGAACCAATTTGTGGGAAGCGTGCTAAGGTTAATTTTGATGATGAAGTCCAGATACTTGGGCTCCAGACACCATTTTTTAAAGTGGGTAATTAATTTTTGGTTTGTGAGGTTGAGGCTACTTTCAGGAGGTTGTGGATGTGGGTTGATTAGGTGGTATGCATCCCACAAGGTGATTTTAACATTGAGATTGGTGTCCATGATTGGTTTATATTGACTTAGAAGATTGATAAGGGATGATATCCATGGCGTTTTCCCTGGTGGTGGTCAATCTGTCGGGAAATCTTTTTGGTGATATTGTTATAGACAAAGGAATGTATCAAATTATGTAGCATATTGTGTGCTTTTTGGAGGATGGCTGCTTGAATAGAGTGGAAAGACAAGCCATTGAACCTGCGAGGCAGCTGGATTTGTCAGAGGCTGATGGCCACAGTCTTCCCTCTCCAGAAGAGTTTGGTGCATAGGTGATTAATCTTGTTCTGAAAGTGGTTAGTTTGATGAAGGGCAGGTAATATGTAATTTTTGGTAAAATTGTCATATGTAGGAGCCCTACCTTTCCATATAGTGAGAGATAGACTCTAGAGAGAGATGTGGTGATGTGCTCAGTTGTTTGGAGGATACTGTCCTGTATTTCTCTGGCCATAGCCATTGATGATTTGAAGATGGGAAACCCCAAGAATCTTTGTGCGTTTGGCAGTATAGGTAGATGGTATTTGTTTTCCTGACTTTATCTGCCAGATAGCTGATTTGTTGTGATTTATTCATAAATGATATTTTGCAGAATATCGATTTAAAATGGATTGTAGTTGGGGTAGGTATTTTATGGTAGGTAGAACAATCATGATGTCATCTATATATGCAAATGAGTTGAGGTGTTTATTGATGTATGGAACGAATATGCCCAGTAGATTTTTTCCAATAACCATCAGTAGAGGATTTATGTATGCTGTGAAGCATAGAGCACTGAGGGGGGAACCTTGAGGGAGAGATTTAAAAGGTTTGAAGCCTGGTGTGAGCTTGCCATCCAGTGAGACAAAGATTTCTCTGTTGCTTAATAGATTACTGATTATTTGTATAATGGTGACTGGAACATCATACTCAGCCAGCAGATTCAGCAGGATGTCTATGTGCACTGAATCAAAAGCTGCAGCGATATCCAAATGGACAGCAATGGGTTTAGATTTCTTTTGTATTCTGATATAATCAATGAGAGCCATAATGTTAGCCATAGCATGTGAGGTGGAGGAGCCTTTTTTCCCATATTGATTAGGAGAAACGTGTTTAAGGACTATAGGTTGAATTTTCTCCTTGATGACTGACTCCACTATCTTGATCAGCAATGGCGTCATGGAGATTGGTCGAATAGTAGTTAGATCAGTGAGTGGTTTTTGTTTTTTCAAAAAAGGCACTAGTGCCACCAGATACAGATCAGCTATATTTCTGTGCCCAGTAGCTAAGTGTTCAACCATTTTGACCATGATGGGAATCGTAAACTGACTTAAGTGGTTTAAACGGAACTTAGGGATACCATGTAGACCTGGATGAATGCTATCTGGGAGAGACATAAGTTTTCTTTTAAGTAGAGCTTCTGTAATTCCATGCTCGCCTGGATTCCTGGCTTCCAGTCAGTCTGATTCAGAAGGAGGACCATCTGCTTGCATAAGTTGTTGATGATGCTGACTGATGAGTAACATCATAGGATAACCTATGAGTGTGTTGCTGTTACTGGTAATTGATTTGGGGTAACTTGTTGTCTATTTGTCCCTAGAGCCCATCTGAGGTACCCTCTTGTCCAACAATGTTGTTGAGATAAGAAGAATTTAGACCTCCTGATGGATATATATTCTGCAAGTGATTTTGTTTAATATGGTAAAGGTTTTTAAGTGATAAGATGACTTCTATATTGGAAGGATTCTGTTGCACAATTTGTAGTTGATTTTCAATGTCTGTGAGGTCTCTGAGTAGGCTACTTGGGCCTTTAATTTTCCTGGTGTGATGGTTTAGAATGGATTGGAGAATATTTATATATGTGAACCAGGCTTCTTCAGCTGGAAAAGAAAGAATGTTGATCTTTTGGAAATAAATGTAGGCCTCAGAAACTATGGCTTCTGTCATGCTGGACTTTGTGACCATACGCATAGTTCTTCCGGGCTGCACAGTAGGCACTGGAGCTGCAATAGCTTCTAGATGGATAACTAGTGCCATATGATCTGAGAAAGAGACTGGAACCAAAGCTGCATCAATATAAAAGTGGATGTCTGGTGTATAATATATCAAGTCAATCAGGGATCTTTGAGTTCTGGTGTAAAAGGAAAAGGAACCTGGGGGGAAGAAGCCCTCTCCACACATCAGTCTTTGATTTAAGTGATGGATGAATCTAGTGTTAATGTTTTGAAATGTGGTATTAAAATCTCCCAAGAGGATTGTCGGAGTGGTTCTGTTGCTGATGATGGCATTTAGTGTATGGATTATGTTGTAATATTGAGTTGTGTCATTGGCCATGTACACATAGGCAATGATAATAGGGTAGCCCCAGTAGTCAAACTCAATGATAACCATGTTGTTGTCAAATAGTAGATTAAAACTATTGGGGGGTATTGCATTATTAACCAGGATGCCAACTCCTCCAGAAGCCGAGGAGCCAATAGAAAATCTGGTATAACCTGATGATGATATCAGTGCTAGGATTTTAGGATCAGTGTTCTGATGATATTTAGTCTCTTCCATTAGGAATATATGTGGGGAGTTTAGGGTAATCCAATTTTTAATAGCATAGGCTCTACCCAATGAGTTGATGCCACGAACATGACTCCAGCGATTTTACAGTTCATAACAATCTAGTTCTATGTCTCTTCGACCAGCAGCTCTGAGTCAGTGGATGACTCATCCCAACCAATGTTATCTGGGTCTTCTGCAGCATCCACTTTCTCAGAGGGCACCTGAGAAAGAGAGGAAAAGGTCGGTAGAAATTCTTGGCAGTCATTTAAAATTGAAATGGGGGTATAATTTGTTGGGGTGTCTTCCAATGGTTCCAGGGGATTGGATGCCAGAGGATTCATAGTTTTCCTCTTTTTTCAGAAGATTTGAGATGTTTAACTAGGGTTAGATCTGTTGTTTGATTATTGGAGGGAGGTTGTAAATCATTTGGAGGTTGAGCGTTCTCTTCATCTGAGCTGGAGTTGTCTGAGAGGACCGACTTTCTTTTATGTATCTTATTAGTTTGATTTGCAATTGCAGATATATCTATAGTGATTTGATGTTTTGCTTTCGATTTACCATTTTTTTTAGGTTTTTTTACGGTCGAAAGTCTTTGCGAGTTGTTATTTTCCTGATTTTCATTGATCTCTGAGAAATGCTCTGATTGCGGTGACCGTTGGGTAGCTTGAGACCTATTGTCCATTATATAGTTTATGTTTGCAGACTCTTCTTTATTGTTATTTTGGGTGTGCAGGGATGTTTTTTGAGTAGTCTGCTGATTGTTTTGATTGCCTTTTTTGGACACAGAAGGAACCAATGGACCTACTGTTGTGATAACAAAGATTTTTTGCTGGATGGAGGTGGATTTGGGTTTTATAGTGGTATAGTTGCTATCTTCAAGGTCTATTGGGTTTGAGAGATCCTTACCTTTCTCTGTGTCTAGATCAGTTTCATTAAGATGAGTGATGGCCTTATGAACCTGTTGTGTGAGATTTTGGTCAACAAGATCATCCCAGAGGTGTGTGTCAACTTCTATCTCCATTTGTTCTTGAGTAGTATTGGTTTGTAATGATGTATTGGTGATTGTGATATTTGAAGATGTCTCTTCAGGTTTGTTTGGAATTTTTGTTGAGGTTTGGGTGATATGGATCTGGGTAGAGTCATTGTTTACAGTAGGATTAGGTGTTGCTTGATTGATGTGAGTTGATGTACACTCTGGATTGCTAGATTTCCCACTGCAATGATGTATTTTATTTTTTTAAGGCCACAATAGTTGCAAATTCGAGCGGTGCAATCTTTTATGAGATGTGACCTTTGGAGGCAATAGAAACATTGGGGCCATACCCCTCGAAATGATAAAACCAATGGAGAACCTCTGGCAGTTATGATGGTGGGGGTATCAGTGGGGGAGATGTTTTTCTTTAGGGTGAATGAAAATATCACAGTGTTAGACAAGATTTGATCTTCAAGATGCAGATTATTCAGATAATTGAACTTGGTTAATATTGCCATAGTTGATACGTATATTTTGCAATTCCTGTTCAGTGAAATTTTCAAGACAGTTATTGATTTTTCCGGATAGTGTAGCTGGTCTGTTCATGTCAATGTAGCACTTTATATGGTTCCCTAATGCTTTGAAGTTAGATCTAAAATTCATTCTGTCTGCCCAGGTTTTGAACTCAATGCCCACATAATGGTCGTTAGGATGGGTTAGAATCTTGTGAATTCCTTTTCCAAGTTGCTGCTGGTTGATGAGGGCATGGAGTTGATCCATGGGAAACTTGAAGAGAGAACAATTTTGATTTGTAATCCCTAGTATTAGTGATTTGTCGTTATAGTAGTTTAAGAATGACTTATAAAGAATGTTTGGTATTGTTTTATTGAAATTGTTAGTGATCGTTTGGTATATTTCTTCATTTAGATTATTGATATCTATTGTATCGTAATCAGAAGTGCTATAGTTAAGTTCTGGGTACTGTTCTGCCTCATAATCAGATCTAAAAGGAGTTCGCATGAATTAGCTACCGTAACATTTTCGGTATTATTTATGTTTTTGCTTGAACCCACAGCGTTAGCATACGATAATGTTTTTTTTTAATTTGCCGATTGCAAGAGGTTTTTTCCATTGGAGTTAGATAAATTTGTTATTATATCATCTGTAGGGTAATTAGTATTATGTAATTGAGTGTGTATATCTTTGAGATTATGTTGCGGTTGTTTAAAATTTATTTTAAAATCTCTCTGTCCGCCATTAGAAGCATTTTTGCTGGCCCCTAGCAGATTAGAGAAGTTTTTACTATAATTGTTTTGATGGTTATTCTTATTTGTCACTACATAATTATTTTTTCTTTTGTTTGAAGCGTTAGATGATTGAAAACTGGGATTACATTTCATGAATAAATCCTCGGCAGAAATCTGTGAGTAGATATGGGTATTATGTTTTTCCGCATTTTTTGTGGTGTTATTTGCAGTTTGACCGCAGGCTATTTGCCATTTGTACTAGAATTTGGGTCGTAGTTATTATTTTTTGAAGCTTTTTGGATATTAAATGATGTTGAAGGTTCATTATTATGCAGTCAAAGAGTTTCAGACCATTTGGGTTGACAATCTTTGCCATTTGAATTTAATAATGAACCCAAAACATCGCGAGAATTGTCCGCCGTATTTGCTTTATTTTCAAATGTTAGAGTTTGTTTACTTTGACTATAATTAATGTAATTATCACTCTCCATTGTAACTAAAGGAAAGTTAAAGGCTTACCTAATGTTTGGAGCTCAAGATTAGAGCTTCCACTCCCTTTCTTTTCTCACGAATTAAAAATTAGTTTGAGCTTAATGGATGGTCAGAACTGGTCAAGACCGGAAGCACGAAAATGTTTCACTATATTTATATATCTAAATCATAGACTTCTTGAGCTACCATATGGATATTTATATTCCTTAATATGTGTGAGTACAAAATTTAGATTGGACCTTCAATTAAGCAGGGATTATTTGAATTTTTTTTTTTTTAAGTATTTATATTGGTTAAACCATATAGGCCTTAATTTAGCCAAGTAAAGTAATACATGACTGCTTATTGAAACTTATAATATGTTGGCTTGTGCTTGTTTTCTTTCTAGTAATCATCATAATTTCCAGGCTTTCATAATGAAGAATTACTTATTGCTCATTTATTTATTTAAATTGCATTGCTGGATTGTGTGTGTGTATATATATGTGTGTGTGTGTGTATATATATGTATGTGTGTGTGTGTGTGTGTGTATTTATTAATATGTATTTTTTGTTCTTCAGGCAGGTGATCATTCCTGCTTTGTGAAAATGGATTGGCCAAGTGCTCTTGGTATGGTCATGCCAAGGCGAATGTATCTCTCATATTTACATACTCAGATAATCTTTACTATTGTCCTTAATATTACTATGTGCAGGTTATAAGAGCAAACATTCATTTCTGTTTCCAATAAAATTCCTGGGTATGATCTCACCAAGGTGAGCATACCCCACCTCTGTTTCATCATCAGATATGTTCTTCTGTTTTTGATAACCTATCATTGCATTCAGTTTTTTAATGTATTTTTAAAGCCTGATGTTGCAAGGATATAATCAGTCATGATTCAAATCATTGCAGTTATCTATTAATAATTATGATTTTAATATAATTGAATAAATACTACTGTCTTAACCATGCTTGATTATTCATTAATTAATAGTCAAACCTCATAGGATGTCCAACCTGGAAATTATTAAGACTTATAAAGCCCCTAAGCTGTTTAGTTGCTAATTGTTTTTTTTTAACCTGTAAGAAATTTTTTTTATTATTATTACTAATAAATCTATATAACCATAACTTCTCACATTTATGTCTTGATTACCACAATTAGCATTTTTTAGTTTTAAAAGTTCTTGTATCTTCCTGATCTCAGCAGGTTATAAGAAAAAGGTTTGACTTTATATTATTTGTGGTAATGTTTATTTAGATGTTACACACATACATGCAAGTTAGTAATCATTGCTTGGTTTTTAAGATTAGTTTTGCTGACTTTACAAATCTGGCCATTATACTTTATAAAAAAGCAACTCAACTGATTGTAATAACAATAGAATATTCAAGGAAAACAATACCCAACATAATTAATAAATGTCTAAAGTCCTTTATTCTTTCACAAATATTTAATGAGCAATCAAGATTTATGTCTAGAAAAGACTCAAAACTATATGAAAAAAAAAGCTTTTGTTAAAATAAAATTTAAAAAGTTATGACCGTTACTTTTGTGCCTAAGAATATCTTTATATATGGTACAACTAATCCAAAATTTCTATAAAGCAAATTTTGTGAAAACTTTTATCAACATAATTTAAAATGCAAGCAGGTGTTAAATAAGAACTTATACTGTCCTTCTAAGATGAGATTATCATGCAAAATGTTCTTAAAGTGAAATAGCAGTTAATTTGAAAAAAGCTGATGACATTTTGATCTTGCTAATGAAAGGAAATTAACAAATATTATGGATAAACTATAAAATAAAATAGCATAATTTTGAAATAAATATCTTAAAATAAATCAGAATATATATCAGGACAATAAGAAATATTCGCTGACCAAAAGTGTCATAGATTTTGAAGTGATAAACAAAAAATTAAATATCTAAGTTTCACCATAATCAATGTTAGTAGAAATACAAAGAAGAAATGTGATAGCAAAAATAACAATAACAAAGCTAAAATATAAAAAGATAAAAATATTTCATATTTTTTTCCCAATTGCCATTTACACAGCCAGAACTTAAACATCCCAAAAGTCAGCTAAAATATACACTTAAAATGTGATGCTATTAAAGAAGGCTTTTAATCTTCTATGCTACTGACTAAATTAATGTATCTAATTTAGAAGAACTTAAAATCAACAAGAGATGATCTGTGCTAAAAAAAAAAGTAATATAAATAAACCCAGTGCTATAGAAAAAAGTAGAAATTCACCGCATATATTATTATCAATCTCCAATATGATAGATGGATCAGATTAGAAAGATCATTGACTATGAGTTTTATAAGATGTTAAATATGGCCCAAATTGTGAAGTATTGAAAAAGACAATGGTGCCTGTCATTCAATGCCACTATACTCTTGAAAAATTACAGATTGTGATGATGAATCTTGCAATATAACAATTTCTTTTTGTTTTAAACTAATAAATTGAGACCACTTATGTGTATAAGATTATTTTATTTGATATTATAAACATTCACATATATACATGTGTGTGAGTGTATATATTGTAGCCATCATGAAATGTGTTGCAAAAACACACATATGTCTATCTGCATTACATATTTTATAATTAAATGAAAAATAATTTGAAAAAAAAAAGATTTTATAAAATTAAAATCAATAAATTAAAAACTGTTTATTAAGAATAAGGTAGGGCAAAAAAATCATGACGGATAAGAATTCAAACCCCTGCTCTTTTCTTTTTATAATTCCTATGCTGAGGGAGAACATTTTCCATATTTCCTATATGGATGATGTGGTGGTGTTCTCTCATCTCGGGATGAGTTCACTAGGCTTGAGGAACTCCTGGACCAAATTTCTCATAAATTTGGTCTCAGAGTAAACAGAATGAAATTGGCCATATGGTCAATTCTATCAGGCAAGCAAACACCAGGTGTATTTGAAGTCCCCCCTCAGAAATTTCCCAGCTTCCCTCTAGCCTCCCCCACCATTAAGAGAAGATAACCCCAAGCTGCCTTATTAGCTAAGGTCAATTCTACAGTAACTTCACTATCTAAGGTCTATCTGTCCTTGTTGGGGAAGGTAGCACTACTTAATGCTATAGTATTGCCCAAAATAACATATTATCTAGCAGGATTTCCCCCTACATACAAGTTTATCCAAAAAATTGAAACCTTATGCAGGAAACTTTGCTGGGGAGGCAAGACTCCCATCATCAGCCTCAATGTATTACAAAAACCCAAACTTCTTAATGGCCCTAGCCTCACTCGCTGAAGATTTTTTACCTCCAATGAACTCATAATATACTATTAAAGATTTTTAAAATTAATCCTGATATGGAGTGCCCTTTTCCCAAGGAAAAAATAGAGCCTACCGATCGACCTCTGTTTAGATTGAGAAGCATTTGGTTACAAAAGCAAGTTACAGTGATTATTCAAAACTTCCAGTTGTCATGTTCCCTTTTCAGGGGAAATTATCATATTGGGAAGTTTATCGATTAATGTTTCCCAGAAAAACTAAATCCGTTAATATACTTCCAATAGAAATTGCTCGATTTTCCAAATTAACAAAATTCATCAAACTGAGTCCAAAATTTGTTGATTTTTTAATAAAAATCATTCTTGGAGCACTCCCTACTAGGGCCTTTCTCCAATTCCAAAGGGGTTACAACATCAACCCCCTTTGTCCCCTATGTAATAAACAGAAGGAGTCAATTGGCCACATTCATGGACTTATCTCCATAATATAGCATTAGACCAGACAAATGGCAATGACCCAGCTAACATTTTTCTTAATGCAGCAATTAAAAAGGGTCAATTTGGAACAATAAGACTGGCCACTTTCAAAAACTTCTCAATTTGGACTGCCAGATGTAGCATGATATTTGATCATGGCTGTGATGACTCAATGGTTAATCGATTTTTCAAATCCCTCTACAAGATAAAAGATGAGAATAAATGAACTTGTCAGCCTTGGCTAATTGACCAAACCTGGAGCGAGATGAGGCTAGAGTCCCTAATTTATGTATTTCTTAGGCCTGAAACTTAAAATTTCTCCTATCCACTGAATAAATAATATACCCCATTTTTCACTTAAGAATAATCTAAACTTTAACTATGTAGATCTTTCATACATCTTATATATTTAATACCCAAATCCTGCATTAGTTACATATTGTACAATTAATTTACCTATATCAACTTGTAAATATTGTTATAGTCCTCATTACTCTTTGGGCCAGGATAATCATTAATCAATGGAATTTCCAAACCTTATACATAGGTTTGACTAATTTTATATTCCTAGCTAATTAAGCATATGATGCACTGCCTTAAGGTATTAGTGTAATCTTTGATTTTATTTATGTTTCTTTCATACTTGCTATCATGATTTTTTTATGCTGCTCTTGAGACTATGTTATTGATTTAATACAACTTTTGATTTTTCTATATATATGGCTTGCATACCACATTTATATGTATACATTGAAACTTTCTTATTGACATAATTTTATCCTATCATTGTTTCTTTTGTATCCACTCTAATGTGTAAATAAAGTTTTAATTTTTGAAAGTAAATTAAAATTTTTTTAAAAAAAGGAAATGTTAAAAAAATAAATAAATGTGAAATGTTTTAAAATAAAACTGACAATAGTGTTAATTAGTAAAAAGAAAATTCTTGTAAACTATCACATTGGCAGGACTGTGATAAGATAGTAGATAAATCTAAAAAAAAGATTAGATAAAAGTATAAAATTAATTAAACCAAATTAAATTATGATTAAAAAAATAAGCAATGATAGAGTTAGGCATAAAAAAGGCAGCACCTCCATTATTTCCAGTTTTTTTCCAAGTTTCCTGTTTCAATACACAGTTTTTCCAGCTCATCACTTCATCAAAAATATAAACATAGAAGCTGCAGAAGTTGAGTATATGTTGCTAGAGAACCTTTGGAGTGTTTGGCTGGACTTCATGTCCTCGGTCCTTGGCTCCATCAACAGATCTCACCTGGAATGAATGTTTCATCTATAATATAGATACTGATGCATATTCCCCCCCCCACTGTCCATAAGAAGTGCAAAATACCCATGAGACCATCACTGGACATCAAAAAGCCAGCCAGCTGGAAATCAAAACCCAAAGGAATTGTTGACTGCAGAAAGATGATGTCATCTTCATATAAAGAAAAACATAGGTAAATATACTTTTTCAATCATAAACTGTCTGGACATATAAACAATGAGGATTGCCAATTCCTCTACAAGCTTTATGATAAATGTTTATCCAGATCCAGCACTTAAAATATCTCTGTCAGGGGTTTGTGGGGGGTTCCTGACAGAGATATTTTAAGTTCTGGCTCTGGCTAAGTATTTATCATAAAGCTTGTAGAGGAATTGGCAATCCTCATTGTTTATAACTTACAAGCTTAAGAGATATGGTCATGTGATCTATGACTCTTATTTTAACTATTGTCTAGACATATATTTTTTAAATAAAATGAACTATAGTGGACATTAGTAATATTGAATTATTAACAATTAATGTATACTCATTTATTACCTATGAAAATTGTACTGTTATGTTTATTTAAATATGTCTGCATGTGAATAAATAAATGTTTACTTAAAATGTTGCTTGATCTATACTTTCTCTTTTTTAACTGTATCATAAGTAATTTAAAGGTTAGAAATATTTCCATATGTTAATTAGTACTGCACTGGATCCTTTGATTAAGATTATGAGTTACGCTGGGTATATTTCAAGTGCTGGGTTCATGTGCCTAACATCCAAGCATGCTGGCTATATATAACATATATGGCCAGATGGTGCCTGAGACTTGTTGCTTTGGATGGCAGGTGTTATCCCAGCAGTAAGGATGGGTGCTATGGTTAGGAAAGATGTTTGAGGTTGTCCATTTATGTAACCTTGATCAGTCCATAGATACTATCGATGGTGATATTCTAGCCCTCTGCTTTAATATGCCATCCATTGCTAGAGGCATTAAATAATAAAACATTAATAAATAACCATAGAAGTAAAACAATAAAATGTAATAACTAATAAATGTTAATAAATAATCAATATATCAAAATAATTAATAATGTATAATAAAAATGATAAATATAAAAATATTTTTAGACAACAGTTGGTTACAAATGATCAAAAATGTGTGTATTGTGTACCAGATCATTACAAATGCCATCCAACATGGGTGCCAATGTGCCATAAATGCTCAGCATAATTAAAATAAAATTAAAAAAGTTCGAAACTAAAATTCAAACAAATGCCAAGTGGCATAGTAATAAAAGTTGAAATTGGTGAACAATGTAAGAGGAGAAATAGATCAAAGCAAACAAAATATAATATTGAGAATAGAAAATAAAAAAGTATGAAATGTAAATAAAAAGAAGAAAAAAAAGTGGCCAGAGAGATAAATAAAGGGTTTTTGATTGTCAGATGGGAAAGTAGAGATGACTGGTTTTTTTTTTTAGATTTGTTGAATACTCCATTGGATTTAAATTATAGAAAAATAATGAAAATAAGTTATATAATATTATAAAAGAAATAATAAAATATAAATTGAAATTAATGCATACTAGAGCCAAAACAAAAATGAAACTCAAAATAAAGAAATAGAAGTACTCAGAGAGAAACAGGAAGTCATTGATAAATAGGAAAAAAGTGACATAGAAAGAAATGACACAATTAATTTGTTTGAGGAAGAGTGGAAGAAACAGTCAGAAATGTTAAATAAGGAAATGGAACAATGGATTCAGGGAGTCATACTAGAAGTTAGAAATTGAAATGGTTAGGAAATAAAATAGATAAAAGTAAAAATAATGAGGAAGAAAGAATGGAAATAATATGAGAAGAGAATGAAAAGTTAATAGAAAATATAAGAACAGATATAAATAATTTGGTAGGAAAAATAGAAACAGAAAAGCTAAAAGTCAAGAAAGATTATGAAAAACTAGAAATCAAGAATGTTAATATTGACAGTGGGGAACAGAAAAGTACAAGTATGTATGCACATTTAAATAATAACTTGGCTACTGAAAATCATGAGCAAATGGATGAGGTATTGAGGATGTTTGGCAGCATGAGACAAATTATTAAAACAAAGAAAGCGGATTCAAACCTCTAGAAAGACATAAACTTATGAAAGTTATAAATTATATCCATTATAAAAATGATTGGGATGAAAGAACTAGGTATAGAGAGTCACAGTCCTAAAAGAAAGGGGGATGATGAATATACCAGCCACAATCCAAAAACCAACCATCCAGAACATCAGACTAGGGCTAGAGATAAGTCATGATTTTCTGATCTGAGCAAATATATGGGAAACCTAAAAGAGCCACCTGACAAAGGTTAAGTAGGGAACTCGGATGGACCATTAGGTAATAGAAAAAATATTTCATACTTGGATTATGAGAGTCAATATATAATAATGCAAATAAAAGAGTACATAAATAAAGTAAGAATTTTTTTTGAGGGTTAATATATGAAAATGGAAATAAAATAAAAGTTAGATAAATGAAATAAAGTAAAATAATTTTTTGAGAGTCAATTTACAGTGATGGAACTAAAAGTAAATAAATAAAAATATGTAAATAATGAATAAACGTAATCTTTCATGAAATCTCAAATAAGCAAAAATGATCTTATGTAAGTGGTGGTTGTGTTGCTGTTGACTGAGTAATTGGGGTGTATGTATCTATATATGAGTAAGGAAGATGTGTTAATTGTAGGTCATTATTTTGTGAACTCATGACCGATAATTGTGGGGGGGGGTGAGTCTCATATTTCTAGGATGATGACCTAGTAAAGAAAGTTCTGGGCCCTCCAATCTGCTGGTAGAGATATACCCAGCACATTCTCTAAAATTTGCACACTGAAAGAGTAATTCTAGCATAAGCTGCAAACTAGTTCACTGGAAGAAAAATTCCCAGCATAGTTATAATAAATCTTTGTTTTTATTGTAAGTCAAATGGTCAGTAGATATATACTACAATTTGCAGCATTCACTTATCTAGTAGGGTGAGGATCCGATGGAGAAAATCCTGGACCCACCAATTCACTAGTAGAGAAAGTCCCAGCATGTTCATAGTAATTAAAGTTTTTTTTCATATAAGTCGAATGGTAGGTAGAAGTGTCTGTCATTCACAACATCCAGCTCCCTGTACACATTCATAAAGATGTATGTTGCCCCTGTTGGTCCTCACAATAGATGTAATCATTGTATTTAATGTAGATTATGTGTGGTAGGTAAGTCAGTATAAAAAAGGCAATCTCTGTAATTTGTCAATCCCTTGTAATCTGAAACTTATTTTAAAGAAGAAATAATAATAGTAAATAAATAAAAATGAAAATCAAACAGCAAAGCTAAGATCAAATGTCAGAGCTAAAATGGATCAAATTGGTGCACTTTACCTTTCAAATGGGATGTGTGTGATCACCAAATATATGTTGTAAAACACACATATGTGTCTATCTCCATTACATATTTTATTATTTAAAATAAATAAACAATTTATTAAGAAAAAGAGAAACAAAAAATAGTTTGAAAAAAAGAGTAAATTTTGTAAAAATGAAATCAATAAAATAAAAAGATTGTAACCTTTCTTTAAGAAGAAAACTGTTTATAAGAATAGGATGTGGAAAAAGAATCATGGCAGATAAAAATTTAAAAACCTGTTCTCTTCTTTTTATAAATTAAATTTTTAAAAAAGTAAATGTTAAAAGAATAAATAAATGTGAAATGTTTTAAAATAAAACTGACAATATTAATTAGTGAAAAGAAAATTCTTGTAAACTATCTCATTGGGAAGAATGTGATAAGATAGTAGATGAATCTAAAAAAAGATTAGATAAAAATGTAAAATTAATTAAACCAAATTAAAATTATGATTAAAAAATAAACAATGGGAGAGTAGTTAAAAAACAGGAGCTTGTCAATTGTTTCCAGTTTTTTTCAAGTTTGTTTTCAAGTTTCCAGTTTCAATTAGCAGAATTCTTCCAGCTCATCAGTCATCAGAAAATATAAATATAAAAGCCACAGAAATAGCAACATGTATTGCTAGAGAACCTTTGGAGGGTTTGGCTAGATTTCATGCCCTGAATTCTTGGTTTCCACATACTCTCTCTCCCATTGTCCATCAAAAGTATGGAAGGAAACCTATAAAGTCATTGCTGGAGACCAAAAGACCAGCCAGTTGAAAATCAAAACCAAAAAAAAGGGTCAATTGTAGAAAAAATGTCATCTTGATATAATGAAAAACATAGGTAAATATACTTTTTCAATCATAAATTGTCTAGACATATTTTTTTTAATGAGATGAAGTATAGTGAACATTAGTAATATTGAATTATTAACAATTAATGTATACTCATTTTATTTTCTGTGTTAAATTGTAATGTTATATTCATTTAAATGTGTGTGTGTGAATAAATAAAGGTTTGCTTAAAATGTTGCTTGGTCTACACTTTCTCTTTTTTAACTGTGTTACCAGTAATTTAAAGATTAGAAATATTTTCATATATTAATTAGTACTGCACTGGATCCTTTGATTAAGATTATATTTCTAGCACTGGCTTCATGTGCCTGCCATCCAAGCATGTTGGCTATATATAACATATATGGCCAGATTGCACCTGAGACTTGTTCTCAAAACAAATAAAGTACTTTGGTAGGCAGGTGTTGTCCCAACAGTATGGAGGTGTGCTATAATCAGAAAAGATAGTTGAGGTTATCCATTTGTGTGGCCTCAATCTGGGAATAGGTTTTATTGATAGTGATATTCTACCCCTCTGCTTGAATGGGTGATCCATTGACAGAGGTATTAAATAAAACATTAGTAAATAAACATAGGAGTAAAATAATAAAATGTAATAACTAATAAATGTTAATAAATAGCAAATATATCAAAATAATTAATAATATATAATAAAAATGGTAAATCTAAATATATTTTTAGACAATGGATGATTACAAATAATGAAAAATGCCCATGTTGTGTACCAGATCATTACAATATAATCTACATCAGAGTGTCCAACCTTTTTTTAAAACTATGTGTGCAATTAAAAAATTTAATATATGTTGCGAGTGCAAGGAAGAAGAACCATGTCATTAAAAAATATGATGACATAATATGATATCATTTTATGATATAGCTTTTTTTTCTAGATTTGACTAACAAAGAAAATGTACTTATCTTTGGAAAGATGGCTGGAATTTGATATTGGGCCCCTGGTTTGATTGCTATAGAATCATTTTTTTTAATTAAAAAATTAATTACAAAATATTATTTTAATAATTATTTATTCTATTAAGGTTGAACTTTCCAACATTTTTTATAAAATCATAATTCTAAAATTTAATGGTTGAATACAAACTCCCAAGAATCCTATTCATATCATTTATTTTATAAATTTCTTTATGTCATTTATATTTTTAAAATAAAAATATTTTTTAAAAAAATTTTTTTCTCGAATATTACCATTTTATTGTTTTCACATTTTTTACATATTAAAACATCATTGTAGGAGCCCAAAGAATATAATTATCTTTTAAGTAACTGTCTGTCAATCAAATTTGTTTCTTTGGTGTTATTTTTTAAAAAGAGTATAATTGTTATTTACTTTTTACACCTCCTCTGTTGAATCTCTCTTCATCAACTATTTTATTTTTATAAAATAAAAACTTTTTCCTCATTTCTTTTTTTACCATAATACTTCTTAGTTTTTTTTTAATTTCTTTTTATATTAAAAAATATCTATTAATAGACAAATCCAAGATCTCAATGTATTAAAATTAATATCATCTGTTGGACTCATTGCAATCATGAATATAATTATTAAAAACAGATTTACACCTGGGTCTCATTTTACGCGATAGATAGGTTCCTCAGAAAACACGTGCAAACGAAATCGCGCAAAAATAGATGTAACTTACCTTGAAAAAGGGGGGATACGGACTGTGATTTTTCAAAAGTCATGTAAAAGCAAAGCACCAACGTAAAATTACATTAAAATTCGCGCAAAAAATTGTAAGGAAATAAAATATGACTAATAAAAATTTTCAAATTTGAAAAAAATTGATACAAGACAAACTTTTTTTAACTATAATATTTAATTTTATTCAAAATAATATATTTTTATGCACAACTTACAGTAATTTATATTTTTTTATACATGTTTTAATTATTATCGATATTTACTGAAAAACACAACTAGCGCCAACTTCACTCTCATGTTGTTTTCTGGCGATAACATAATTAGTAATTAATTTTTGAGATGATGATTTTATTAATTGTTTATGAAGCTCGCGATATCCAGACATACAATCATTTAGCTCTCATTGGAATTTAAGAGCACGTTCATGATTAGTGTCATTAATAAGAAAAAAATTTAAAATGAACTTGCGGACACTAAATGATTAATAATTGATTACGTTTTTTTTTAAAAAGCAAAAACAGAATGTGGTTTAAAATGCAAAATTAACACGCACAATGTTTGAACAAATTTACATTATAATCTTGTAAAATTTAATGTGTGTATACATAAAATGTGGAAATCATGATTTTAATTTCATTATTGCATAAAATCTTACTATTATAAAGCACTGAAAATATTGAAATTACTAAGATGAAAAATATTGAAATTACTAAAATGAAAGTCAAATTCCAATAATGTGCTATTATTTTCAATATAATGTAAGTGTGCAAAATTTATTATTTAAAGAAATAGCGCATTATTGGAGTTCGACTTCCGGTGAAAGTTGAATCGCGCAACTTAAAAATCGTGTTAAATAAGTCCACGTAAAAAGAGACCCAGGTGTATTTGTTTATGCATAATGTTAATTTTACTATCTCTGGTTAATTCATCATGGTCTATAGTAAATAATTTTAATAAAATTACAAAAGTATCCATTTATTTTTTAAATTAATAAAAAAATGATTCTATGAGATTTGAAACAGGGGTCCAGTACTAGATTCCACACTGAGAGATTGCTAGAAACCTATAGGATAAAATAATGTAAACAAAGTAAACTATTATACTGTAGTATAATAAACTATTATAATATATATAATTATAAAAATAATTTATTTATTTAACAATAATTAGTCTATTAAAATAATAAAATAATAGTTTATTTATAAAACTGTAATAATAATAAACTATTATATTTTAATAAATATATCTTAATGGGAAAGTTGAGACTGTATTTCTTTACATAACTTATTAAAATGCCTTTCAATATTTATTAATTATTAGGTTACTAGTGCACAAAATACATACAGCATGTCACTTTATGTCCACAAAATAAAATTCTTCTTCCCAATCTTTATGGAAGTAGTAAAAATAAAATCACTTATTTGATCCTGCTTCAGATATGTTGTGCGGTATTTTTTTTTTTTTAATGTTATAAACAAATAATTTTTATCAAAAAATAATTATCATAAATTCACAAAGTATTAGAAATAACTATTAGACAGATAATTTATGCAAATGAAGTCATTAATTTCATCTGATTTGAAGAATAACAAATTCTCAATAGATAACCAGCTGACATTGCGCGTGTAGCACGATAATAAGACAGAGATGTCCAAAAAAGCAAAAAAGCTGGTTAAAGCAAGATCAGTAATATTAATGTGTGTGTGTTTTTTATATAAAATTATTATTGTTTATTTTTTAATTATCTTTACACATTAAAAAAAAAGTTAAGTAAATGTTTAAAATGTACTTTTTAGATAAGCATGTCACGGCTGTTTAGAAGACCAATTGCGGGCGCACGTGCGCTCATGTCACGGAGTTGACCATCCCTGGTCTACATTATTCTAAAACATATAAAGATGTATATGATTCCAAAAAATATAAATCAAGAAAAAAACACCTACTAAATTGACAGAAAATAATAAATTAATTACTTTAAATTTCACTCTCTCTTTTTTATAAAAAAAAAAATCCAATTAATTTTATTTTGTAAATAAACATGAAGTCTTCAATAGTATTAGTATTTGTTTAAGTCATAGACTTATAAGATACTGACAGTATTTTCATATTAATAAACAATTCTAATTAACTATTTGAAAATAGATTTGCATTTTTTAAAGATTTGTTAAATGTTACGACTTTAAAGGATTTGAATAACAAGTTGAATCTCATATTGCAAAGTCAAAAGTTTACTTGTAGAGAAAAAAGATTCTAGCAAATAAAAAATCTAATAGTAAAAGCATAATTTGAAAGACAAATAAAATCATTTTCTAAATTATATTTATCTCTCTATTCAAAAACTTCCTTGCTCAACCTTTTCGTTATAACAAGAAATTCATATTTTTCACCAATAATAATATATACAAAAGCTTTTATTAGGAAAATATATACTCAATTAAGACAGCTAGTTTGGGGAAATTGTACAGCAGCTATCTCACTCAATCAGCTACAACAACCACTAAATCCCAATGGTCTTGGATTACATATGATTAATACATTCAAAATACAAAAACCAGTAAACCTCTTCATTTCATGTAACAAATTATTCCCACATATGATAGAGACATTAAAAATTATGCCAACTCACAAAACACCACCACTATTCAAATTCTGGGAAAATCTCATTGTATCACTTCGCACAATTCCTAACTTTAATCTTCTCCCCTCCAATCCAAAATGCAAATATTGGCAAATATTTACTCTTATGCAAATCCCTACCTCAAATCGTGAAAAAAAAAAAACAATACTTAATATAAACAACAAACAACTGATTAAAAAATTTAAATTCTGGTTGCTTGAACCTAAGTACTTGGATTTTCTTATCAAAATAAATGTAGAATCCCTACCTACACTTCACTTTTATAGCTACAGAAGACAGTACAAAAACGTTGATAAACAATGCAGCTTTTGCCATAAAGATTCTGAAACTCAATATCATCTTTTCTTTAAATGTGAGGGCATTGAGAACATATGCAAAGCAATACCAAAACTTTTTAACAACCCCAAATATAATATCAATACCCTATTCCAGACATTCCAACAAGGAATTTTTGAAAACATCAGTGCTAGAACATTCGTGTTATATGCTATCTGGTGTACCAGATGCAAATTCATGTATGACTGCAATTCCAGAAGACCCCCATACACCTTCTGGAATAAACTTGAAACTTTTAAAGAAAGAAAATAACGACCATCCCACACAATGTTTGAAGGCACTTAGTCTCTAATGCAACAACATCTGAAACCATAATAAGATAAACCACCTTCTGAAAATGAATGCGACAATGAGAAAACCTCAAGATTTGGACCCCCCCCCTTTTAACAAACTTTAAAACTTTTTTTATGTAAATAATGTTGTATAAGTCAATAATGTAAAACCGTAATTTTTTTTAAAATCTGTAATCTCTCATAGACTCTTCCTCATGATCAAAACTGGTGTTTTTTTTTTCCTTTTTTAAAAAACCTGTTGCAATTGATTCCTATAGAACAATAAATGCCTTTAAAACTTAAAAGTAAAAAAAAATAATAATTTACACTGTAAAATATATTGAATTAAATGAAAATATCCATAAATCACTGGTGACATTTGTTCTTTTAGTTGCAATTTAATTTTTAAAAAAACACTACCAAAAGAAGAAAGTTGAAATTGAGCATAAATCTTTAAATAATCAAATTTTATTTTTAAAAAGGTAATAAAACCAAGATTACTACTCAGATAAAAAATATATAAGTTTTCTCTTTAAAATAGATAGAAAACTGTCTTGCATTAGTGGTCGAGAAGTCAGTGCGACTGCCTTGCACTTGCAGACAGTTGCCCGGGTTGCAGGTTCACGTCCCGGCTGATGCTATGACACTTAAAAAAAAATAGATAGAAAACTATAATAACTTTATTTAGAATATAGTGAAGCAATGAACTATACACTATATTTTGTTTCAAGCTCCTATTTGACACAAATGTAAATAGCATATAGTAGCTCACATTTTGTTAATAAACACTGATTAGAATAGAATACATATTGTTTATTGTAATGCAAGTGAACAGTCTTTTTCAGCACACACACATATATCTAAAATGCAGACGCCGTTTTAGGTATAATATGCGTATTATAAACAAAATTTTAAAAATAATAATATATTTAATAATAAATTGTAGGGACACATTTATATATATTTTAATGAGTGTGTGTTCTCTCATATATATTAAAAGGTGTGAAGGTTGCCTTGACAGCAGTTAGAAATAGGTGGTTACTGGTTGGAAACTAATTATATATATATATAAACCGTACTGTTGCATATTTTTATTCCTTAAATAAATTAATACATTGTACAGGCTTACACCTGCATTTATATATGTAATATATGCGGGATTTGAACTCAGATTTATCACAACCCACAACTGTCAATGCCATCTCATATTACTGACCCACCTGAGCATACACATGGGTGTGATCAAGTGTGTCAGGTAATATGAGATGGTGCTGAGAGTTGTGGGTTGTGTGAAAGTCTGAGTACAAATTCCTTAAAAAAGTAAATAATCAAAATATTTGATTTTCTTCTACGCTCTGGGCAATAGACTTTTTTTCAATAACTTATTTCTTTTATAGAAACATAACAAACTAGTCTCTTTATCAAGAAATTATGATCTCTATTGATTTATTTTTCAAGACAGCATTAACTTTAACTAGGATCTAAAATTTTATAAATCTTTTAGTATTGGTCTTTGAAAATATTTTATTACACAAAATACTGCACATCAAATCTGGAAGGGATAATAAAGAAGAATAAAATGTTTATGCTTTCAACATAAACCAATGAAATATTATTAATAAATATGATTGTTTATGGTGATCCAAGATGGAAAAACACCTGCTAGCATAATTTAAAATTCATTAGAAATTTTATTTTTGCAAACATGAACATATACAGTAATCAGAACTGAAAAATGCTTACTTGCCTATCATGAAGTGTATTAAATTTGTAAATGTTAATAGTTTGTTTGTTTACACTTTTTTTTTGATAGTGTGTAATTGAAGCTGTGTAACAAAGTATAGTTCATGACTTCATGGTATTTAGAAGTTATCAGTAATGAAAATTGTATTAAACAGTTGAATTTGTTTCATATCTGGTGGAAAGATTTATGGCTATAATTTACAAATTATCAAGATTGGAATTGCAGCATGATAAAAAAATTCTTTTTCTAAATGGATGTGAATAATTAGTTTTCAAGAATCCAAGTTCAGTGATTACTGGAAGAAAGTGCATTTACTAAATCTCTACTATTGAGATATAAATGCTCAATTTAAAAGTGTAAAATATTTTAATCAAAACAAAATGGTTGATTTTTTTACATTAAAGTTGAAGTTATTAAAACATTTAATCAGACCATTTTCCTTGCACTATCCATACTAGAAGAAAACACGCCAAGTACTTTAAATGATATGACCCTAGACATCTGTCTTCTAAATTTCCTGAAAGACATTTATAAATCATGAAATAGATATAAGTTTCAACCTCATAACTTGAATTAATCTTAGATGTAATATAGGGGATTTGAACACAGACTTTCAATCTCCCTTCAGTGATCCATTCTATCTCATACAGTGCATACACATAGGCACATATATGCAAAAAAGATAAATGATCTCCAATATAGAAATTTTGGCTGAACCAACACTTATAAGTTGATCCAGATCATCATCTATCACAAACATATATAATCAGTGCTCAGTTTATATTAAGATAGCAAATCTTCAAACTTTAATGGGCAGGCTTTAATCTGCTCCACCCTCTGACTCTTTATATATAGGGTGGAAGATTATGATCTGGATCAACTGATAAGTGGGTTCAGCATGAAATATGTATATTGGAAATCATTTATCTTTTTCACATGTGTGTGGTCATGTGTATTGGTTGCATGAGATAGAGTGGATTGCTGAAGGGCACTTGAAAGTCTGTGTTCAAATTTCCTATATTACATCTAAACTCCAAATATTAATCTTAGGTGGTACTTCATAAATTTTTATGACAATTTGGAATGACAAACTCTTGCAAGATAATCAGATGAATTCTGTAATAAATATGACATATTGAATAGATGGTCTTTTTCAGGATATTCTTGGCTAAATTTTAGATGGCATATAATTCTCTATAAATTTTTTATTTACTAAAATAGTGAGAACTTTCAGAAATTTTTTCCAATACCTATTGGCATTCTAGTAAGATATCCTGCTTATATTTTTGGAATATAGGAGGAGATACACATATGTATAACACCCTTTTGAAGATATGTAGTCCTATATTACAATATTTTGAGTCAGCCTATGATTTTTAAAGTAGTCCATGTGCAATAAAAACTAGAACCAGGGGAAAAACAAACATTTATTAAAACATGAATTCAGATATGGTATTCATAGCTATCTGACTTTAATGTTAAGCTAGTGAATTCATGATCTGAAATCCAGAATTGTCTTTAAAAACAAAATTCCCATTCTATGTTTGGTTTATCTGAAACAAAATTAATTATTATTTTGAAATATTTATCAGATTGAATATATTTTAACAGTCATCAAAAATACTTATGGTTGTACTAATTTTCTTTTTACTTAATAATACAGACAGCTTTCTACTTCTATAATGCTAGAAAATATAAATTCATATTTAAAACAAAGTATCTGAAATGTTACATATAATAAATTATAGCATAGATTATATAAAACTGTCTATGATATAAATTTGTGTAGTTATAAAATTTATTCAATATACAAAAACAGTATTACATTTTCAAAATTAAATAATAATTCACTTTAGACATAAGAAAACTATCAAACATCATATGATCACCATTCTCATTGATTAATCTGGCTTGCACTGAGTGGTGCTACTGTATGGAGAGTTTTGATTCTGTAGAGGCAAAAAAAAAAGAGGAGGAAATGTTTTTTTTTTTGTTAGCAGGTAATATTTCTAGATTTTAAAAATGCTCCAATAAATTTAAATTAATCATTTTAAAATATTAAAAGATTTTGGAGATGGTTCAGACTTGGCTGAAGTCAATAAGACAATTGATACTTTATTAACATCTTCAAAAAAGATAGCTAATACAAAAAGCACATTTTAATAATAAATTTTCTCCAGAGACTAGACACTGAAGAAAAGAAGGGAACATGAAAATTTTTAAAGCTGATCCATTAAGAAGAATTGACTATCTCAAAATATAAAACAATAACTTGGAATTGGCAGAAAATTATTTCAGCATCAAAAACAAATATGGAAATATTGTTAAAAAGAGAGCTAACTTCAAGATATATGTGGATAAGTTCTACAAAGAATTGTATAGTAATAATGAACAAGAAATAAAGTATTCCCTATCTTCTGAATTGTCAAGGATTTTAAATGAAAGTATGGAAAATACAATAAAATCTATGAAAAAGAGAAAAACTAGAAGAAATAATAGAATGATTATAGATATTTATTTTTTTAAAAGATGAAGAAATAGAAAAAATTATTGACAAAACTATATACAAAATGTCTAAATGATAAAGATATATTAGATAAGTGAAAAAAGAAGTAATGAAGATATTAGAAATTGCAGGCTTGTCAATCTTGCATCAGTTCTATACAATATCTTTACTGAAATAATTATAATTCGTTTATAATTAAATTTGAACAGCAGCCAATTAAAAGCAAAGGCTGGATTTATAAGTGGCTCTAGTACAATGAATCACAACCTAATGTTAAGAGAAGTTGTAACAAAACCAATTAAATAGTAATTGCCACCATGATTGGGCTATGTATGTTATAAAAGGGCATTTAATTCTATAAGCAGTCCCATAATTATTAATACTTTGAATCATCAAAACAGAGATCCAGGATATTGTCATATTCTACAGAATATTTATCACAATACAGTAACAGTGACTAAGAAGATTAACATTAAACAGCATGTAAAGAGGGTGATTTCATATCTCCTAAACTTATTACAATAGTTTAACAAGAAAAATACTTAAAGAGAGGAAAAAGAAATTCAATATAGATTTCAGTATAAGAGATGTAATGCAATCAATAGTATAAAATTTGAATCCTAGTCAAATACATCCTAGATTTTCCAAATTTCTCCTTGCCGATCTTATGGATATTTTTTAATATTATCAGTTAAATTTAATTAAATTAACCAACTCAAATTATGTTATATATATATTTAAAAAAAAAATAGATGTGAATATAAATATCAAAAATATAGATCCGTTTTAAATATAATCTTTTTTTTTCCCGTTTTTAAAAATGATTTTAAATCATTTTATTTTGAAATGTTTATTTATTGTTTTCTATTAAACTTTTATAGAATTTAACACTTTATAAATGCAGATGTTGACAAGATGGAATGAAATTCTAGATTTTATTAAATGAAAATTTTCCTCGGGGAAATCTTGTAAAAGTGTCATTCACACAATCTTTTTTACCTTGAAAGTTTTATAAAGCATGTTCCTGCTGCTTGTACAATGATAAATTATCAAGATGAAGCTAAGGTTGTACCAGCTTTATCTGGTTTAAATATCATCATATGACAATAAGAAGTGATATTCTTAATCCTCTAGATGAATAACCGAATGCATCCAATTACATTTAACAAATTTGCAATATAATCCATATAAAAATGTTAAAGTATAGAGTCTTTTTTTTCCTGCAAAAAAAGAAAATCAAAATATTTTTAATATATAATTATACACAGACACACATCAAAACAAGCATTTTAAAATAATATTACTTAGAGGCGACAATTTTTCTGGGTTTGATTCTGAGCCATTAGATTTTTATATCTTATTTATGCTCTCTAGTTTTACGATAATTATAAATTGTTTAAGCAATGCTAGACTAGTGGACTAACAATTAAATTTCTGGGATTAATTTTTAGCTAAGAAAAGTAAAAAAAAAAAAATCGATTAGGTTCTGCCCGATTTGTTTTTTAATGTTTAAAATCTTCTCAATTTTCTGAACTACTGACTAAATGATTATTTTTAAAATAACTTTCCAGGCTAATTGTTTATTAAGCATTAAACAAAATTTAAAAAGTGCTAAATTCAAAGCCATTTCAATTGAAAGTATGAAGAATACATCAGACACATGCATTTAGTGGCAATAGATGCTAAAAGCCTTTATGTTATATAATTCTAATATTATAAATCTCTACAAAAGATTGTAAAAAATGTTTTTATTAACTGTGAGTTGTATTATACAAACTTCATTTAACTTGATATTTTAATCATAAATAAAAGTAAAACATACACTCATGCGAGAAGGTTATAAATATCCTTTACATAAACAAAAGTAATTGTTACTTAAAATTAACTAAATTTGGAATTATAAAATTTCCTAGCCTTTTATGTTTATTAACGTCCCACATGACCATTTCACACATGATTTAAGTTTAGTTTAAAAAAAACAACAAGTTTGAATTATTTTCTTCATAAAATTTAAGTTTTGCTAGTAATGTATTTTAGTTTTATGTTTTACTGTGTTAATATATAAAAAATAAATAAATCAATAATTCATATAAGGGCAGGAATATAAATCACCTGTAAGGTGACGACTTGTTTTCAACAATTTACAGTTTGATCATGCGTATCAGGAAGAGTGAACAAATAAAATTTTAAAAAATCTGCAATCAATATAACATTAGAGCAGCTTTCTAAAGCTATACCATACTTTGAGGAATTCTAATTTCTACAAAACCTAAACTTGAAATGCTGAAAAACAAGAACTGTATTTATAAAATACCATGTGAATGTGGAAGGAAATATATTGATGAGACTTGTCACCCTGTTGAACAATGATTAAAAGAACACAAATAATAGTTAGAAAAAAAACAGGTGTTTACAATATCAGACCATGTATGTACTAATAAATATATGTTTAATTGGGAAAATACAAAAATATTGGATAGAAAGGAAAAGATTAAAAAAAAAAATCAAAAAATCTGCTCACATATCAACAGCAAAACAATCTTATAAATTGACCATTGTGGCATTACATAATGTATGGAAACTTCTTATTAACATTTCTCATAGAAAAAAGTAATAATAATAAAAAAGAAATTGGAGAAATCAGGAGTATTTGAACCAATCCACATACATCAGTTTTTGAAATTTCAACTTATTATTACTTTTGACAGAACAGAGTGTTACCTTAAAATTCAATATTCAAGAATCTAAAGATATGAGTTCAATTCCTATGCTACTAATGCTACTATTGTCACTAATCAGGCTAGCAATCATCATCATCATCAACCATTATCAATCCACTGTAGGATGAAGGTTTCTCCAAGTTCAATCCACCTTTTTCTATCTTTTGCTTCTCTTCTCCACACCACCCCTGCACACTTTCTTATTTCATCCACCCATCTCACATGTGGTCTCTTTCTGGGTCTTTTACAACCTCTTGGCTAGCAATACTTGAAGAAAAATGGAAAATAATACCATTCAAAAAGTTGCATAATTTACTAACCTGTGTTATTACTGACAATTGGTTTTATTTGAAAAGTTTAAATAAAATTTAAAAATTTCTAGACATTCTATATTTAATGATAGATGATGAAAATAATCCAACATATTATCACATCTAAAATACTATCATCACAAACCTTCAGGAAATATTACCAATGATAATCTCTTTAGTGTCTCCAGGCAATGTATTTCTATTAAAAATTTGAAATTCTTCTGCTTCTATCTCTTGATGTCCTAACCACTATGGAAATGCTTATAAAATCAAATGACTTTTTATATTGTACAAGTTTAAAGCATATTAGCAATTTAAACATGTCAGTGGTCTGCTCTATATATTTTGTTAATACTTGAATAAAGTCTACTATTCTAAAACCACTTTTAAGTTTGTCTATTTTTTTTTGGGTTGGTACGAGTCCAAAGTTTTTTTTAGATGAGTTGTAATGAAATCTTTTATAGAATCAATTAAAAATCTCTAGATGCTAATATCTTATTTTCTATTCTTTTATTAAATATCCATGTTAATATTGTATTCCTTAAATCATCTGGCTAATTTTTATCATTTAAAATTTAATATATAGTTTTACCAACCATTTTTCTGTTTCTTTATTGATTTCTTTTAAGATACAATAATAATTATATTATTTCTTGTAGCTTTTTTTTATTCTTCATAGATTTAAGTGAATGTCACAACTCTTCACTTAAAATTTATGAAATTCCAAAAGATGTGTTTGCAATATTAGGAACTACTTGGTTATTTTTGAAATTATAATACAGTTTTTCTGTAGAACTCTTCCATACACTTTGAGATGTTCTTTTTTTTTTTAGTAAGAACATCAGCTTTAAAATTACTTACTTTTGAAATAACCATGAGATTCTCTTCTGTAACTTTGTTTATCAATTCATAGTTATATTTTATTATATTATTTTATATAATTCTATAGAAGCAGGATATTTTACCTCAATTAAATGAAGACAAAAATGCAATAGTGATAATCTATTAGTTCTAATCCTTTGCTCATTTATAAGTTAATTTGAAATATTACTGAGAATTCTTGGTGGTCAATAAATAAATGTTAAATTATATTTTGAATGTTAATTATCAGTAATATTGCTAACAATCTCTTTTCTATGAGATGGAGATTGATAAAAATCAGTATAACAAGTAATGGTAATATAGCATTTTATAATATAAATTATAATAATAATCTTACTCAAGATAGGTAAATCTGATCATAAAACACACATTATCTCATTTCAGAGGAAAAAAATTTTCTGTAGTAAATATCAAGGAAGAGTAAGATACATTTTATCTATACTACTTTATTAACCTACTTTCAATATCCAATGAAATTAGGGTTTATTGCCCTGCTATTCATTTGAAGACATGAATTTCTCCAGAATTTTCTTATCTTTGAACTGGTTAAAACTTTATTTTATTGCAAAACTTAATGAATTAAAAGATGTTATTTTAATATTCTTATATTATTTCAGGGTGTTACTTTTGTTTAAATGAAGTTAGTATTATCATGAATTTTTAGAATTTGAATCAAATATCTTAAATTTATATATTCATTTTTTTAAAAATGGATTGTTTTAAAATATTTATATATTCATTCTTTTCTTTGAAATTTTACTAGTAAATTATTTTCTGTTTGTATCAGATAACTGTGTAGTAATTTTTAAATAAATACAATATCAAAGATTTTCTTATTCCTTTGATTCAAATCTCGCCATTATGGAATCTTTTAATATTTTAAAATATTTTTAATGCAGAGTTCTATATTTGTAGAACCAAATTTTTTATACATTAATTTTAACAATACGAATGAATATTTATTAGTCACATTTTTATTGCTTGACAAAAAAAATTTAATCTATATAGGTACAAAATAAATCAATTTGACTCCAAATGCTGAGAAGGTGTTGGACATTTTTTGACAGTCATTGTATGATGATGATACAAGAAACCATTACTGAATTTTTACCTGACTAAAGCAAAAATGTTGATCATTAAAACATGTATATAAGAGTCAAACTCATCTTCATTAACTTTTCAGTGACTGACGAGAAAACAGTTGATATAAAATTCTAATAAGTAAGCTTTTTACATTCAAGCAGCAAACATTTTTGATAAGTACATGGTTACACTATAACATATTACTTCTCATTATATAAATATGCAAATAAATCTATAAATCTATTACAGTTAGTGTTGGTATCTTAATTATTTTCACAGTATATTATGGACTATAAGATATAAATTGTGATTTGTATTGTGTTAAATAATCAAATGCATTTTTATTTATGGTCTTTTTTTTAAAAATAATAAGAAAAATGGAAAGAATGAAAGAGAGAAAGACAGAACAATAATGATTCAAACATAGTGTGAAGTCAACTATAAAACTAAATGTTTGAGTTATATAGAAAATATTTTCATTAATCATTTTATTAATTACTTAGCTATAAATTGTCATAACTTAACAAATGTAAAACTAAAGCAGAAATAATTTTAAATCTCGGTGACTTCTTTTTTAACTTTATATACATTAGATATGATTATTTATAATTACAATTACCAAACTGCCATTTCACTTAATATTTGTGGCTTTTTTAAGTGGAGACACTTACTGTCTTGATTCTCTAATATAAAGCAGTGATTTTAGAACAGCTTATGCCATATTTAAAACAAGCTAATACACAGAGTTCACTCTCTGCATAATAATACTTCAATAAATGTAAACCATCAGAGCTGAAATCATATGTGATATCATTCTATTCTTTCATATGATGATGATAGCTTGTTAGTATGTATATATATATATATATATATATATATATATATATATATATATATATATATATATGTTATACTTAATGTTTTCATGGTTATATGATGTAGATAAATTATAACTTTTTGGGATATACCATGTCTTATTTTCCATTGAGCACCGATATTTCGACGGAATAGCAACTGCCATTTTCAAGGTTACGCAAGATTTTTCGAAAGTTCTTAATTGAAAAAACATTATAAGACATGGTATATCCCAAAAAGTTATAATTTATCTACATCATATAACTGTGAAAACATTAAGTATAACATTATTAATCTCTATGGGGAGAAAATGTTTTTTCGATTAAGAACTTTCGAAAAATCTTGCGTAACCTTGAAAATGGCGGTTGCTATTCCATCGAAATATCGGTGCTCAATGGAAAATAAGACACGGTATATCCCAAAAAGTTATAATTTATCTACATATATATATATAATGGAAAATATTATCATTTCCACTTTAATTTTAATTATTTAATTGTATTTTATGACCTTACAATACATATTTTTAGAGACTAAAATTATATAACAAATTCTGATAAAGTAAGATAAAAATAAAATTTATATGGTACTTACATAATTAATTCATGTTTAAACAATTACTATTATAATTATTATTTGATTCACATCATTATTTTTTAAAATTAAGGTCATTCCATGGCTAAATAATATTTTAGTATTTCTAAACCCTTCTCACCTAGTGTCATATCTAATATTAAATCAGCAATGTGAAATGTGAAGATACTCTTATTCCAGTCACAAGATAAAGAGTTTGAGAAAATAAGAACAACTATCTTATATTCAAATCTAAATGCACTTATATAGGCCAATCAAAAATATATTGAAATGAGAGCATGAATATATTAAATCATGAATGATTTAATATATTCATCTCTCATTTCACTATACTTAAGATTGGCCTGTATAAATGCATTTAGGTTTGAAAATAAGACACAGTTGTTCTTATTTTCCCAAAGTCTTTATTTTGTAAAGTGAATGATTTAATATATTCACACTCTCATTTCAAGACCCTTAAGATTGGCCTATATAAGTGCATTTGTGTTTGAAAATAAGGTGGTAATTCTTATTTTCTCAAAGTTTTTATCTTGTAGCTGAAATGAGAGTATTCTCACATTTAATAACACTGATTTAATATTATGTATCTCACTGAGAAGGGTTTATTACCTTCTAAATAGAATTACAATCTGACACTGCACTAGTAAACATCATTGATTATTTCTATATATAATATTTTATATAATAAAATATTTGAATTCTTATATGTTATTTTAATTTTTTAAATTTATTTATTAGTTTTTCTTTCTACAGTTTAAATTAAAGAAAAAAATTATTTCAATCAGACCTCTGGCTAGATTTATGTCCTTAAGGAATTATGTCTTAAGTGGTTTTAAATATTTATTTGAAATGTATGATCATTACAGCTTTCTGGAAAGAATATAATGTAATGGATATTGGTGGAAATTAAGAAGAATCAATCAAATGTGAAGGTCACTGACATTGATAAATTAATAACGTAATTTTGTTGACTAGATTTATAAAAATAAGAACAAAAACTAACAGCACTTACAATGTAATACAAACAACAGCATACTCTGAATTCACATCAAAAATTTGATAATATTGTATGATGAAAACCATCTTTTAAGCTTAGATGATTTGTAAAGGTAAAAGATTATATAATTTGAGTTTTCAATTTGTGCAGAAAAGAAGCTGTTCAACATAAAATGGATTATTTGAAAAAATATTGATATATATTTAATAATTTTTTATAACTTTAGAAAAAATAATTTGCATATAAGGTCAAATGGTAAAAATAAATATAAGGATTTTTTGATTAAAAACAAATATACTGAGGTTTAGAAATATATTACAAAACTTTTTCTTTAAATTTATTTATTACATAAAAATATATGTTATAAACCTTTAAGGTTGTAAATAGGTTTATGGCTTTTTAATAATTTTTATTAGTCATTCAGTAGATTAAAAATTATCCAGTAAATGAATAATATTTCTATAGTCAATTTTCATTACCTTACTCTCATATAAGTTAGGGGGACTGAAATCTATATGTTTTTAACATTTTGCAGAGGATATGACCAAAGACATATTTTTCACATATCTTTAGTTTCTATCTTCTTTTAACACCTTGTGGAGGGATGTAATCATAAGCATATATTTAAATCATCTTTTTCATATATCATTAGTCATACATTTATGATTACATTCTTCCACAAGGTGTTAAAAGCAGATAGAAACCAGTCCCTATCTTCTGTGAAAGTGATGTAATGAAAATTACACTACAGAAATATTATTCATTAGGGATTTGGGTTTGTTTTTTCCAGCTATTCAATTCATACACAATCAAACTAATCATTCAATAATTTTCAGAAGAAGAATATCTAGATATTCTTAGGTAAAAGTAAAAATCTCATATTAATGTGGGTTGACTAAATAAATATCTTACTTCTATAGATACTGATTTATGGTTGCCTTTACTTTAACCTTTATTTTTACAAAAATGTAAACTGAAATGTTCAATTCACATTATTTGTTTTATTATCCTTACATATCAATTTACACAGAATGAAAACAGTGACTAAAATATAATATAGTGATTAGGGCAGTAGACAGTCTCTAGTTCATGACCTTAATCTTAAGTCCTGTTTGAAAATAAAAAATATTTTTAGGCAGATACAAAATTTTCATTAAATACAATTTTTTTTATATACTTCTGTCTTACAACTAATTCATCTAGTTGTCCACTATTAGGCAATAAACAGATATTAATCTCTGAGAAATAACATAAGATAATATTAGTCAATTATTTGAGTATAATCTGCTAATCATAAAGAAACAAAACAATAATAATAAATAGGTATTATATAATTAAAGCATACATAACTTATTTTATTATTAATATGTAATAAACTTTGAGCGTATATAGGTAGATATGCTTTACAACAGTGGTCTTCAACCACTGGGCCGCGGACCGGCACCGGGCCGCAGAACTTTTCTGGAGGTCCGTGCGCTAGACTGGGAAGAAAGTTTATAATAACAAAGTACAGTAATAAGATTTTAAACTTTTAATTAATATAAACAATTTTTATTTATTTTTTCATCGCATTTTTACCTGATTAAAAAAAAAGAAACAGAACAAAAACAAAATCTAATCAATCATATATAAATTAATTTGTTTTTCTATTTATCACAGACGTTTATGGGGGGGGGGGGGGGTAGAAAAAGTTTTTTATTATACAACCCCCCCCCCCGGTTGTCTTTTGATAGCCAATCACAGCCGCTTGTCAGCATTGTTAAAATAATAAAATGTAACGTGACTTTTTTTGATCTCTTAAATTTTTTCTACTCTCTCTTAATATTTCATTTTTAGTGTTTTTTTTTTTTTGGCTATACGATTTTTTTGGGGGGATTTAACTTTATTTTTGAAATCAATTTTTATTACCTTTTGTTAAAAATAAAAACCAAAAAATAAGTTCTGTCTCAAAACTTTTGACTTTTTCAAGTTTCGTTTTCTTTTTTTGTTTAAAAATACGCCCACTTTTTTTTGGCCTATAAGGCGATATTTTTTTTGGCTTTATTTGTATATCGCTAAAATACTAAAACTTTTATTCTTAAAACCAATTTCTGTTTTTACCTTTTTTAAAAATAGAAACAAACAAAAAATAACTTTGGTGTCTATCTTTTGTCTCAGTGATGACAAAGTATTTTTCAACCCACTCCCTCCCCCCCCCCCCAAATAAAAATAAAATAAGATCAAAACTTTTGACTTTTTCAACATTCAGGTGAATAACATTTTATTCTTGCATATTTTAACAATGAAATAATAAATATAAAATGCAAGCACATTAATGAGAACGATTGTTATTGTACTTGTTTTCTGTAGCAGTATGACTGCGCAACTCGAGAAAGAGTGTTCAACATGTGAAGGTAAGCAACACCATTACAATACACAATAACTAGTATGCTGTTTTGGTCAGTTATAACAATTATGCTTATCTAAGGCTAATCAGGTTACATCTTTAAGAAAATTTATCTGTAAACTTCTGCTGGTCCGCGAAATCTTATTCTTATTTTTGCCGGTTCGCAGGTGTGAAAAGGTTGAAGACCACCGCTTTACAAGATATCCAATGCATAAAATAAAAAACAAAACATTTTCTAGTTTTATTTAGTTTAATGCATTTCAGTGCCAAATACCATAACCATAACTCTTCTTACTAAACTCCAATGACTACTTCATAACGTTAAGCTAAATAAAACTGGGAAGTGTTTTTTATTTTATGCATTGGATACCTCACAAAGCATATTTATACATGTAAATTCAAAATTTATTTCAATTATATTAATGAAGGTTTTCATAATTTTTACTATTGCTAATATAAAAAAAATAATTATTATTATTCAGGTTATCACATGACATTTGAATGTCATAAAATGTTAGGTTGTATTCTTTGATCCAAAACATTATCTTTCCCATAAATCTACCACTACATTAAACCATATGGAGCATTTTTAGTAAACATCATCACTAACTGCTATTTGAAAATAAATATTATCATTTTAATTCCAGAAGAATAAAACAACAAACATATAAAAACAAAATTAAAATACTGAAACTGACATTAGTGTTGCATATATAAGCCAATTTTTGAAACAAGAATACGTCCATATATATCACAAACTGCTCTTTTAGTCTGTTTGAACTTTGAGATGTTTTTTTCTCAAATATTTGAGATTGGCACTAAGGTGGGCTTTGAGCATTCCATAATCAGATTTTCAATTAAATGGATGGTTGAAGAGTTGTGGATGGACTAGTTTGAAGCCTGTCCATTGAAGTATGAAGATTGGCTATCTTAATTTAAGCTGGGCTTTGATTGTATATATGTGTGGAGATTATAATCTAGACCAACTGACGAGTGCTGGTTTAGTACGAAATACGGATATTTGTGATTATTTATCTTTTTGACATGTGTGTGATCAAGTGTATCAGCGGTATGAGATAGCATAGATGGTTGAGGGTCGTGTGAAAGTCTGAGTTCAACCCCCCTATATATTACATATATAAGTGCAGGTATAAGAAAGCCTGTTCTGTAGAAAAAAATCATATCTCAAATATTTCAATAACTGTAATTACAACTCGCTATTACATTAATTAAAGTCCTCAGTGATATCCTTTCACTGAAAGCAATCAAAATATTTCTAAAGTTTTTGGATAAATTTTTCTAATAAATAAGGCCTATCTCTTCCACGAAAACCATGCTTTAGTTCCCCATAAAAATATTAATAATATACAATTAATTGTAATAGTAGTTTTATATTGTACTAGTTGTTTATAATAATTTTTTTTGCTCATTTTTGCAGCAAAGTTTTATGATACAAAATGCTCGATAACATTTTTAACAATCTTGTTTTTATTATATATAACTGTAGATGATATTAGATATTCTGGATAAATGCACAATCATAAATAATTTTTAATTTTAAAAAGAGCAGTAAAAACTGCCACTTGGGCTATTAACAATATTTAAAACATACTGCAACATTGATGTAATTTTCCGATAATTTTTCACCCCCACTGTGATTTTATTTCTCTCTCTCTCCCTCTTTTTATAATCTTTATCTCAGATTGTCACATTGTTTTTTTATTTTATTTATACTTTTGAAGTTATTAAACTGAAATAATAACCACAGTCTAAGATATACAATTTTAAGCTGTTTAAATGTGTATTTATTGTTTATTTTTATAGTTTTAAAATGACTTAAATGCAAAATATTAACATAATTTTTTTTTATATGAAATTACAAAAAGTTTGAAATAGCTCTATAAGTAGACCAATAAACAAAACTAATGTTTAAGTTTGTTTATATATTTGTAGATTAATGAAACATGCAGTTGATGAAAACTTAAATATTTTATAAAAAATGAAATAAAGTAAAATGACATTCCTGGATTTCTTCTTCAAAGGGTATAAAAATAAAATCGTATTGTTAGTTGCTTAGAAGGTCATGTGGTATTCAAGAATACATGTGGCAGGATGATCACAGCTTCATTAATAATTGATTTAGAAATCTTTTGCTTTTAAATTTGTCTATCTATTATTGTAACAAACAGTAGAGGAAACAAATGATGACTTTTTCTTAATAGATCATGTGATTTTTAAGACCCAAAGTATCAGATTGAGTTCCAGTGTAATAACTTTTAACTCCTGAATCCATCATGGTCTCACTAAAGTATGTGAAACATATAAATTATAAATAGCAGTTAAATAGGATGAATAAATTTCTCAATAGTTTTTAAAAACCTACCCCTAAACTTTTTCCATTTTTGTTATTAGAAAATATTTTGACTATTTTAAAGAATTATATTCTCATCTTGATGCTATCTTAAGGAAAACTAACTACTAGTTTTCTCCATAGCTCCACCCAAAAATTTTCCAAATAAAAAACGCAAACTTGATTTGTTACAAAAACAATAAATTTGTTTAAAACTATGATCCTTAAAGATATGCAATGTGTCCTTTATCAAGTTTATATCTAATGATTGATTAATAATAGTATTGGGTCTGTGTACATATTAAATTTTCACAAGATATATATGGTTCAATTAGAATAAATTTTAAAAGACCAAAACAATAACTACATTTTAAACTTATGTATCCCTGAATCTAAATCTGATTTTAGAATTTCTATTTTAAAAAATCTGAAAAGCAGTTATTATTATTTTGATATTTACTTTAAAAAAAATGAAATGTTTTGTTTTAATTATAACTCATTGATTTTCAATTATTATTTTTTAAAAAAATCTTTAATGCATCCATATACTGTATATGACTTTTCTACCTTATATTTTGTTTGCAATAGATAATGGCGACCTCTATATGTTCATTTAAGAATCAACTGTGCAATCACGGACTCAACTGCTAATTGATTTGCCAATGGTTCTAGAATATCAATAGAGCCCATATTCAATAAGAAGTTTTATTCTTATGGTATGCCAAGAATAAATCAAATGGCATTATTAAAAGATGTCACTTTGAAAGTAACATAGAAAAAATAACGTATATGATCTTAGAATAGTTAACAATATGGCTATTTAATTGATATATGTTTTATTAGATTGAGATATCTAATCATCAGACAACTTGCTTCAATGATTAATTTTGGAGGTAATTAGAACAAGTTTATTAACAAATGAATAAACATACTTAGAAAAGAATAAAAAGGATAGAGATAAGCACTAGCAGAATAATTGAATTATATGAGTCTGTTTTTTTAATAGCTAAATATAAAAACCTTAGTTAGATTATTTTGATCAAATATAAAAAATATAATAGTAAATTAACTTAAATTAACTTAATTAAAAGCATAAACATGTACTATGAATTTGTGTCAACTATATTATGCCTAACCAAATAGAAGATGTGCTTTAAATATAATGATATTGGATCTTGTCAAATGGAAACAGTTTTGGATCTTGAAGATTTTTATCAATAATTTTTTTATATATAAAACATGACTTAAAAGAATGAAGTGGCATCAGAATTGGTGGTTTACTCAGTCTAATTACTTTCCCTAGTAAATATAAATAAGATGGAGTGTAAGTTATAGAAAATTAATCAAATATGTAAAATATAATTAAGCATCTATTCTAAAAGTTCAACATCATAGTTTTTTAAAAATAATTTAATATATATATATTGTTTAATGTATGTGTTTATACTTAAAGTAACTAATAAATTAAATATAAAAACGTTAAACTGAAACCTATATAAGAAAATTACCAATTACATTTAAATTATTCGATATGCTACATAGCACCAAATGTTTTTTTTCTTTTTTTTTCTCATATGTCATAGCATCGGCCAGGAGGCGAACCCATAACCATCTGCAACCAAGTACTTGCTTGCAAGGCTGCTGCGATGACCCCTCGGCTAACAATGCTTGACTAGCACCAAATGTTTTTGTATAATTTTGATACTAGGTGGCATGACTGAATAACTTAAATGTAGTTGATGAATAATTTGCATATATAGTTTTAATTTAATGTTAGCACATTTGATTTATTATATATAATAGAATAAATCGAAAGTGCTCCTAAGTGGATAAAATTTTTAATTATCTAATTACTGTATTTATAAATATTAAATTCTATAATTACACACACACACACACACACACACACATATATATATATACATTAAAAGCACAAAGCTAAATTAGTCAATAAATAAGCAAAATTATCCCAAATCCAAAACTCAACCAAATTAGCCAAGAAAATAAAATCTACATCACAACCAATGGTCTTACTTCTACAAGCAGACTTTTCAAGTGTAAAGAACTACAAAACAACAACATATTTATATTAAACATTACCCACAATTCTATTTACTTACCATCCACCCTTAATATTAAAAAAAACTTTTAAATAAGTTAATTGCTTCAGAATCATAAATTTTTAATAATAATGATTCTGTAATTTTTTTTATTTTTTTTTTTTCAAAAAAGATAACATTAGCTTCCTCAACATTAATAGTGTGGACTGTATCTTTTTCATGGACATACAAAGCAGAATTAAGATATTTATTTCTAACCCTATTTTTATGTACCTTTATTCTTTCATTTAAACTCAAACTACTCTGACCTATATAAACCTTCTTACAAAAACAATAAATTTATTATTAATGCTGCTGAGGATAGGTTAATTGCTAATGATGTGATCATTTCTCATAAAGACAAAGCTGGTAGGTTTGTCATTATGAAAGGAAATGAGTTCAGGAATTAAATAATGGTAAATATATGTTTTTAGAAAAAGATCCAGGTAATGTGATTAAAAGAAAATTAATAGATATGAAAAAATGGTAAATTTAAAATTTTTTGATAGAGTAGATTATTTAAAATGGTATCCAAATGATTTCATAATAGCTAAGGTATTTATAAATATTAAGACTCATAAAGATGGTTTTACTTTAAGATTTATTTTTGATTTTACAGGTAGTGTTGTAGAGGGTATTTCTAGGTTCTTGAGTAATTTTTTAAAACAATTTGTTGATTTTGGTCATTACACAGTTTCTTCTTCTTTTGAGGCTTTTGATACGTTTAATAATTTAAAAATGGACCATAATTGGGTATTTGGTAGTTTAGATATTGAGAATATGTATCAGTCTGTTAATAGATTAAGTAGTATTGATGTTCTTATGCATGTGTTGCTTAAGCATGGATCATTGTTAAAAAATAAAATTAAAGTTATTAAAGAGTTGCTTTTATTATTAGAGAAGTCTATGTATTTTACTTATAATGGGAATTTTTATAAGATTAAGGAAGGGTGATTAATAGGTTAGATTATTTCTCCTTTAGTTTGTTCAGTTTATATTAATTATTTGGAAGAGGAAGTTATTTGTTAGATATGTGGATGATTGTTTGTTTGTAGTTGAGAATGATAAAGTGAAGGAGTTAGTAAATGAGTTTAATTGTTTTGAACCTTCTATAAAATATGTAGTAGAAGGAGGGGGGTTAGATTTTGTTAAATTAAAATTTTTAGATCTATTGGTGATTAGAAATATAAAGATTAATTGTTTAGTATGTAGTCATTATGTTAAAACTAAAGAATTAAAGTCTATAAACCTAACAGCTAACACTCTGTATCTCATAAAGGGTTATAGGAATAAGAAATTAAATAATTCTAGTGGGGTAGCTTTGTTTCAGAAAGGTCAATTTTATAATGATTATTTGAGTATTGGCTATTCTAATAAATTTGTTAAAAGTATTTTATTTAATAGTAATATTTGTAATGATATAAAGGATAAAGAAAAATATGATTTTATTTCTTTGCCATTTAAATTGTCTTCTTATAAAGTTGTATATAAAAATAAAAGTTTGTTTGGAAATAAAAAAATTGCTTGGAAAGGGGGTATTACATTGAATAATTTATTAAATATAAAGGAAATTTTTGATATGAAGACTATTTCTGGTATAGTGTATATTATTCTTTGTTTTTGTAAGAAGGTATATATAGGACAGAATAGTTTGAGCTTAAATGAAAAAAAGATACATAAATGTAGGGTTAAAAATAAATATCTTAGTTCTGCTTTATATGTCCATGAAAAAGATATAGGCCACACTATTAATTTTGAGGAAGCTAATGTTGTCTTTTTTGAGAGAAATGAAATAAAAAGAAAAATTAAAAATCTTTATCATTAAAATTTTATGATTCTGAAGCAATTGACTTATTTAAAAGTTCTTTTAATATTAAGATTAGTTGGTAAGTAAATAAAATTGTGGGTAATGTTTAATATAAATATGTTATTGTTTTGTAGTTCTTTACACTTGAGAAATCTGCTTGTACTCAGTGAAACCATTGGTTGTGTTGTAGATTTTATTTTTTTGGCTAGTTTGCTTGAGTTTTGGATTTGGAGGTAATTTTGATTGGGGGGGGGGGGGGGGGGGGGGGGGGGGGGGGGGGGGGGGGGTTATATATATATATATATATATATATATATATATATATATATATATATATATATATATATATATATTGAGATATACACATATCATTTTAGTCCTCTTTATAGTTTATAAGTAACCAAATAAAGAAAACAATTAAAGGTCCTAAATTTAATAAATATGGTTATTAATTTGAATAAATGTAAAGTGAATTTATTAAATTTAAGAATGAAATATTTTTATTAAGTTATATTGAGTAATAACAATGCCTTATAAAGATTGGAAGAAAGATAATCATACATTCATAAAGTAGTATTTAAAAAAAGTATGCACCATTATTTTTTTGTTGGTTGCCAAATAATAAAAACAAACTCAAAAAAAAGTATATACATTTTTTAAAAAACTTGTTTTATTTTCACATATTTTTATTAATAGATTTTGGATTTGTGGCAAAAAAATGATATAGTGTGGATAGAAAGTTACTTAGGAGGGAAAAAACACATATGTTTCCTCATTTGATATCTTTGTGATTAAAATGGAATGATTAATAACAAACACTATACTTAACTGCTATGGAGCTAAGACCATTAAATTTATTATGGATTGCAATATCGACAAGAGATATGATTGGATACCATTTAATAATTAAAAATGTTTATGGATTCCTATGTTTGTGTTTGCTAGCACAGAGATGCCAAAGAATATGCTATAGGATAAGAGAGCTTAAATCAAACTTACTTATATGCTTAACTCAGTAACAGATACTCAAAAAGAAATTTATTAGAATTATCTATCTACTCAGGTGATTTCACTTCCAATAGTAGTTAAAACATAATGGTAACTTTTGATATTTTTAAAAAATTTTCTTCTTTATTAATAAATTTAATTAGAAGGCAGCCTATTTTTTTATCATTTGATAAGGACTTCAATCAAAAAAGTAATAAATCAAGCAAGTTAGGTTTGAATTAATTATTAACATATTACTTTTATAAAATCAATCAAAATTTAATAAATTTATAATTAATATTTTATATAATTTAGTTCAAAACTATAAAATAATTTCATTATAAAATCATTGCTTGATTTTAAATGATATGAGATATTTTCTTTAAAATAAAAAAATAATAACATTAAAATTTTATTACAGTTTATATTTTTTTTGTGAAAAAAGACTCTATAATTAACTCTTTAAAACTTGACTGCATGTGTTAATAATTTTAATTATAAATCATATCTTTTGATTACAATCTGGCAAGAATAAATTATACATATCCATTGTATGATGTTAGATCACAGTTATTGGTTAAATTATAATTTGTTTTAACTACATCAATGAGTTAATGTTTACATTAATAAATTTATATCTATTATTAATCTAAATATCTGTGATTGACCTATTCCACAAGTCACTCTGTCATATAAAATCATTTTATTACAATTTATTTTATTATTAAAATATTTAATTGTAAATCCCATACTATATCTTAGCAGCAAATAAATCACTTATTGAATTTTATTTTCTTTGCCAAAAAAATACTTATCTCTGAACATATTGGTGGCTTATAAATGTATGACTCCATTGTAAATGTAAATCTAAATTATCATAGAACCATTTAGAAATTAATTCATTAATTTGCCTATTTATTAGTCTTTTTTTATTTGTCTAATTTCAGTACATTTTAGATTTCCCAAATATATAGTGCATAACTAGAGAAAATTATTTGCTTCATAATTGTATTTATTATATTTGGTCACCCAAATCTATGAGGCACTTGCAATCCCACTATCCCAGCTCATTTATAATATTTTCTATTATATTTATGATTACTCAAAATCTGCAAGTTATTCAGTGAATAGTTAGTTTTATTTTATTTGTTCGTCAGTTTTCATTTACCATATTATTTATTATTGTTGATGTCCAGTATTTTATTGTTTCATCACACTTCTAAATTACTCAAATACATGGACATTTGTAGGTTAGGCACTTTTTCATCCCTTTTTGTTAGTTTCCATTACATTTCTGGCTTGTCCATCATGGGAATATTACTATTTATAAGACAATGTTGTTTCATTAGTATTGTTATTATTTTATATTTTTCATTACAATATATATATATTAAGATAATTATGTGTCTTATGACATACAACAACACAGTAATGTGCACACACACATGCACACACACATACACACACACACACACACATATATATATATATATAAAGAAAGTTAAAAGAAAAAAGAAAAATAAACACAAACAAAAAAAATTGATAGATATTTTTTATATTACACTGGAGTAACAGTTAAAGATTAAATAATTTCGAATTAAAAAAAATTATAAATTGAACATTAAAAAAATCTAATTAATATTTTATTAATTTTGATTTTGAAATTAAAACAAGGATATTTCATGTTACAATAGATATACTAATAATTATAAAATTCCATTATCTATTTTAATTAAAGAAATTTTTTTAATTAAAGCTCATATAACATATTTTGATAAAAATTCTACAAAGTTGTTTTTGAAAGAATTAAGGTAAATTGAAAAAAGTTGTTAACTTTTTTTAATCAAGATAAAGAAAACTTACTTTTGAATACTGTGCTTTTTAAAATCCCACCCTGACTATAAAAAGGTTGGGAAAAAGATTAGAAGGCAGTTTTATAGATTATGGCAACAAGATTACTACTATTATAAATTTATAACTGAAGGCAGAAGCTGCTACTAATGCTGTGATGGAGGAAGTTTTTATTCACATGGAGACCTGGGCCAGTTTTTCTGTGATTCATTAGTCCATATATATTGTGTACTAGCCAGTAAGCCTGAAATCTATCAGATTCTAGACTAAATGGAGCTGACTATATATATATGTCATAAGTTACTGGATTATAGACTAAATGGAGCTGACTATATATATATGTCATAAGTTACTGGATTATACCTTTCCCAAAGATGACAATAATTCAGTCTTTTGTTTTAGAAAGGACTAGTTTACTTAGAGATTCCATCAGCTTGCTGAAGTAATTTATATGTATACTGTTTTATCTATATTCAGAGAAGCATAAATATACTGTGTCAGATGTATATAAAGAACAGCTGTTGAGTAGAAAATCCTATATATATATATATTGAGAATTATATTATTTTAAATAATTTTTTAAAAATGAAAGTTAAAATTTTTAAATTACAATTTTTTTTAAATAAATAACTTTTGTCAACTAAAAATAAAACAAGGAAAGAAAAATGATAAATGACATTTATGTCTAAAACATTATTTGTGCCCGTTACTGTTCCATAAAATAAAATAAAAAAGGAAAACTTTGAGGATCTTTTTTTTTAATATTAAAAATGAGGCCACAAGAATCTAGAATTTAAATGAAACTTTCTTTATTAAAATGACAATTTTATTTTTAAAAAAAAGTCAAGTCCAAAAATCTTTCTACATTAAAAAACAAAAGAATTTGTTAAAATATTTTTAAAGATGTTTACAATTAATTAAGAGTAATTTGAAAAACAAAAACTTTGATGAAGGATTGTCAAAAAAGTAATATATATATATATGTTTAAAGAAAACCATTTACTTACCATAAAAAAGAAAAGGCTAATTAATAGCTTTAATTTGGATTATCTATTTTTTGTATACAAACATGCATGTGCATTTATGTATTATTACACATGAATTGAATTTTTTTATGTCTATGACAATTCAAATATGTTAATTTTTAAATTATTATTCAGCACATCTGAGTGCTTATATAGATGTGCATTTTATGTAAACCTATTGACATATTTGTAAATCACAATATGATAACTTATTTTGTTTTATATTTTAATCAAAATCAGAATGCCATATTCTACTGATCTTAATTTTATTTTAATTTAATTGTTATTAATTCCAGTGGATTTATTTAATCCTAAAATATTATAAATTATTATGTTTGTATTATATCTTGCATATTAACAGTTATGGAGCTTTTGATTATCGAGCTAGATTCATGCATAACAGTCAGTTATATAGATTGGGGTTTGTTTGGTGTTATGGACATTCAGTTAATGATGATTTCATTATTTTTCTGTAATGCTGGATGGTGCAAAAGAATATCCTTTAAAGTTTATGCACTACATTAAATTTTATTTTAATATTAATTAAAAATTAAGTTTATAGTTGGCCAGTACATTAATGGTACTAAGGAGCCAGAGGGCATTGGTGATGATCAGAATGTTTTACCATCTCACCACTATTTTTTAAGTGTCATATTTTATGGATAACACTTAAGTTTGTGCATCCAAATTATTATTTATGTAGTCTTCCCAAGCTTGGCAAAGGCTACATAATTTGTCTGGTCTATAGTAGATTCATTTCAAATCCTATCATAAGATTCACTGTTTATTTATTTTTATAGTTGATTATTTATGATGATGAATGATTATTGCTTTTGAGTAATACTGGTGAACTTATAATTAGTGTTTTTCTGATCTCTCATGGTTCATTGTATTTGTAGTTATTCATTATATATTTGTATGTTTAAATTTGAGTCTTTGATTTGGGGTTGATAATGACGAGTGCTATCATCCAAGTTCATCCCCGTTTCTCCGTACCATTACAATATATATATATGAATTATTTAATTATTTCACAAATAAATATATCAATAAGAAATAAAATGCATGCAGAGATGCAAATACATAATAAATGAAATTATAGAAATAAAATCTTTTATGGCAGCAACACTGTTAAATAAAATCAAGCATAGTAAGCCAAAAAACAAAACATTTAGGAAATAATTCAAAATGCAATATTACACACTACACAAAGACAAACATAAATATATTTTTAAATTGCAATTACTTGTTAATTTCATCCTTCACCATTTCCATTATTCTACTGCATGATGCTATGACATTAAACAGTGCAATAGTAGGCTCACATGTTCACTTTGTCAGTTAAGCTCCACCATTTTTTTTTGCACAACTAGTAAAAGATTGTGTTATTTATATAAAAATGTTTAATCAAGAAATTGTTTCCAAGTAATATGCAATAAAAAAAGAGCAACACTAAACAATGCTATTTTGCCATCTATAAAATAAAATAAAATAAAAACAATTTACTCCTCTTTTATGTAATCCATAGAAAGAATGTCATTCATATCATTTGGTCAAGATTAGTTATGTGTTTAATTACCTATTGTTTTCATTATTCAAAACATATTTTGTGTACTGCTTTTATTTAATACACTTGCTTCCATGAATGATTTTATTTTTGAAATTTCATTTATAGATTTATAATTCTGCATACATTTTATTTGGAATCAACATATTTTTTTAGTTATATAATTTATAAATTCGTTAAATAAATTATTTCCATTGCCAAATGTATTGTATTCTTGATTTTATTTAATATATACTAACAGTATAACATTTGGATATTTTATTTTTTGCTAATTATTTATTTTGGGTTATTAGTATGTACTATATATTTTCAATTAGTAGGTTGAATGTGCACTATATATATATGTATGTGTGTGTGTGTGTGTGTAAAAATATTGCTTCATGATCATGATTTATCAATGATAAATGTGAAGACAATTATAAAAATAGCATGTATTTTTAGAGTATTTACTTTGAGACCAAAGAAAGTAGATCATGGATATTAAAAAATATTGCATATGTCATATAATGGATGGAGAATTTACTGTCCACAATTTTTTAAACACTATTTCAGTTTAAATTTATATACCTAATTTTATAATATATTTTTATTGCTATTTAAAGCTAATTTTATTAAAATATTTCTTTTAATCAAAATAGCTACACTCACTTTGGTTAATATATATATCTCCTACTATAACAAAGGCAGAACTCTTTGTAGTGTCTTTAATCCATTTTTTCTTTATGTTTCTGATAGAATTGAATACCTCTGTCCAAAAATTTTTTTGTTTATTTTATTTTGAATAGGTGTTCTATGTTTTAAAATATAAACTCTATTCCTATATTCATGGATTGTGCCACTTTATAATAATTTAAATAAGGCTTGTAACTGAATATTATAGTCAACTTTATATAAGGATTACATACTTCTCAGTTGAAGACTGTCTGACCTAGACCTCCTGCTAGTGTCAACATTATCACCAGTCTCACAATAGTTTCTCCTAAGTATTTTTGCACACACCTATAATGTTTTACTGGGGTAGTATTCCTGTGCAAAAATCCTTATTTTACATAAAAATTATAAAATGATACAAAAATAAAGGATACATTTTTATTATAATTAAATTGGCTGTTTTTTGCTTAAAATTACAAGTATCATTATGGTGTTTAAGTACAATTAATTAATATTAGTTTAGTTTCTTATTAATTTTGTTGCTAGATTGGTGAACTTATTTGAAGCAAATTTGTTGGAGTTTTTGAAAATAATGTTTTTACGTTCAGATGCAATGTTTACTATTTATTTCTAATTTTGAATACTTTATTAATATTTTCCATTCAAAGTTTGCTCTTTTAGTCTTCATACTCACAAACATCAACATTTGCATAAAATCAAACATCATTTTAGAGTCTAAATCTAATTAAGTACATTATTTTTACAACTGGTTTGTTTATATAGGTAAAAATACAAACAACATATTGAAAGAAAAGCTTTATTAGTGTAGACAATTATGAAGTGCTGAGCATGCCTTTAACTGGATTCTGTCATTGACATAACAATGAAGATAACAGACATGGGATGATATATTAAGTAGTCCAAAAACAAGTGAAATAATTTGCATATTGTTTGTATTGTAAATTAAATGGTTATTAGGTTATTTTTTGGAGAGGAGAATGGAGCATTCTTTTCAATTGATGGTGTGTCTATCCCCAGAAATATGCAAGTCTTCTTGATTTTACTCTCAGCATCATTATGCTTGGTACAAAGAACAGTAAGTGATAAAGGCTCCAAAATATAACTGGATTTAGAGAAATGTTCAAAAAAAATAGACTTTGGGTCAGTATGAATTATACTTCAGTTACAAAGATATTTATGTTGTCCTAAACAAGTGGATAGGTTGGCTCAGGATTCACCATGTTAAACCAAATGGCAGAAAGTACTTTGACATTTTAATTTTGTAAACATTCTAAGAATGAAGATCAGGAGGCAGTTTATCTTTGAAGTTAAACTATGTAGTGGGGAAGTGATGTGGAGAGCAATTTCATAGGTAGAGACAGCATTTAAAAGTGTTATATGTTAAAATAGTTTGTTTTGAATTTACTAGTCACTATTATTTATGATTAAGATGGTATCTTTGGATTATCAGATTCAATGAAAAATAATTTTATGTCATGTCAGGCAAGAATCTTTTCCCCTTTTCTTCAGTTATTTGTTATATACTAAATTATGTACAATTTGATTATTAGTCATTGGAATGCAATTTATTCACAGACTTATATATATATATATATATATATATATATATATATATATATATATATATATATATATATATATATATATATATATATATATATATATATATATATATATTGAAGCAATGGATCTGAAGTCCAATCCATGCTTCACATCTTCCTATAAACTTGATTAATATTGTAGACCTAAATTAAGTTTATAGTCCAATATCAGCAGGGTTTTGCATTAGAGTTAAAAATAATTATGCTTATTAAATGTGTATTACATTTAAATATTTTGTTTTAAATAAATTTCATTCTATTAATAAAAATTGCTTAACCTATTAGTCAAACATATATATACATCTAGCGTATATATATGAGTTAATGCAAAATTCTGCTGAAATAAAATGCTTATTCTACTATAAAAAAATAATAATATATTGTTGTTAAAATTTTGTTAAAATATTTAGTATGATTTGATTTTGAGATAAGCCCGCCAACATTTTCTAAAAGAATGTATAGTTTTAATTAGTGAGCCATTCAAGTGTAATTAAAGATGGCCTTCTCTTTCTTTCTTTTTAATTAAGAGAATTCAAACTTTGAAGTAAGAAAGTTAGAGTAAAAAAGTTAAAGTTATTTTTAGAAAGTGTTGCTTTGAAACAAAGGAGCATGGGGAGGCTTATCAAGATCTCAGATCATACAAACAATAGAAGGTAGCTGACAGAGAGGGTATAAATAGAAGGGAGAACAAAAGATTGATTATTCAGATTTTTCCTTTTGAAATTCAGATATCAGATTTTTCCTTTTGAAGGATTCAGTTGATTCTGATTTTCCTTGTGAAGGTGATTCTTTCAGAGTTTGCTATTGCAAGATTGATTCAGATTTTGCTATTGCAAGGTGCATTCAGATTTCTCTTAGGAGAACTCTGTCAGATTTTGTTCGTGATTTTATTCCCAAAAGTCTACAACTGTTGTCTACAAATCATGAAGAAGTTTGAACCTGCTCAAGCTAAAAATCATATAAGTTTGATAGATTCTACTATGCTCGGCTAGGCAAATAAATAGCTTTGCCTATCGCCGAGGTTCCGGAATACCATTCAAAATGCCTTAATATCCACTCAATAGTCATCTGAACTCTGTGCCGTGTCTGGAGAACTTTTCGTGAAACCATACTACATATTTTCATTGTCCGGACAACTACATCTCGACGGTCGGATCAAGCCACGAACGCCGTAGGGAACATGACCAAGGAAAAAGGACGGTAATCGTATCTCCTCTCTTGAACTATTTCTTATGCTACCTTTTGTTCATTTTTTTCTAATTGCTTCAGTGAATTTATATGTATTTGCTATGTAACCATTTTTATTAGACTAACCTTAAATATATATATTGTGTGATCATCTATCTATATGTAACCTTTTTCCCTTCGCTATTCTTCCTTACTAACCAGTGTAAATATTTAGTCTTCCATTGCGGTTAAGTTTAATAGTTAATTTTTGTTCATTTAAAATCTCTTTCCAATTTTATTTATGTTTGTTAATTAAATACGAGCCAGTTTCTTTTGTGTGCCAACTTGATCTCTTTGATAACGCCTCTTTTGTCCGCCATTAGCTTATCACGTATATCTGATTTAGCTATATACGTTTTAAATAATTTTTAAACCCTGTTTGTAGCGCAAAGCAATTAGAAATGCTTGCGAAAGATTCTTTTTTTATCGTACGTTATCGAGAAGATCGAGTTGACAATTTTTAATAAAATTGGGAAGAAAAGAGTTAGACCGCAAACCTATTAATCTGTTTTTATTGTCTAATTAGTTGTTTCATTAATTTAGAGGAATAGCGGAGGCCATTAAATCATTATTCATATTTTAAAGCCATTAATTAAACATATTATTTAACTATCAAAAGCTTGAGTTTCCTAATCTTATTATAATGCTTTATTTTACTTTTCGAATGATCCAGGCACGCATAACGCAAAACACATATTTCTTAGTACTTTTGCACATTTAACTATTTAGCTCCTTAGGATTTCCCGTCCATGTCTCTACCGCTGTTGCTAAGCTTTGTGGCCGGTTGAAAAATAATTTATGTGTGGCTCAGATAGTGTTGTTCGGTTCATAATAGCTTCGAGACTAGACGAATAGGGCAGAGGTCATAGTATTCTTGATTTAATATCTCGCGTATGGTTGGCCTTGAGGTACTTTCGCCGAGTATTCGAACTGGGTTAAATCAACATACATCATCTGACTGTCACAATATATATATTGTAATGGTACAAACTCATTGTGGTGGACATGGAATGATGAAAAACCATCATCATCCCAAATAAACAAAATATAAAATGAAATATCAAAAGGAATGAGCCTGAAAGATCAATACATAACTAACTATAAGTTCACCAACATTACAGACACTAATAATCATTCATAATCATGAATGATCATTAATACAAATAAATCAACAGTCAAACTTTCAATCTGTGACTGGATTTGAAATGGGTCTACAATAGACCAGCTAATTATTTAGCCCTTGCCAACTTGGTGCAGATTATTTAAACATTTATTTAAACATTAAATTGGATGCACAAACTTTAATTCATCAGAATATATACCAATAAAAACAATAATGCTAGGAAACTAAAACATGCTGATTATCATCAATGTTCTGGCCATTTAGTACCATTAATGTAACAGTCAACTATAAACTTAATTTTTAATAAACACCAAACTAAATTAAATGTAATGCATGGACCTTAAAGAATATCTCCTTTTCATCATCAATCCAGGATCATCATCAACTGGATGTTCATAAACATTAAATATAAATTCCTTTTATATAACAGACCAAAATGCACAAATCTAGTTCAGGAAAAAACTCTCTATGACTGTTATTGTGAACAAGAGATATAAGACTACATATAATAATTTATAATACTTAAAATCTATTCAGGATTGAGTAATTTCACTTAAATAACTTTAATAATGAAATATAAATTTATTGATAACAATTAAATTGAAATTAAGATCTGTTGAATATGGTTATACATATAAATTAAGTCTTCTGATTTTGATTAATACCAAAAAGAAATTAATTATTACATTATAATTTACATATATATTCCAATAACTTTACATAAACAACCTATATATCAGGACACATACATGCCTGTGTAATATAAAATGAACATATTTGGATTGTCATAAATTAATAATGAAAATATTCTTCATTTTAGCATACATGTATCTATCTGACATATACTATTGTAACACCACCGTCGCGCGGTTAATGGACCCCAGCCGCACTTAATTATGTGATCGACCGGTTAACCACCGATGATGATGATTACCACAAGCAAGAAGCCAATATACACCCTAAAATCGAGTATATATTCTTAATTGAACACTGACATAATAAAATATCATCCCAGCATTATATTTCCCAATTAAACGCTTCTTCTCTGCTGGGCAAATTATTTGTATCGAATAATTAGTTCTGCCCAGCGCCTGGAATATTTATAAAATTTCACGGAATTATCACGGTACAGCAGGAATATAAATTATAGCACTTCCTTCCTTTACTCTATTTACAATACAGACTGGATTTATTTATCCATTTAGCTTACTTTATTTTATTTCTCAATTAATCAACTTGTTAGCTCACTGATTTAATTTTAATTCACTCTAAGTAGTTATTCGCTTGGTAGAGAAAAGAAAACGCAAATGACTAAGTACTTCCTTTTATAAATAAAATTTAATTTGCAATTCGCTAATTCTAATTAATAATAAAATCCTAAAACACACATATATATCCACACATTACCATAATAAATACATAAATATACAATAAAGAATATAATTCAAATGAAACATTAAATAAATTATCGTAACTCAATTGTTACCTTCTCATACATTAATAGATTACAATCATAAGTTCTTTTTATGATAAATGTTCGAAGTGTTGCGCAACTTTTTAATAATTTAGTTCTGACTGATTTCTTATTTCAAATTAATTCTGACATGCATGTATTAATAGTTACCTAGGTATGATTTTTCCAATGTCGGATCAACCATCGAGGGGGAAAACCTTCCCTTCTTTTGCAGAGATGGTTGCTCGCTTTTTCAGACGTTCCAGTGAATGGAGTGAGAGTTATAGTCTTTTGACGTGGGTTTGTTTCCTTTCTAATTCAACATTTTAGTCGGTATTCATCCCTTTAACATTCTACTTCGAATCTCCAGGCAGATCTGGTTCTGTAACGGCGGTCTCTTCTCGGCAGCATTTTAGTTGTTATAAGTAGTGAGCGAATGGTTAGACGGAGGTAGACCGAGCAAACGCCCGGTGTTTGCCACTAGCCTTCCATGTCAGCGTACCCTTCTATTATTATTTTTGTTAAATTCTAGCCAGCAAAAAAAAAAACACAACCGGTTACTTCTAAATCAGCTCTGCTTCTCTCTCGCTGTCTTGCTATAGAAGTCACTAATTGCCTCTTTTTTTTTCATTCTTATCTTACCAATCTATCTGGAATTTTTTTTATACAGTTTACATTTTTCCAATTTCTAATTACAATTTTCATTTCATTCTTTTGATACATTTAATATTGAATGCCACTAATTGCAACATTCCTTTTCATTACTTTATCTCGTACCAATCTATTTGGAAATTTGGTACAAGTTTACATTTTTAATTTTACAATTATAATTAATTTCTTTCATTCTTTTAAATATTGAATGTTACTAATCGCAACATTCCTTTCTCTCACTTTATCTTGTACCAATCTATTTGGAAATTTGGTACAAGTTTACATTTTTAATTTTACAATTATAATTAATTTCTTTCATTCTTTTAAATATTGAATGTTACTAATCGCAACATTCCTTTCTCTCACTTTATCTTGTACCAATCTATTTGGAAATTTGGTACAAGTTTACCTTTTTTAATTTCACAATTATAATTCTTCTTGTTCCTTTTACACGTGATTTTCTTATTTAACAAAGAAAGAAAGAGACGCGTTCAGTTTTACACCCCTCCCCTCTTCTTTCTAATCTTTAATCATTATTTAGTTTTTCCGAATTTCTTTTAAAATAAGTTTTTAGAATCCTTTTAACTAAATTTTTCTTTCTTTTTTTTTTTTTCTATTTCTTTTAACGAAACTCTTCTCTTTATTAATATTATTGAGAATCAATAATATATACATGCGAGCCTACATTTATGTAGATATCGCATTACACCGCTCCCCATTTTTTAAGAATTAAAATCTACTGGAGTTATTTTCTGAGGTCAAGCCATTTTAATTCTTAACCCCTATCTTCCTTTATTACTATATTTTTTTTTTCTTCTTGATATAAATTTTAATGGTACACGTTTAGTATGTATAACTTCCGTATGATGAGATTATCTTAGAGAGACAACTAGGTTAAACTATCTGCATTCCATTTGATTTATTTGAACTGCCCAAACACTTTTAATCCCCACCGAACATTATTCTGCACAGAGAGTTGATTTTTTTTTTTTTTCAGTAAGACGGATCATGAGCCCAGATCTCTGCTGAGTCCTCATTCTATTTTTAGTTTAATTCTTGTATCTTTCCAATACCTTTGGGATTTTCACCCAGTACGACGGATAATGAGCCCAGATCTCTGCTGAGTCCTCATTCTATTTTTTAGTTTAATTCTTCGTATCTTTCCAATACCTTTGGGATTTTCACCCAGTACGACGGATAATGAGCCCAGATCTCTGCTGAGTCCTCATTCTAATTTTTATTTTTTTTTATTTTCATGTCTATCCTTATGTGTATAGACAAGATTAACACACACACTCCCTATTTTTTTTTTTTCTTTTTATGAACGGCAAGACGGCTTGACCAAGCTCAAATGCAATCCCCGCATGATTCATACCTGCACACATTTGTCTCAAAATCCAGACCCTCATTCACATATTCGCTACTCTTCGTAGTTCACCATCCCCCCTACATTTCCCTTATCATGTGGATTATCATGTTCAAAGTCCAGGGTCGGTATCCTTTAGTCATCAACAGGTGTTTGTCCAGTTGCTTCTTTCTTTTAGTTCCTATCGGGAGGTTCTTTCCTTTTCCGGACTAGCCTTAAAGACCGAGCATTGTATGTTCCTTTTTCTTCCACTCCTTGACCCACAACAAAAGCATTATTCCCATATCGTTTTCTTATAGTGTATGGCCCCTCATAAATAGGTTGGAATTTCTTGAATAGATTTCGCTCTGGGTGACTCACAGGATGCACTCTTATTTTCAAAAATTGATTTACCGTTATTACGTTATTGCACCTGCTATCCCCCAAACTTGTCCCTCTCACATTTTTACCCTCTCGTTTTTCCTCCGCCACTGTAGAATCCCGCTTCTCTACGATTCCGGCTAGCTGGTTTACATCTATACGTACATTATCTACAATTTTCTCATTTTCCTGCCTTATCTCTTCCAATTTCTTTCCCTGCTCTACTTTAAACTCCTCTACTTTTCGACACACAGTTTCTATTTTATCCTCTAAATGTGCCATCCTTCCCTCTACTTTCATCACAACCTCTTGTTCTAAATTATTTACTTCTCCAGTGAGTCTCTGCTCTAAGTTCTCGAGTAACTCAGCCTGTCCGTTTAACCTTTCATTCGTGACAAAAATCTGATTTGAGGTTTCTTCAATCCTTTTACTTAACTCTCCATTTTTTATGTCGAATTTGTCATCCAACTGTTTTTTCCACTCGTCTATCATCTTTTTATTATCTTCCTTTAATTCCTTCATAAACCTTTGCTGATCTTCTATCATTTTCTTATTTATTTCATCTCTCTGCTCATCTCTTTCCCTTATCTCCTTTATGAACTGCCGTTGATCCTCCCCCATTTTCTCCATCATTTTTATTAAATTATAAATTTCTATACTAACTTTCGGCTCTTGTTTATCATCATTAATGTCAATTTCATTTCCACTACTGGTTTCTATTTCTCTTTCCCTGTCTGTTTCTCCGGCCAATTCCGTTTGTTCTTCACTGGTACTTTTCGTGGTTGCAAGTTGATCGTCCATTTTTGCTTTCGACCTCGTTTGCATTGACTCTAAATGAATGTTATTACTGACTAAGTAATTATTTTCTCCCAATTATTATAAAATGCAATACTGTTTATCAACGCTATTTCATATTAGGTACGTTTGCTGGCCTGCCCCGTCCTCATCCATTAACTCACTTGTTTATGCTGCTTTAAAGATCCCCTTAAACTCACAAGCTTTTATTATTCAAACAATAAAATCTTTTCCCTCTCTTGATTTTATTTATTTATATAATGTAGATCGTGCCTAGAAAATTTTACCCCGTCTCTTTCTCTCCTTTTATAAAATTCAGTTGTCTTTTGCTCCACTTTCCCTCTCTCACCAAGCGATCTTTTATTATTATTCTATATTTTTATCTAAATCTTAGGTCTATTCTACTGTCTCTACAACTACTATATAACTACATATATACGGTTATGCCGTCTAATCCTTATTTTAACACTTTTTTCTTTTAACACTATTTTGTCGTTTTTATATATATATTTTTATAATAACACATATAAATTCTTAACTTGAACAAAACCCCTTTGTTGTTTGTTTTTTTTTCTTTATTTAAAAAAAAAACTTTTCTTTCTTCCCTTTTTCTCTTTTTTTTTTTTTATAAAATATTTCTCAGTCTAAATTCGGTTTTCCGATTGTTTGACTTTCTTTAACCTCGCTGTATAGATCACATATGTGTATATCTATTTTACTCAGGGCGCTATAATTTAATTCAATCTGCTTTTTTTTTTTTTTTTGAATGTGACAAGATCCCGGACTGGCCCCCAAAACTGTAACACCACCGCCGCGCGGTTAATGGACCCCAGCCGCACTTAATTATGTGATCGACCGGTTAACCACCGATGATGATGATTACCACAAGCAAGAAGCCAATATACACCCTAAAATCGAGTATATATTCTTAATTGAACACTGACATAATAAAATATCATCCCAGCATTATATTTCCCAATTAAACGCTTCTTCTCTGCTGGGCAAATTATTTGTATCGAATAATTAGTTCTGCCCAGCGCCTGGAATATTTATAAAATTTCACGGAATTATCACGGTACAGCAGGAATATAAATTATAGCACTTCCTTCCTTTACTCTATTTACAATACAGACTGGATTTATTTATCCATTTAGCTTACTTTATTTTATTTCTCAATTAATCAACTTGTTAGCTCACTGATTTAATTTTAATTCACTCTAAGTAGTTATTCGCTTGGTAGAGAAAAGAAAACGCAAATGACTAAGTACTTCCTTTTATAAATAAAATTTAATTTGCAATTCGCTAATTCTAATTAATAATAAAATCCTAAAACACACATATATATCCACACATTAACATAATAAATACATAAATATACAATAAAGAATATAATTCAAATGAAACATTAAATAAATTATCGTAACTCAATTGTTACCTTCTCATACATTAATAGATTACAATCATAAGTTCTTTTTATGATAAATGTTCGAAGTGTTGCGCAACTTTTTAATAATTTAGTTCTGACTGATTTCTTATTTCAAATTAATTCTGACATGCATGTATTAATAGTTACCTAGGTATGATTTTTCCAATGTCGGATCAACCATCGAGGGGGAAAACCTTCCCTTCTTTTGCAGAGATGGTTGCTCGCTTTTTCAGACGTTCCAGTGAATGGAGTGAGAGTTATAGTCTTTTGACGTGGGTTTGTTTCCTTTCTAATTCAACATTTTAGTCGGTATTCATCCCTTTAACATTCTACTTCGAATCTCCAGGCAGATCTGGTTCTGTAACGGCGGTCTCTTCTCGGCAGCATTTTAGTTGTTATACTATATAAGCACAAACATGTGTAATAACATATGGGAATTGTCATATACTACTACTACTACTACTACTACTACTACTACTACTACTACTACTAATAATAATAATAATAATAATAATAATAGAGATATCATATTTTAATAATACATAAATAATGACTGATTTAAGATATATATGTGTGTATAAGGAAATGAGTGTATACACTGGTGCTTATAAAGAAATAATTATAATAAACCATATTTTCTCACTACACAATTAATTCAATGTCAAAAATATAATATATATGCACTCATATATGCTATATAATAATTTACAAATAATATGAATCACTAAACATCACATGATCACTATCTCATACTAGCACAATAATTGTTATTAAACAATTCAAAACAAAACAACACTCTTCATATAGTAGTGCTCTTGTTAGCACAAGATGGCACTACTATATGGAGAGTGTTGTTTTGTTTTGAATATGAATCAGTTATTAGTTTATTCATTATCTAATGGTAAATTTATTTATTTATTTTATTTTAAAAAAAAAAAATTCTTTGATAGTCGAAAAAAAGTTTCTTTTTCTTTTTAAAAAAAATCATATCTTTGACAGGTTACTCTTGATTAATTATAAACATCTTTTAAAAAAATACTCCAGTAATTTTTTTTTGTTCCCAATCTAAAAATTTTTTTTTTTAAGTTTTCCTTTGTTAATAAAATATACTGGTAACACATCTTACATTTTGTTGAATAAAGTTATTTACAAAAAATAAATTTGCAATTTAAAAAATTACAACTGTCATTTTTACTAAAATTATTTAAAATAACTAGCTGTATTATATATATATAATACAGCACCTTTATCTTGATTCTCTGCATATAAATAAATCAGTATGTGTATAAACTATTTCTTCAGCAAGCTAATGGACTCTCTGGGTAAGCAGGTCCCTTCTAAACAATAGACTGGCTTATTGTCATTTTTGGGAACAGTATAATTCAGATAACTGTTAACCTGCAGTGAGCTTTCTCCATTCTCTATGCTGTATATTACCAACACGTATATGGTATATGAACACAAAAGCTGGGTCTGGCTTCCATGTGAATCCAAACTCTACTATTGCTGTATTAGTATCAGCAGCTGGAACCAGTGTCTTGTTTCAGTTATATTTTCATGTCAGTAGTAATATTGTTGTCATACTCTGTATAACTGCAACAAACTCTCCACTAATCCTGTTTCCAACCTTTATACAGTCAATGTGAAAAATACAGTAATTAAAGTTTTTTTTCTGTCTTGCTTGAAAAAAGTTAACACCTCTTTTTCAATTCAACTTAATCTTTGAAAAACAACTTTGTGGAATTTTATCAAAATATGTTATACAAGCATTAATTACAAAAAGTTGCTAATCAAAATAAATAGTGAGATTTTATAATTACCAGTATATCTATTGTATCATAAAAACATGCTTGTTTTAATTTCAAGATCAGAATTAATCAAATATTTATTATACCTTTTTAATGTTTTTAAAGTTTTTTAAATTGGAATTATTTAATTCTTAGCTGTTATTCTAGTGTAATATTTATAAAAAAAATTGTCTGCATTGATTTCTACTTTTCCTTTCAACTTTATATATATATATATGCTCTCACAGTACTATGTTGATGTATGCCATGATATATATACATATATATCCAATTACTACCAATTAACAATTTCTCTTCATTATTATAATAACAATCCATATAAACATTTAATTCAATATATATATACATTGTAGTGATGAGCTATAACCTAATACACCATCCAATTATTTAAGACACTCTACCAATTGGAGCCACATAGACATATTTGCTTAACCAATAAATTGCCAAGCAAATTATCATATAAACATTTTTTCTTTCCAACACATACATTTACATAAACATCTTTTTATTTTTAAAAGAAGTAATAAAAACTATTAAATTACTAGGAAAGGAAAAAAATGGACAGATAGGTATACTAATACTGGAATAAAAGGTATTATATATTACTAATTGGGGATGACTACATCAAAAACTTGAACGTAAACCTTAAGAAAACAATGACTAAATTAAAATCTAAACACATAGTAACCATTTGTAGAAATAAAATTTAAAATATTTATAAATTATTATTTTTATTTATAATCCCATTTATTTATATTATGTCTGTTAAACAATAGAAAATTTCAAGATTAAAATGCTTAAAAAAACTTCACGTGGCCTACAATGCAGTATTAATTGTTATAATTGTCTTCTGCATTCAAAGATCGAACATTTTTTTTTTCCTGCTTAAAAATAAATTCAAATACAAAATGGATGTGAATGTTCGAATTTAAATATATAAATATTTTTTAAAATGTTAATCAAAATGATCAAAAGCTGAAATTTTAAACAATCGTTTGAAGGGAAAGAAATAATTTGAAAGTAAGAAGATTTAAATTATTTGCTAATTAGACAAATTTTAGCTAAATTTATGCATTGCAGTAATATTCAATAATTAATTGTTTTGATATATAATAATATCATCATTGAAATCTTGAGAAGCAAATGAATCAATAAATATATATTATTTTTATATCATGATTGCTTGCTGAAAAGTTTGTACCATGGGGTAATAATACGTCATCAATAAAGCCATGAAATGTTAAAGATTTTACCTGCCCATTTAGAAGAAACTTGAAAACCATCTTTGCTTTAAATAAAATGCCTAACCAAATTCAAGACAGGATAATTGGAGAACATTATTATTTTTTGACCCAGACAAAAAATTTTTATTCTTCATGGGAGCAGAACTTCATCTCCATTCATAGGAATTTGTTTAGCAAATAAATGGTTTCCAGCAGACTCATCAAATTTTAATTAACATAATGGAATAAGAATTGTGATTTTTTGTTTTATTATTTTGTCTATTGTAAATTTTATGTATTATTTTCGTTTCTAAAAATGGAAGCTAATGTGTATAATTTTAGAGAAACTCTGTATGAGAGTAATAAGGGGGGTAAAATTAAATTTAAATATATATATATATTATAACGATCGAAATGAAAGTGAAGATCGAATCTAACCGCAAAACGGTATCTGCTCTACAAGCGCCATCTAGGCTATTGAGCCTAGAAAAATTTATAAAGTAGGCAGATACGCGCTGTTAAGATTCCACTTTATTTAAATATTCCGATCGTTAGCCCAAGTCACTAGCTCAGCAAAGACGCAGAGATAAAAATTTATATCTTAATTTATATCTTAAATATCAATAAATAAAAGCCACAGCCAGAAATTAACACATAAAAATATTTATTTACGCACATATAAAATAACATTTAAATTTTGAGGAATAAATTCAACATTTTAGATTTTTCTATTAATCTTTTAATTTTACATTTAACTAAGTTTCAATGAGTTTAATATTTTATTTAGATAGTCAAGTATGAATAGACTACATAGATCTGCATTTGAAAAGAAAATATTCTTCCCTGATTTAACCTTAGGCAACAAATTTCGCAATCAACTGGCGCCAATCCATCTGATACATTCATGTATTCAATGTAGCATGATACGACAACACAAAATACTATACTGTCAGGAATGTACATCTGAACAATAAGTAGAAATAGAGAAGACATTGACTCTCCACCAACAGGAATGTTACATCTGTTGGCAAGTAGAACAATAAACTAAAAACTCCATAGGAATGGACTGCAGTCTTCTGCTGACTTACAAACCCATCCATAGGCAAACAGAGAGTGTGTGGCATATATCTATAATCCTGCCCGTAGCGGACCTCATACTACATCTACAATTACACAAATATATCCAATCCATTGAACCAATTCAACTACGAAATGAATAACCTAAGATTACCCTCCCTTATACTTTACAAAACTATATAGCCATTCACGCCCGACTTAAATTTAACATTTAAATACGTTCGCACAGATTTGTTTAAAAATGTTGGGTATAGATCGATTACATAGATTTCACGGTCAAAAACATTTCAAAATAAACATAAATGATCAAAATACAAAATTATTGACACCGACAATCGCAGAGGGAAATTTATAAGTAACCCAATAGTATTCACCATAAGATACTTGCATTGTCACCAATAACTTAAAAGACATCCGAATAAATACATTTTAGATACCATACAGTATCATTATTTATCGAATGTCTATATATTTTGATCAAATATAAAAACCAAAATATAATTAACCGCGAACGAATCCATGCAAGCGTCTATAAACAACTTAAATTTCATGCATTTAAATAATCTTTACAATAAGAAAAAAAAAATGGAAATGATGTTTATCAATCGGAAAACATATAAATTTAAACATTATTAATTTTATTTAAAAACTTACAAAAGTCAGATAAGAGTCCGTTTTATTTCTATATTTTGTTTTGTTATATTTTGTTTCACTTCCAGCAACTCCTGTCGTATTTCTTTTATCTCGGCTTGCTGAGTTTGTTTCATTTCTATTATCAACTCTATCATCATCTTCATCATTGTCTGTGTCTCGCTGGCTTCTTTTTCTACTATCTGGGGGTGTTTAAATGAAACTGGGCTCTCTTCCCAACCTGCCTCTCTATCGCTTTCTTCTTTAGCTTCCATTTTCAAAATAAACTTAGCTCTGTTAAATCTAATTTTTTTTTATTCCAAATTACCAACTGAACTTTTCTTTTAAATCTGTTTATTAACGTTTTTTTTTATTTAATCTTCAACAGCTAACTTTATTTTATTTTTACAAAGCAAACTTAAACTCTTTACTTTTTTTAAAAACTTTACGAACGTCGAACTAATTAATAAACTCTTTTTGAATATCAAAACATTAAATACGGACAGATCCGAAACTACCTGCATCTTTCCATCAACTTCTATTCTACCACTAACTTTATTTCACCTATTTTCGCCTACCGTTTCTGTTTATTTTTCTCAACCACCCGAACAAAACATCTCACGTAAAGTTTTAATATCGGCTCCCACGTTTGGTTGCGCCAAAAATTACTATCCTATATACCGGACAAAAGCTTTAGACTCGCATAAACTGACCACCAGGGTGCCACTAGTCCGAAATTTGGAACTAGACATTTATTTTTAAGGGGTTACAGGATATGCGAATCGAATGCGCCAGACTAGCTCAATCAAGCAAATGAGATCTATGTTTTGTTCAGTGAGTTGGAAAGGTAGCAACAGAAAACAAAATCAACTAAGTAAATAAATAAATAATTTTATTAGTAGCAAGGTTAAGTAAACAGAAATCTAAATAACAATCTTTAAAGCCCACCTAAAATATGTACTACACGTACATTCGTCAAAATTGAATTTAAATATTTAATGGCTTTGAGAGCGATTTTCTGTGTGTGAAAGAGTGCAAAATACTGACCGTAGCAGAAGTATTAGCAAGTATTCAGTGATCTCACGTAAGAAGGGGGGTAGCTTCCTACTTCTAACCCATCGTTAGGAAAAGGCTGGATCTCCGTATTTGAGATTTATGCAAACTTATGTCGAAACAGAAGAAATGTGAAGGTAGCTTCCAAAACATTAATAATAATAAAAAGAGTGTTGAAAGTTATTACTTTCAATCGATTGACCTCCCTCTGAGTGAGACAGGCTAGGAGCTCACGATCTACCTATAGAAAGGGTTAAAACGATCGTACATGCTCCTAATAAACGAATTGGAAGCTTTAAGAAATAAAACTAAAGACTATTATATTTTGTAATCGTCTATTACTAATAATTAAGGTCACGACATAAGTACGGCTAATAAAAATGGGTCACAAGCCAAAAGCCAATTAAATTAGTCTGTAATATCCAGACTGCGCTCTGTAACGACAAGGAATGTGAGATTAAAATAAGCTACTATCTTACTTACTAAGACTTAAATAGGACGGACAATAATAGGTTTGAAATTAGCACTCATTAAAAGAAAAAAAAAATTATCAAGCACACAGAAAACGAATTACATAATATACAACTTAAAAAAAAACATTTATATTTAAAAAGGAAACAAATCTAAAATAACATTATTTAAATTGCAAAAATGTAAGGTACCTTAATAATTTATTTAAAAGCTAGTGCACTAGACTTCTTAGGTTAGTCCGTTGCTCTGGATTCACTGACGGTAGGCTTGGGCGAGTTGGTTAGTGGTTTCTTTGGAGCCGGTTTTTATGGCATTGTAGGCAGTTAATGGGGACACAGGACACCCGAACCTGTCCTGGCTAGAAGCTTAGCACATCATGGTAAAGAAAATATTCTTGCTGTAGGTTGAATGTTCATTCTAGGTAGAATAATTACTGGATCAGCTTTCAGAATATGCAGGAATCGTTCTTTTCAAGTATTTTGGCAGGAATCGTGCAATTCTCCTGTCAGAGTTGGTGTCTGTCTCTTTGCGCTGCTGCAAGTATACTAGCTCATGCAAGTATTGAAAGCTAGTCCTAGATAAACCAATGGCCTGATTCAGCCTGTTACATCTGAATCATATCTCCTCTACCAATTACCAAACTTTTTCTTTTTAATTAAAATTTAAAAATTCTCGATCTAGATAACAATAGTTATCTAATTAACGAAATAAATTGCCCTTTACAAATCTAGGAATTTACTAATGAAAAATTCTTTTTCTTTTTTAAATAGAGAGTGTGGTATGTGCGTCCTACTACAACTCTCAAACACACAACGCTGGAACTGTCCGAAAAAACTGTATTTCCCTTTTTATATTAATCCACACGGATTCAATCAACAAAACGTCACTAATCCAAATTTTCGTTCGGGTCCGGGCTGAGGCTTGGTGCTTCCATTGGTCAAGCTAATTTCTCTTTTTTTTTTATCTATCTTTCATCAGATCATTTTAATTATACAAGAGCCCACGGCTAGCTTGCTTTTCAAACAATTTATAAACAATCATTTCCATTTACAGATTACCGGAATTAATTAATACCTGTTTTTATTTTTACTTACGTTATTTCTTTTTTAAACTATTTTTATATTTAAATCTTTTTTTATAAAAAAAATACATTCAAATACCTTTTTTTATTTATTAAAAAAAATATTTTTAAAGTTTAGCATCTGTGCGAATATATACGTTTAACAAACATTTTAATTTTAGCATTTAGTTTTTTACTTTTATTTGCGAACTTTTAAGTTTTTATTTTAAATTAATGTAAAGACATATTTATATATTGTTACAATATATATTATCATCTTTAATTGTATAAATAAAAAAATTAATAGTTTTGACCTTCCCATCTGACTGACTTTTGACAACATATAGAAAATTAAGAGGTAAGAAATTTTAATATTATCTCATAGTAAGCAAAACACAGTGATAGATTTTTTTATTTATTATTAATTAAGCTTACTTTTGTATTGCTTTTATAAATCAATGATTTATAACCATTGATTTATCTGAGCAACAAAGATTTTTTGGTTGTTGTTGTTATGTTTGTATACATATTTTAAATTAGCCAGCTAAAATTGAAATCACATATACATATTATAATTTTACATATTCGTTGTTGTAAATAATTGGTCAAGTACATGAGCTTCTACCATTGGGTTTAGGGCAAGGGCTTTATTTTTATTAATATCGTTATAGATATTGATATGGTAGAGATTCATCTTTGACAAAATAAATTACAAGTATCAGATTTAATTGTTATTCATACTTTATATTTTTTATTAGTCAATAAATGTTTATATAATTCGTTATTTTAATTTGGTCTCTAACTCATCATTATTTCAATATCCACCATCAGCTTTATAGTTCTTCATTATTAACATACCCATTATAAACATTATTATCTTATTTAGTTTTACACCTATTAATATTATTACGATGATAGAGGAAATACATATACATATTTAAGTCATTTATTATAACTTTTAATACATATATACTTATACTGCACATACATATTTTTTATATATCTTATGCTTAATTGATTTTTGGTAATTAATTATCACCTATATAGAGGTACAATAACTACTGTTAGTGTGATCTCCTTCCCTGATAAGAGAGCTCAGGCAATTACTCCCTGAGTTCGAATACTGTGGTATAACATGGCTAGAAAGGGGTGAGAATTGGATGAACTGACCCAAATTGTATCTAGGTTAATAAAAATAGGTAGAGCTAGTCTATTGAAAGTAGGTACAATCATAGGTTATGTATTTCATCACGTAATCACTTGCATCCTATCCGAAGAACCAAAGTCCGACCATAGTAAGATGCACTCCCCCTATCTCTTTTGAAATCGATCAGCTCATTACAACTGGTGCCCAAAGTTTCAGCATAAATATCCAGCTATTAAACTAAAATAATAATAATAATAATAATTTTTTAGTTTGAAATCTCCTTTATCTTAAATTGTTTTTGCATATATATAACCTCTATACACTTACACATCTAATGCATAATTGATTCATATAATTACAGCTTTGAAAAGTGTATGTAATATTTTTTATTATTATAAATAATTATATTAAATGAAAACTATATATAGAATGGTAAGTGAAATTTGAGGGATATAAATAATGAAATGAGCCGAGACCAACCATTAAATAAATAATCATTGATTAAACCGTAGTTAAAATAGATGAGTCTGGGAAAATAAAAGATCAGGTTTTTAAAATGGGAAATAAAAGTTACATACATAAGGGAAATCTAAACTAAATGCAAATGGCAAAAAGATGGCATATAAAACCCTATGGTATATATATATTCACTTGTATTAATAAAACCAAATAATATATTTTAAATTTATAAATAAAATTTTCATGTTAACCAGAAGTAAAAAATATTTATTAAATATGGATCTTAAGCATTTACCAGAATCAGATAGTAATAGTGATAGTGAAATAGAAATGACTACCACTGTTGTTGAGAAAGAAGCTAAGTATAGCCAAGAATCTGGGGGGTCTACAACCAAAACTGAACATTTCCAACAGATGCAGAAAGAAAGCCAGATAGTTTTTCAAACTCAAGAGACCCATACCAATGAAATCGCACAAACACCTGGAGTTGCATTAGCACAAACTGTGGAAAATGGTGGAGCTATGGATTGGCTTGTCCAAATGATCATGGAAATCAATAATAAAATGAGTAGTTTAAGAGAAGAAATGGCAACTAATAACAGTAGTTTAGAAGCAAAGATAGATAGTAATAACAGTAGTTTAAGAGAAAAAATTACAACCAATTTCAGTAATTTAAACATTAATATGGATATAAAAATGAAGCAATTTGAAAGTAAACTATCTGTAGATATGAAACAATTATGTCTTGGTTTAAATAGTGTCCAAGAAGATAATAAAGAATTGAAGCAGGCTATGTTTGAAATGAGGAAAGAGATTGAAAAGAAAGACATAAGGTGCCAACAGAGATTGGAAGAATTCAAGCACACTATCACCAGCCAACTAAATACTAAATATGAAGAAGTACAACAAAATCATGTATATTTTAAGAAAGAAGTATCTGCTGAACAGGATAGACACCAAATCAAAATTCAGGAAGAAGTTAGTGTCATTAACACCAAAATTGAGCAACTTCACTCCCGATTAAATAATGAAGTGGAATTAAATAACAAATCTTTTGAAGAGATGAGTCAAAATGTAAAGCATTTGGAGGAAGTGATAGCTTCTAGTGAATTGGAGACTCTTCCAAATGATGTAAAATTTAATTGAAGGCATAAAAGAAATTCAGGACCAGGTGGACCATATGGAGAAAGCCACTAATCAAAGATTTGAAGCAATTGAAACTCATTTACACCAAAAGGCATATAGAATGGGAATGCAGCCTACTAAGATTGATAGATCAACACAAATTAATTATGATAATGGAGATAAGTTAGGAAATGATTTAGAAGTAGTTTTCAAAGACAGTAGCAAGGATGATGACCCCTATTTGGGACCTATGTGGGCATGTCAAATACCACTGGAGATAGAAGCTTCTTATAATTTTAACTTAGAGGAAATAGTACCAAATAACTACCAGATGAATCATAATGCACAAGTTCCTATTCAGCCAATTAACTCAATGGAGATGACTAATGGGAATAACCGTACAGCTCAAATCAATCCAATTAACCAATTTGTGAAGTTGAAAAACTTTAAAGGTTTAGATAATGAGGCCCCTATGGAACACCTTAGAAGCCTTAATCTATACTTCTCAGTTAACCACAATTTATCTGAAGCAGAGAAACTTATTATTGCTTATAGCCACCTACAAGGTGATGCACTAATGTGGTGGGAATCATTGTTCCAAACTCCATCCACATTTGATGGCTATCAAAACCTTTTAGTAAAGAACTTCTGGAACAGAGATAAACAAGAAGCTCTTTTTTTTATCAGCTACTTCAAGAGAAATATCAGCAAACACCAGGAGAAATATCAGCAAAACCAGGAGAAACACCAAATTTTTCCACTGCCAAGTACAAAACTTAAAACATTGAATACCTACCACTTGATTGAAGATGATATAATAAGAATTATCAAAAGGAATTTACCATTAAAAATTGAGCAAGCACTATTATGCACCAATGCTAGAAACATTGAACAAGTAGCTGACCTATTAAATAGCATTGACTTAAATATAGCTAATGTTTCAAATAGGACATCTGAAAAATGGAAAGAAGAAATGGCCATCAATACCATTTACTATAAAAAAAGAAAAAATAATAATTACCCATATCATTGGAAGGGAAAATCCATGAAATCCTCTTCCTGCATATAAACTCCTGATAGAACACAAGTTAATAGTGTGAAAAACAAAACAAATCCCCATAATAGCCCAGGGAATAACCCAAAGCCAGGGTGCAGTAACTATGTACCTACTATCTTGCCAAAACCAAACTAGAATGGTACTTGAGGCCATGTTCCTCACCTCAAGAAACTGAAAATACAATGAGGAATGCTAACCAAATCATAGTAGGAGAAATCACTAATCTTAATGTGCTCATGGGATGGCAAGGCAATCAATTTTGCTTTGCAAAGCTGCCACATAATAGAGATTTGGTTTTAGGGTTTGCTAGTAAAAGCCTTATTAGACTCAGGTAGCCAAATTTCAGTTATATCAGACAATTTTTATCATACAGTTCTGATTAAAAATCCAAACATTAAGACCCTACCACTGAAATCAGTACAAGTCACCATGGCAAACAATAGAAAGGGTAAACTAGCACAAAAACAAATCTGGGTTCATTTGAACATTGGCCAAACCATTCTCTATCATGTGTTTTTAATACTGAATGGCTTAATACATGATGTCATCCTACGGGCAGATTTCTTGCATAAAAACCATTGTTTTATTGATTTCTCTGATAAGACAGTTAGGGTTAGTGATGAGATCTTAAAGATGACATTGCTTCCAAGACATGACCTACCTGAAGTTGACTGCATAATATCTACCATCCCAGAAGCACTCATAGAACAAAAAAAAATCGCACAATCCAACTTGATTGGAAGTGATAGTACGATGGAATTGTGATCAGTTATAAATCAGTTTAGCCCAATTTTCTCAAAAATACCAGAGATAATAGAGGGTTTCCAGCAAAGAATAAGACTCATTCATAACCAACCATTCCAATCCAGATCATATCCTATTTCATATCAGTATTGTGAAGAGATAACTAAGCAAATCAACAAGATGCTAGATTGGGGAATTATTTCCAAATGTTCTTCACCTTATTGTAATCCAATTGTAACTGTGAAGAAGAAAAATGGGTCGATGAGTTTTTGTTTGGATGCTCATCAACTGAACAAAATTACAGTTCCTGATAGGAACATTCCACTGCCCATCCACAAATTATTCATGAAATTTGGAAATAAGAAGGTATTCTCTATCTTTGACTTAACCTCCAGTTATTGGCAAATCAAAATTTATCCTGATGATCACCAATATACTGCCTTCTGATATGAGGGTTTCACCTATCAGTTTAATAGAATGCCCTTTGGATTGATCAATAGTGGTTCTGGCCTAATAAGGTGCCTGGACATAACCCTATCACCTGAGATTAAACAGATCACAATCATTTATGTGGATGATATAATAATTGCATCTACTACAGTTGAGGAACACCTTCAACATCTAACTATATTCTTTAAAGAGTGTTTAAAAAAGGGGTAATGGTCAACTTCAAGAAGAGTACTTTAGTTTGTAATGAGGTAGTCTTTTTAGGTCACATCATTGGTTGCAATGGGATAAGACCACATCCAGACAAGATCAGTGCCATACAGAACTTTCCAAAGCCCACTAATAAAAAAAAATTAGATCATTCTTGGGACTATGTAATTTCTACAATCGTTTTTATCGAAAGTTCTCTGACCACATGGAACCATTACTAAAACTCATTAGAAAGGATGAAAGGTGGAACTGGACTAGTGAACAAGATGAGGCATTTGCAAAGATTAAAACAGGGTTCTTAGAGCAAACCATCTTAGCCTTCCCTGATTTTAACAAACCATTTATTGTTCAAACGGACAGCAGTGGTTTTGGATTAGGGGTAACATTATCCCAGATCCAGGAGGATGGTCAACCTGGTGTCCTCTATTTCATCAGCCACCTCTTGAAAGGTCCAGAATTAAATTATACAGTCACTGAGAAGGAAGCACTAGCAATAGTGTGGGCCTTCCAAAAGTTTCGACAGATGCTTCTTGGATCAGAGGTGATAGTGGTCACTGATCACAAAAGCCTCAAATTCCTGAATCACAGCTACTTGACCAACAGTCATTTAATCCAGTGGAGCTTGTTATTACAAGAATTCAATTACACCATCCAATATTGCAAAGGATATGAGAATGTTGTAGCAGATGTGCTCAGTCAAAACCCATGTAGGTTAGAACAATATAACCTGTCAGTAGATAATGCCTACATTACTAACATCAATCTAATTATTAATAAAAATGTAGAGAACGATTTAGAAAACTTACAAGACATACAGTCAAAAGATCCTGACTTAAACCCCATAATTAAAGCTTTAAAGAGGGAGAAAGTTCTGCATGTGCCAAAAGATCTCACATCATACAAGATAGAGAAACAGGTCTAATTATGTAATATAAATTCACATACGGATGAGTGGAAAGTAGTAATACCTAAATCTATACAAATCCCACTCATAAGGCATATACATAGTTTATATGGACATTATGGTGCTCATAAAACTGAGCATACTATTAAAAATTGGTTTTACTGGCCAAAAATGTATCGTGATGTCCTCAGTGCACTTCGGGACTGTCTGAATTGTTTAAAAGCTAAGCCAGTAAACCAAAAGTACAGTGGTTCATTAAGATCAATCATACCAGAAAGACCAAACAAGATCCTAGTGATAGACTATTATGGGCCATTACCCCCATTCAACAAGCAAAAATAATTGCTAGTCACCTACGATCTCTTTAATATGTGTCTGCTTACCCAATACCCCAAGCTAATACCAAACATATGATCAGGTATTAGACACTCTCCAATTTCTATTGATAGGGAAGCCTGAAACCATCTTAATAGATCATGGCACCCCTTTTCTATCAAAGGAATGAAAAAATGGGTGGAAAAATCACAGATCAAACATGTGCTTACATCCATTAGGAACCCACAGTTGAACCCTTGCAAACTCATAATGCAGAAGCTTGGACATTTGTTCAGGACCTTTGGGAAATGAGCATAAGAGGTGGGTAAAGCAAAAAAAGCATGTAGTCAATTATATTAACTGGAGCATAAATGAATCAACAGGATTCATGGCCCATTAGACTACATTTACACCAACTCACACCTATATTATTCATCACATATCAAACCCCAGTATATCCCACAGAAATAAATGTGGAACAGGAAAGATTACAAGCATATGAAAGGCTCAAGAAAATGGCTGACCTAAGAAATAAAGATAAAAAGAAAAGGTATATTATAATTTTAGAGTAGGGGACAAAGTCTTGATAAAAACCCCACATGTAAGTAAATCGCAAGATAATATGTACCATAAGTTTTTTAATCAATATGAAGGACCATTTACAATAGTAAAACAATCTGGTCATAATGCATATTGGATTGATATTGGAGGAGAGGTACGAGGAACATATAATGCCCGTATCTTAAAACCATATCTTGGAATCTCCACATGAACATACAGTTGCCTTATACAATGGACAACCCAGCTGGAATAGAAGTGATAATTAAAGCATAGTAAGAGATAAAATCAATATCAGAAAAAATATCTATATTTATATCTAGGTGATTTTAAAAAAATGAGTATAATTAGGGATATTATATTTATATTTTTTTTTTGTTGATGAGGATATACCCAGGTTAATGCTTTAAAATCATTGGGTTATCTTGACATTAACCGAGATAGAAGAGTCAATCCATACAGTGTAATGGATGCTCTAATATTTAGTTAGACCTTCAAAACATCCAGTAAGACTCAAAAAAGGAGCAGGATGAAGGCTAACAAATAAATTTATGTGCCATCTAAATAGAGACACATTACCGGTTAATTGTTTGGTCCACATAACCATCAATAGGAAGAAAAGAAAAAAAAACCTTAAGTTCAAATCACACTTTAAATGATATATGATTTAACCATAAAAAGAAAGTGTAAAGTAATTTTGAAAGACTAGCTGATAAAATTAAGCAGCATTGGAGTAAATTTTTTTAAAACCCTTCATTGAAACCTAACTCAATCCAGCATTAAACAAATACGTACTTATATGTTAGTGATAAAATTCTTTCCATAGGTTAGAATTTTAACCCTGTAAGGGTGTTGTAGTGATGAGCTACAACCTAATACACCATCCAATTATTTAAGACACTCTACCAATTGGAGCCACATAGACATATTTGCTTAACCAATAAATTGCCAAGCAAATTATCATATAAACATTTTTTCTTTCCAACACATACATTTACATAAACATCTTTTTATTTTTAAAAAAAGTAATAAAAACTATTAAATTACTAGGAAAAGAAAAAAATGAACAGATAGGTATACTAATACTGGAATAAAGGGTATTATATGTTACTAATTGGGGATGACTACATCAAAAACTTGAACATAAACCTCAAGAAAACAATGACTAAATTAAAATCTAAACACATAGCAACCATTTGTAGAAATGAAATGTAAAATATTTATAAATTATTATTTTTATTTATAATCCCATTTATTTATATTATGTCTGTTAAACAATAGGAAATTTCAAAGTTAAAATGCTTAAAAAAATTTCACACGACCTACAACGCAGTATTAATTGTTATAATTGTCTTCTGCATTTGAAGATCGAACATTTTTTTTCTTGCTTAAAAATAAATTTGAATACAAAATGGATGTAAATGTTCGAATTTGAATATATAAATATTTTTTAAAATATTAATCAAAATGATCAAAAGCTGACATTTTAAAGTAATCGTTTGAAGGGAAAGAAATAATTTGAAAGTAAGAAGATTTAAATTATTTGCTAATTAGACAAATAGTTAAATTTATACATTGCAGTAATATTCAATAATTAATTGTTTTGATATATAATAATATCATCATTGAAATCTTGAGAAGCAAATGAATCAATAAATATATATTATTTTTATATCATGATTGCTTGCTGAAAAGTTTGTACCATGGGGTAATAATACATCATCAATAAAGCCATGAAAAGTTAAAGATTTTACCTGCCCATTCAAAAGAAACTTGAAAATCATCTTTGCTTTAAATAAAATGCCTAACCAAATCCAAGACAGGATAATTGGAGAACATTATTATTTTTTGACCCAGACAAGAAATTTTTATTCTTCGTGGGAGCAGAACTTCATCTCCATTCATAGGAATTTGTTTAGCAAATAAACGGCTTCCAGCAGACTCATCGAACTTTAATTAACATAATGGGATAAGAATTATTTTGTCTATTGTAAATTTTATGTATTATTTTTGTTTTTACAAATGGAAGCTAATGTGTATAATTTTAAAGAAACTCTGTATGAGAGTAATAAGGGGGGGGGGAATTATATATATATTATCATCTTTAATTGTATAAAGAATAAAAAAATTAATAGTTTTGACCTCCCCATCTGACTGACTTTTGACAACATATAGGAAATTAAGAGGTAAGAAATTTTAATATTATCTCATAGTAAGCAAAACACAATGATAATTTTTTTTAATTTATTATTAATTAAGCTTACTTTTGTATTGCTTTTATAAATCAATGATTTATAACCATTGATTTATCTGGACAACAAAGATTTTTTTGTTGTTGTTGTTGTTATGTTTGTATACATATTTTAAATTAGTCAGTTAAAATCAAAATCACATATACATATTATAATTTTACATATTCATTGTTGTAAATAATTGGTCAAGTGCATGAACTTCTACCATTGGGTTTAGGGCAAGGGTTTTATTTTTATTAATATCATTATAGATATCGATATGGTAGAGATTCATCCTTGACAAAATAAATTACAAGTATCAGATTTAATTGTTATTCATACTTTATATTTTTTGTTAGTCAATAAATGTTTATATAATTCGTTATTTTAATTTGGTCTCTAACTCATCATTATTTCAATATCCACCATCAGCTTTATAGTTCTTCATTATTCACATACCCATTATAAACATTATTATCTTATTTAGTTTTACACCTATTAATATTATTACTATGATAGAGGAAATACATATACATATTTAAGTCATTTATTATAACTTTTAATACATATATACTTATACTGCACATACATATTTTTATATATCTTATGCTTAATTGATTTTTGGTAATTAATTATCACCTATATAGAGGTGCAATAATTACTATTAGTGTGATCTCCTTCCCTGATAAGAGAGCTCAGGCAATTACTCCCTGAGTTTGAATACTGTGGTATAACGTGGCTAGAATAAGTTGAGAATTGGATGAACTGACCCAAATTGTGTCTAGGTTAATAAAAATAGGTAGAGCAAGTCTATTGGAAGTAGATACAATTATAGGTTATGTATTTCATCATGTAATCACTTGCATCCTATCCAAAGACCCAAAGTCTGACCATAGTAAGATGTGCCCCCCCTATCTCTTCTGAAATCCACCAGCTCGTTACAATATACATATGATTATTAGAATAAACGTACATTTGTTTTGTTGATTTCAATTTTATTAATAGCTTCAAAAAGTTGAATGATATGGGATATTTCAGATTATAAACCACTACTCATCACATGATCACTGTTTCTCATGCTTGCTCATAACTGTTATTAAACAGGCAAAACTCTCCATATAGTAGTGCCACTCAGTGCAAACCAGAGTAATCAATAGATGCCAGAAGGTTTGTGCATAAAATCCCCATCTAATGCCTACTCATCCAATATCCCCAGACTAGTTTCTTGCTTGTGACTTTTGTCAGTGTGGAGCTTTGGATCTGAGAGCACTGCACTTAGATCTTAGGATCTAATGCAACCCTCCAGCATCCACCTTTCATCTCTACTTAACTACAAAACTAAGAGATAAAATTGAAAACATTAATATTTTCATCCAAGCTCATTAGCTTATATAGTCATACAGGTCTGAACTCAGTTCAGCACCTATTTATTTTGCTATCTTTGGTTCTTTAACAACTATGACTACCACTATTCTATTAGGTAGGATTGGTGTATAATCACTAAACATCACATGAACACTGTTTCTCATGCTTTCTCATAATTGTTGTTAAACAGGCAAAACTCCATACAGTAGTGCCACTCAGTGCAAGCCAGAGTAGCCAAAAGGCTTGTGTATAAAATTCCCATCTAAAGCCTACTCATCCAATTTCCCCAGACTAGTTAATGGCTTGTGGCATTCATACTGAGTGGCACTACTATATAAAGAGTTTTGCTTGTTTAATAACAGTTATGAGCAAGCATGAAAAACAGTGATCACGTGATGTTTAGTGGATTAACACCAATCCTGCCTAATAGGATAGTGGTGGCTATGGGTGTTAAAGAGCTAAAACCAAACTGTATAGGTGCTGAACTGAGATCAGACCTCTATGACTATATAAGATAATGAGCTTGGATTGAAAATAGTAATATGTTTTCAATTTTATTCTCTTAGTTTTGTAATTAACTAGAGATAAATGATGGCTGTTGGAAGGTTGCATCAGGTCCTAAGATCTAGGTGCAGTGCTCTCAGATCCAAAGCTCCTCACTGATGAAGGCCACAAGCCAGAAACTAGTCTGGGGATATTTCATGAGCAGGCACTAGATGGGAATTTTATGCACAAGCCTTCTGAAATCCATTGATTACTCTGGCTTGCACTAAGTTGCACTATGTATGGAGAGTTTCACCTGTTTAATATTTCAGATGATTAAGCTCTTTGTAATTTAATTACATGTGCATCCATCTGTTGATAAAGACATTATTTTATAAAGAAAAAAATGAAAATTATGAGACTTAAAACTTTTTTTTGTAATAAAAAAATTCTACCATCCTCTTAGGTATAATTACCTAAGAGATCTTAACTATTGATAGAAGCATTATATGGGCATTAAGCTATAGTTTACCTTTATCTTTTAAATCAATATTGAATGCCGAGCTGAGATAATTATATGCCATTTATATGAAAAAAAATCCTGTGTAAAATAGCTAAATTTTAGCTACAAAAAAAAAGAAAAGAAAGAAACTTCATTAAATTTGAATCATATGTTAAGAAGAGATTAACAGTCTAATACTAAACTATGACGGTTTTTTTTATTACTGATAGCAAAAAAAAAAAAATTGACATCGAATAATAAATTTTTAAAATTTTATTTTGCATATTTTAAAATAAAATTGTTTTTCTGTCTACATTTTTTCAAATTTTTCCTTATTAAACCTTTTATATACAATAGGGTAACAATCTATGTTATATTTTATCTTAAGCTTATCTTGAATACAATGAAATAGCATATTATAGTTAATCTTTTATTAATGAACAATGATTAGAATAGAATGCATATTATTTATTATCCTCTAAGTGCAAAATAGAGTACATTTTATCATGCTTATGCCTATAAAACATATGATCTATGTGTATAGAGTGTTCATATAACTTAAAATTACAGACAAGATTTTAAAAAAATAATATAGTAATATAGTTAGTAATAATAAATTGAGAAAGAACATTTACATATATATTTATAGAACTGATTTGATGTTCAATAAATTCTTTAAAAATAATATTGTATAAAGTTTACTTTATTATTATTTTTTTCATAAAATAGACAATAGAAGCGTTGGATTATTAATTTTCTGAAGCTGTAGATTAAAAGATCTCAAAATTTCTGAGCACATACACTGTAGAATGATAAGTTTAAGAAGCATAATTTAGTTTTGATATTTTTTAAAAAAAAAACATTGTGATAGGAAGTTGTTGTCTTTTTTTAGAAAAATGATCAAATAATCTCTCGTAATAGTTTGGTAATTTTCCCCATGAAAATAATATTGCCATCCATCATGGGATCATAATTGTATTCATTAGAGTCTATGCAACCATCCTTTACCCATAATGAATTGTTTTGCACTTATCAGTTTTGACCAAAAAAACTGTTTCTTAGTTTGCTTATAAGCAATAATAACATAAATTTGCTTCTCCCTCTTTATTATTTCTCAACAGAAGATTCATTTTTTTTATATTTATGGCCCATTTCCAAATAAGACTTTTTATTTAAGGCAAATAATTTTATGCTTATTTCACAAAAGTGCTTTACGATATTTTTTTTTTTGAATTATCACTCATGATTCTAAAAAAAAAAATAATACAGTATTTTATTAGATATATTTTACGGAATAAAACATTTGGCAGGAAAAATGCTAGGAAAACAATTGGTGCATATGCTTTTAATAATTTTAAATCATGTAGAAAATGTGATCATGTAAATTCACATTTGACAATATAATATTTAGCAAGGAAAAAAATGGCTGCCACTGTAACAAGATTTATAAAATTGAATAAGTTCACAAATTTCTTTTTTTTTCAACTATTTATTTGTTTATGTATATTGGGAGTAACAAGAAGAGATCAAAAATGCAATGTATGGTTAAGAGAAAAAACAGGTATTACTGACCTCATTGAAAAATTAAAAGATTGAAGTGGAGTTGGACTGGACATATTGCTAGAAGAGAAGATAATAGATGGACAATTGAAATGTTAAACTGGATTCCAAGAGATTGTAAAAGACCCAGAAAGAGACCACATGTGAGATGGATGAATGAAATAAGACAGTGTGCAGGGGTGGTGTGGAGAAGAGAAGCTAAAGATAGGAGAAGATGGATTAAATTTGGAGAGACCTTCATCCTGCAGTGGATTGATAATGTTTGATGATGATATGTTTTCTTTATGTATTTTTGTTTTGGGATAGCTTATAATTGTAGTCGTGTAGCTAGATATCATGTAATTTGCAGTTCTATTATATATACTTCTAAAACTATTTTGTTTTTACTAACATATCAATTATCTGCCATTGATATCATATGCTGATTAGTTATTTGAAAACTAAAAAATAATGGATTGATTTTCTAATTTAGAAATATTATATAGACTTGTGGTTGGTTTTGGATTTTTGGCAGCCTGTTTCAGAGAGAGAAAACTTGCAATCACCTTTATGCAGCTGCAAAAGATTGGTGGCAGTCTCTATTTGACTGCCCTCAAACATATGGAGACTTTAAGCATTTGATACTATCTAGTTTCTGGGGTGAAGATCATCAATATTTTTAAAAGAAGCTATTGAAAATTGTATTATGTAATTAAATTTTCAATTTACTATATACAATATACATGTATTTAAATATATATATATATATATATATATATATAATATTTAAATACATGTATATTGTCTATAGTAAACTTAATGTAATTACAAGAGACTTGAACTCAGATTTTTAAACATCCCACAGCTATCCAATCCATCTCCAATATACATATTTCATGCTGAACCAGCACTCATTACTTGGTCCAGATCACCATCTCCAATACATATATACAATCACTGCTCAGTTTATATTAAAGTAGAAAATCCTTAAATTTTAATAAAAAAGCTTCAGTCTTCTCCACTCTCCAATTCTTCAGCCATCCATATCATTGAATATCCAGGGAGTAAATGCTCCAAGCCCTTGATGATGTCAATATTGTGTGCTGAACCAGAACTCATCAGTTGGTCCAGAGCACCCTGTCCAACACATATATACAATCACTGCCCAGTTTATATTAAGATAGCAAATCTTCAAACTTTAAAGAACAAGCTTCAATCTTCTCCACTCTCCAATTCTGCAGCCATCCATATCATTGAAAATCCAATGATGAAATGCTCAAAGCCCTTGATAATACAAAAGACAATATTGGTATTATCAAGAGCTTTGAGCATTTCATTCTCGATTTTTAATGATATGGATGGCTGAAGAGTGGGAGAGTGAAGAAGATTTGAAACATGTCTATTAAAGTTTGAAGATTTGCTATCTTAATATAAACTGAGCAGTGATTGTATATGCGTGTTGAAGATAGTGATCTGGACCAACTGATGTCATCATGTGTATTAGTTGTATAAAATGAATTGGATAGCCATTACAATATATAACTTGTAAAATCTCAAGTGACATATCAATATCTAGAATTTTTTTTTGAAAAGGATCTCTTTTGTAATAAAGTGCAAATGATAGACAATTTTTAAGAAGTAATAAAAATAAAAAGTAATAAAAATATGAAATCATTAAAATTCAGCACATTTCAATTATTTATAAAAATATTTTAACTACAGAAGGATAACAATTAAGTATTTTACGTGTTTAAACCAATAGAGTGATCTAAAAAAAAAAATATTATTTTTGCTCATTGGAATTTTTTTTTCCAATTTCAAGATTTCAACCAATTAGAATAGTAATGACATTGGTTAAAGATATAGATTTAACTTCATTTTGAAATAATTTTAGCTATAACTATAGTAAAAATAATCATTACTGTTACTATAAAAAATTTAAGAGTATTGTTTTCTTTTTTTTGTAACTATTTAAAATTTCTATTTGTTTTAGGAAAAAAATAGGCAGTTTAATATAACCAATGAGGTTTGATTAACTATTTGATGAATGCTTCTTGTGGATAATTTTGAAGTGACTAATGTTATTGATTACAGCCTTGAAATTTAAAAATTTATTTTTGGATGATATTTTGATATTTGAGAAAAATAAAAAAATTATTTCATGTTAACAATATCTTCAGGAATGTTTGTATCTATTTTTACTCACTAAATATCAAATCTGGATAGTTTACACCTGGTCACTTTTAGATCATTTCAAAGTAGAAGTCTGCATTATTATTTTTGACAAGGATTATTGGCAAATTAATATTAATAAAACTAGTAAAAAAAACATTGAAAGTAGTCACTATTCAGAGCATAAAAAAGTCTTAGAAATAACTAAGATATACCTTTTCTGCTATTTTACTACCTAATTGTAAATTTAATCATACTGACAATGTTGAAAACAATGTTGTCATACAAAAAATAAAACATCTCAATACTGGCAAAATGATCCATTGCTATATTGGTAAGTTTTTTTTATGTACACATAAATTTTATTTCTGTTAACACATTGGCCAAAAGCAATAATTGTAAATTGAGAGAGAATGAAACAAAATGATTAGATAAAAATCTTTAGATAAAAACCTTCATCGTCTATGTTTAGTATAAATAATTCAATATAATTTAATATCATGAGGTTAAAAAAATTATCTTGCATAGTTTAACATTTGTAATAGAATGTTGGTCTCTAGAGTTAAGATTTCTGGTTCTGGATCAAAGCTTGAACTAACACAAGAAAGAAAAAATGCCAACAGAAATAAAAAAAGCTTTAAAATATATTGTTATTGATCTGGGTTGGTTTGGGTTTAAACCATTATAACATTTGAAATTGCAGATTTTTATTTTGAATATAGTTAAGTGTAAAAATTTTATCTCTGAATCCCAAATCTTACTGATAGAGACAAATGCCAAAATCTGAGATGGGGTTTAAATGGACTACTATCTGGTAATTGATGATTACTCAATATCCCTGTACAAAGCACTACAGTAGAAAATTACTATTATTTATATGTATAACAATTTGTTAAAACAGGCAAAACTCACTATACATATTGCCACAAGCAGCAAGCTAGAGTAATCAATGGATGCCAGAAGGCTTGTGCATAAAATCCCCATCTAGTGCCTACTCATCCAATATCCTTAGACTAGTTTCTGGATTGTGGTCTTCATCAGTGAGGAGCCTTGAATCTGAGAACATTGCACTTAGATCTTAGAATCTAATGCAACCTCTAGCAGCCTCTTTTATCTCCACTTAACTACAAAATTATGAGTCTTAAATTGAAAACACCTTAATATTTTCAATCCACTAGATGGAGATTTTATGTACAAGCCTTCTGGTATCCATTGATTACTGTAGCTTGCTGTGTGGGGCAATATGTATAGTGAGTTTTGCCTGTTTTAACAACAGTTATAGGCAAGCCTAAGAAATGGTGATCATATGATGTTTATTGGCTTAAAACCAATCCTACTTAATAGGATAGTGGTGGCTATGGTTATTAAAAAACTAAAGACACCAAAATGTATAGGTATTGAACTGAATTCAGACCTATATGACTACATAAGCTAATGATCTTGGATTGAAAATATTAAGGTGTTTTTTAATTTAAGACTCATAGTTTTGTAGTTAAGTGGAGATAAAAGGTGGCTGCTAGAGGGTTGCATTAGATCCTAAGATCTAGGTGCAGTGCTCTCAGATCCCAGACTCCTCACTGATAAAGGCCACAGCCAGAAACTAGTCTGGGGATATTGGATGAGTAGGCACTAGATGGAGATTTTATACACAAGCCTTCTGGCATCCATTGATTAGCTTACTGTGTGTGGCAATGTGTATAGTGAGTTTTGCCTGTTTTAACAACAGTTAGAAGCAAGCCTAAGAAATGGTGATCATCTGATGTTTATTGGCTTATAACAATTTGATTAAGAAAATCAGATTTCCAGAAAGAAAACAATTATTGAAGAAAAAATGGCTTATAAAAAATATACATATGGTTTGTATGGTGGATATATAAAGCCATTGATGACGTTAAATGAAAATATAGAAATAGATTGCACAATAGGACAAAAACAACAACAACAATCATAATGGCTGCTGCTGAAATTAGAAAAGATTTTATAGATGACTAGCATGTACATTCTTTCACACTTTTTTATATTTTTAAATTTGAATTTCTTCTGAGATTCTAAATAAATTTCTTTTGCCAGTTGGATTTGATTTTTCTTGATATTACCAGTCTCATCAACAGATCTAAGACAATCCATGTACATTGTGGTTTTCTGTTTTATATATCGAATTTAATAACCACTGTAGACAAATACAAAATATGATTCACTTAGTTAATAAGAATCTATGGCTAGGCAATATTAGGGACTTAATACACCCCTATGGAATCTATTGCCTGTTTGGAATTTTTTTGTGGTTTCTTTAGAATATTTTGTTAACTTGTTATTAATATACAATAAATTACAATCTATGCTATGGCAAATTTTCAATGCATTGAAAATGATCAATTTTTCAAAAAATAAATTAAAAAAAAAAAGGATTTAAAAAAAAAAAAAGGATTGTCTTGCATTGGTGGTCGAGAGGTCAGCGCGACTGCCTCGCACTTGCAGGCAGTTGCCCGGGTTGCGGGTTCCGTCCCGGCCGATGCTATGACACTTAAAAAAAAAAAAGATTTAAAATGATATTAGAATTCATTCGACTTTTTTGTCACATTTTTGCATTTTTCTTTATTGCTATCATAATTTATTTTTGTATTAATTTTATCCTTTCTTAAGTTTTCAACTGATGAATCTTTACCACGATTCTTTGCTGATTTATTGCCATAGAAAAATTTCTTCTATCAAACTTTCTGCATTAAGTTTTCATTGGGATTTTTATATTATTTTCAGCAAATAATGCGTAAAGTCGATCTTTTCCAGAAATTTCCGTAATCGACGAAATAATTAAATTTAAATTTGTATTAAGTGAGAAAAATGTTTTGTTTTTTTTATCTTGAGCATTTTATTAATTTGTTTGAGAATCATTTAAAAAATTTATTACGTTTAAGTGAGTGAACTTTATTTTTATTAATGACCATAAATTAAAATAAAATAAGTGTTTTCAATATTTTTTTTAAAAAAATAAGATAAACTGTTTTACTAAATCTATTTAATGAGGCTTCTTTTAAATTGTATTATTAAAAATTTAAATATAAGATACTTTTTTGTAACTATTATTAATAAAAAAATAAATAGATTTGGATTGGATTCATATAGTTTTAAAATTAATTTATAATAAATGCTATACGGGATTCGAATTCAGACTTTCACATGACCCACTATTCTCAGTGTCCAATCATATTGCTGACCTACCTGATCATGGGTGGAGATGGTAATCTGGACAAACTGATGAGTGCTGATTTAGCACGAAATACCTATATTGGTGATTATTTATTTTTTCAACATGTGTGTGATCAGATGGGTTAGCAATATGAAGTGGCCCTGAGAGTAGTGGGTCGTGAGAAAGACTGAGTTCAAATCCTGAATATATTACATATATAAATGCAGATTTAAGCCTGTACAATGTATTAATAAATGCTAATAAAATTAAGTTTTTAGGCTAAAAAAAAAATATTTACTCTAGTATTTAATAAAGCAGGATCTATTATAAGAAATAAATTGATTCCAGGCATTCGTTATATATAGCTGACATTGAAATGTAATATTTAGGAATAGTCCAAAACTATCATTTAAAAAAGAAAAATTTATGTAAATATATATATAAACTTAACTGCTATATATACTATACTAAAACAAAAATATACACAACTCAATCTACTAAAAATTCACAGAATATTAATTTAGTTATGTCATTTGAGGAACTTCTACTTTCTTGTTTGAAAATTATTTTTTTGTTGTTGCTACATTTTATGGTTTTTTTTCCTGCTTTATAATGAAAATTAAAATTGATCTTCTAAAGGCAAAATGAACATACACTTGTAAAAGTTACTTGATTATACTTTCCTCACTTGGAAACTTTTTTTACAGTATTAACTAAGCTTTTAGAAAAGATGCAAAACATTTTGCAAATACATATCCTATGACAACCAGTGGTTTTCATCATAGCATTTTTATTCCTTGACACATTCACAGCTTTTTCACTTAGAATTTGTTTTCTTCATCCTCATACTGGAAATTAAAATTGATTTTTTTAAAAGCAAAACAAACTTATGCTAATAAAAAAATCAAATTATTTTCATTTTCTCATTTGAAATTTTTTTATTAGCTTTTCAAACTAACTTTTTAGAAAATGTTTAGATTACTTTATATATGTGTATCTTACATCAACCGATGACATTCATCATAGCTTTTTTGCTAGTTAAAAATTTCATAATTTTTTTTCTTAGAAATTTTTTCAATGATACATTTTAACTCATAATAAAAATTTTAATGAATTTTTAAAAAATAAAATAAACTTACATTAATAACTGAAATGAAGTTTTATTATAAAATACCTATTTTATTAAATTTTATAATATCATTAATATTTTGCTATAAAATTTTATTTAAAGTTTCAATTATTTGATTGCATAGTATAAGACCAAATCAAAAGAAAAAAGAGTCATAAAATTTTATTAAATAACAATATCATGTATCTTGATGCTTTAATGGGTTTGTTAATGTTAATGATGCTTCTCTAATTTTTGAAATGTGTTGTAAACTGATGGCGATAACTCATCATATGATTACTGTAATCTGTTGTGCTACTAATCACATTTAAATAAAGAATTTAATACACATAGAAGTAATAATCTAAAGAGTAATTTTATAAACAATTATTATTAATAATAGTTTGAGTTTGAAAAAGGTTAAAAGAATAAAGTTGAAGAAAATGACATTAGGTGGATTGTTAAACAAGTACAAATTTAGAAAATTTTGTCAGTTGGGTTTTGGAAATAGGATTGTGAAGAGGTAGGTAATTTTTGTAACGTATAAAAGTAACTTGTAATGTGAGAAAAGTTAGTTGATAATTATAAAATATTTAATAAAAGATTAGAAGATTTATAATATAAGTAAAATGACAGTAATATGTATTAAATAGTAGAATAAATATTAAAGTTTATAATTATAATAAATATTTTTTTAAAAAATAAAGTAATTAAGGCAATTATTTTATATAGCACAATGTTTTTTACAAACTGTGATATTTAAACAGCATTAAACTGTTGCACATGCACTTTGGATTTTAACTATAAAATGAATGAATACAAACACTTCAAACACATGATAAAGTCTTTGGAAAAGATAGAATGGCCATCTTTTTCAAAGACTTTATCATGTGTTTGAAGTGTTTGTATTCATTCATTTTATAGTTAAAATCCAATGTGCATGTGCAACAGTTTAATGCTGTTTAAATATTACAAAAAATAAAGTAATATAAAATAAATTGATATAAAATAAATATTGATATAATTAATTTAAGAGTAAAGTAATAAAATGGGAAATGTTTATTTATAATGGTCAGATTAAAATGTATATTCATTTTTGTTTATATTGTCTATTTAATTATGTATATGAGTATGTGTATAGCTGTATTAATTATATAATTATATATTTGAATATTATAGCTCTGTTAATGACTGCAGAACATTCAAAGTTGTTAGTTTGATATAAATAAAGGGTATTGATAAAGTATTTAAGAAAGGTGTAAATGGTATGATATGCACAATAGAACATGTAATTTCAATGTTATGCATTGTAATGGTCAGATTTGTCTATTCATGCAACAAAATTCAGAGTTCTGGCAAATTATACTAAGGCTGATCTAGATGAGGGGTTGAGACCTCAAATCTGATTGCACCTCAGTTCCTTCACCATCACTCCATGACTTACTACCCTATGAATGACAAATATGAGACTACACTCAAAATTTCTTAGTTCATATGTTGGCAGTAGCAAAAGGTGGAGCAAGAAACTCAGGGAATATTAACTAAATCACTAATAACCTAGTAAACAAACATACCTATGGCTGGCTAGATAATCCATATATCAATAACTAATACTATATTAGAGTAGATTTGGATGAGATTTGGTAATTAATTACAAATAACACATGACAGTTATAAGTTTTAAAATATTTAATTATAATTATATAAGATAATAAGAATATAAAGTGCATTGGGATTTACACACACAGGTGTATTATAGTGATGAGAGCATTTCAACATGGGTTCTCATCTTTTACACACTTTAATTAAATGAATTAATACAATTTTAATCTATGTTTTCTAATCATGCTTTAATTAATGATATGCCATATCTACAAGTTTTTCCAATATTTAAATCATGCAAGAATGATAACTAATACAACTAATACCTTAATATTTTATGTAATGAGCAGTCAATATGCTCTTTAAGCAGATTGCATAATATAAGCTAGGTCGGAGGTTCAGATCAATGGTGAATAAATAATATTATGGAGGGCAAATGTAGTGTAACTTCCAAGACTATGGCCTACCTAAAATAAGTAAGGGATGTAGCCCAAATATGTAGTTAGTTATGGAAGTCAATACCAAGTACTCGGTTCCCATGGACCATATGACTTTCTATCTTAAAATAAGTGAACATTTAGTTCAAGTGATTGGGGCAGCTTATATAATAATCTGGACCCTCATGTTCCCATTCTAAAGTAAGATAATAAGTTGGCCCTTAAAACCAAATCCCATTTTAATAAAAATATAATAGCAAGGTATATACTACAGCTGTATGCTTTATAAAATCACATTTGTAACACTTTCTAAAACATAAACCTTAAAATTAATAGAGCGTGAAATCTATAGTTTCATTCTGTGAAACTACTATATGCCTGTTCGTAAATTAGCATACTTAAATCATGCTAAAAGGGGTAATTATGAGTGACATAGTTTACTCAATAATCTGTATAGTTTATGAGAATAAGTTAAGGGGAATAAAGCATATTTGGGACTTAAAATTAATTAATTACTTATAATATGCTTTAAAATATCATTCTCTCATACTTAACTAAACAGACATTTTAATAAAAAAATCTAAATTAAATAACAAGCTAAAACATAGTAACTTTAATATATTTATAAGAGTAGGTTTTCAGACCGGAGATTTATATGGTGTGCTAATCTGCAATATAAATTAGTTATGTGAGAGCATCTAATCAACTCTCCCAAAATTATTATTATTATTATTATTAATCTCTGCTCTGAATGGCATAATATAAATAGATAAATTAACAATATATAAAATAGCAATAGGCATGACCACAGATTAGAAAGAAACAGATAAATAATAATAGTAACCGATTACAGTTATTATCTTAAGAAAATTATGAATTATTAACATTTGTTAATTCAGGCAAGATTCTTACAAAGATTACTATTAAAATAAACTTACATAATTTACTTTTAAAAGAGTTTACAGATTATTAATTTAAATGTTCATCATTTAGCTAGCTTTAGAAATTAATTTAAAAGTTTAGTTTAATATTTTATAGAGTTCTGCAGAAGAAATTTGCTGATCTCCTAGCTGAGCCACTTGATGCTGATGTAGGCTGGCTTGTGATGTCTTCCTGGCAGGCTGTGGATCATGAACTCCATCTCCATTCTGGACCAGTCCCATAAGGGAGGGGCAGTGGTTGCTCTAGCTCATGGTTCTCATGGTAGAAAAATTTAAGGAGTAAACTTTGTTTACTGAATTTTGGAGTTTTTATCAACTCTTTCTCATCTTCCTCACAAGCCATTAAGATATTTACAATCTTTAGTTTCTAATTCTTAAATTTTAATGATGCACATTAATTTTAGCAAAGACAAAAGATCGAACTGAAATTATTGGAAAGCAGGACTGAGTTAATGTTTTTGTCTTTGTTTTTAACATTATTTTTAAATCATCTTTAAAATTTTGTTTCTCAGATTATCATTTAATGAAAAGTAATTCTGAGAAATCTATAATCTTTGCTTCTTTTTTTAAAAAGATATTTAGCTGTCAATATTCTAGCATATACATAAGACAGACTCCCAGAATTTAAGAATTATATATGAATACCAATGATTCTGTACATTAAATAACTTAAAAATAATTTGGAAAAAAATTAGAAAATCTGTAATGTTTACTAAATCTATTACATTACAGTTCCCTTCACATATATACATAGGTGTGATCCTGTATATACAACGATGTTTGCAATTTAAATTAATTTTATTAAATTTTAAAATTATAAATTTGTATACATTATATGCATACAAACTTTATCATAACTATTAGATATGTGCACAGATACAAATACATGCACATACGCATAAATATATGCTCTTACAGATTAAAACAAACTATTGTAAACTTACATATATGAACTGGAATGGGTTTGAACTGGGAAAAAAGATATTACTATGGCACTTAGTAGGTGAAATAGAATGATAGACAAAAAATACTATTTCAACACTTACTTTGTTTACTGATGCCTGTTTATTCTTTTCTACATATGGTTTTTTCTTTTAAAAAATTATTGCTTTAAATAAGTTTAGAAATTAAGAAAATTATTTTTTTTTATAATTATAATATACAGAGATGCTCTGTTTATATCAGAAATATAGGTAGGTCCAAAAATTATGTTGTATTTTTAATAGATAGATAGATAGATAGATGGGGATGTAGATAAATAGATAAATAATTGTTTATTACTAAATAGAAATGTACATGATTTAGCAAATGGTGTGATCTGGCAAATATTTTATATAGTAGCCAAAGATAATTAATAGTATTAAAAATCAAAATCAAATTTGAGGTAGAAAATATAAAACTTCATCTTTATGCATTTATAAAAATATTTTCTGAGAAAATCTTTATATCCAAAAAGAAGATGCATGGTGCAATTAAGCATAAGCTTGTGTTTAAGACCTGTAGAGGTCCCTAATATCGCATTTTACATGCATATTCTTGAGGTTACAGCCTCAGTAAATATTATTTAGCATTTTAAATAAAAATAAATATTATGGAATTGTTCAATATTCTTTATGTAGATTTTGAGGTCTAAATTTCTATCTAAATTTTAACGTTATGTAGAAGATAAGAGAATCGCATGACCATTTGTTTGGAATATACAGTATTTTTTTACCTCATCAAATCAAAAATTAGGGCAGCATAATTTAACTTTGGTGATATTTTTGAGGTCAGAATCTTGATTATATGATATGTATTTTCTGCTTCAATTTCATTTAAGAATTTATTCCTTAATATATTTCTTACAGGTTTCATATTAATTTTACCATTAAAAACATTCTACATTGTTCTGAATGTCTAATAATGGTCATTTTTAGTCTACATTCATTTTTTCTCCCTACAATACTTGGATTTTTTAAAATTATACATAATATATTTGCACTTTTTATTTTGTTCTTTCTGTGAAGTTCATTATATTCTGTCAACCGTTATCTTTAAGAGGATTGGGGGTTTCCTCTTACACCTTCAGTTTGTATGTCCACATTTAAAATTTTTGTGAATTATTTCCATTTTATTGGAATCTTTTTTTGTTATAATCTGATTTCATATTTTTATCAAACACTTTTTTGTTTGTAAAATTTTAAAAGCTACATCCGTGTTATATTTCTTCTCTAACATAACTACATTTTCCAAGTGACTTGACTTCTCTATGTCTTATGCATTTTTTGTGATTTTTGCACAACTTTTAGAAGCTAAAAAAAAAAACTTTTAGAAGCTATATATTTGTTAAAGAGAGCTTCAGATTTCTCTCTGTAAGAACAGTAATAGGAAACAAACTACATTCATACACCCTACAGTTCTTTTTTTTGTTTTTGTAATTATTTTATTTTCCATACTAATAGTTTAATTATCAGAGAACATAACTGATTGCTAAAATATATAGAATTAGATTTAGTTTTATTAAATAAATGCTTTGCGATTTTTCTTGAAAATCTTAGAATATTTAAATTTTCACATCTATTACATAGATTTTACAATAGGTTTAAGCATTATGAATTTCAATACTAATTCATAATAACAGCTCCCACTTAACAGTCTTTCACTATAACAATCTGTTTTGAATTTGTATAAACACGCATTTTTGATTAATATGCATTTGCATAATTACTCATTGATAGTCAGTCTGTTTACATTCATACAAATTTCTCAGACATTTCAAGATGGATAAAATTTTTACAAATATTCTTTAATATATTTTAATTTACTATAAATGCAAAATTTATAAATAGCTTTTGTGGAATATCATTCTTAAATATATTTTAATTAAATATATATTTCTTTTATTGACATTCATAGACCAAACAATGTTTGCTTCAAAGTCCATAAATTAATTCATAAAAATCCAATATTGGAATAAATTATAGCAATGTGTTAGTAAGTATAATATCAAATAAACATTTGGAAACATTGCCCCCTTAATTTGCATAAATATCTATTTTTAAAGTCGTTATTATTTTTTAATATTTTATAGTAATTCAGTCTGATCTTTACTTTATGAATGGATTTTAAACATAATGTTTTATAGTAATCAGTAGCTTGCTGAAGTAACAGGTTGGATATTGGACCATGAGCTCTTAGTTTTCATTGAAAGTTTGTAGTTTTAAACCAAAATTATTACTTTTAGTGAGGAAATGTCACATGACCTTCTGAGCGACAAACAATTCCTTTGTTTATTTATTTGAGAAAGATGACATTACTCAGTATATGATCATATACTAGCTAGTGAGAGTTTTATGGTTTATTTTCTTAAAGAAAAACATCCCATAAAGTAATGGGTAAATATATTTACCTGCTACATATATGATCTAAGATAACGGTTAAGTTGAAAGCTATCCATTAAAGTTTGAGGAATTGTCATCCTACTATAAACTGAGCACTGATTGTAGATATGTGTGGGAGATTATGATCTGACCCAACTGATGAGTGCTGATTCTGTATAAAGTGCATATATTGGGGATTATATATCTTTTTCGCATGTGTGTGATCATGTGTATTGGTTGCTTGAGATACAATGGAAAATGAATAGACTAAAAAATTCCGAGTTCAAATCCCTCTATTTACATATATAAAAACATTCAGTATAAACAAATTACATACTGCGTTAGAATTACATATTATTATTTTCGGAAAGCTGGTCTGTAACCAATCTAACTAACAATCCAATTAGTGTTTGGTAAACGAGGAATATTTAATCTTAGAGAATTAAAAAGAATGTTAAAACCTCGCCACACATTTAAATTAAAATAAATAAATGTTTATTAATTAATAACTGTTGTATTCGTATTTCTTACTATTAACTATCATCATGTTATTTTTTTACATTAATTTTTTTTTTTTTTAAAAAAAAAATCATTTTCTATAAATACAAATGTTTTAGAGTAATTTTAAAAGTAATTGCAGTTTTCGGTTTTATAAAACGCAAACAATTATTTTGATTAAAGGTAGAAAGAAAATAAACATAAATGTTTTTATTTTATTTTATAAATAATTGCTAATTTTTATAAGCAAGTATTTATTATTATGCAGATGATAAATATTACAGAGTTCAACAACAGGTGATGTTTATTGTTTATAAACACTGATAAACTTTCAAAGAATGTCACAACACATGATAAAAACAAACAAAATTGTTTACCTTACGATCAGGAGTGGAGAATCTAATCCATTTTTAAAAAGCTTTAGCAAATAAATGACTTAAGGGATTTAAACAAAAGTTTATAAATAATATTGTAAGACATACTTTTAACAGCATTAACAAAAGATATTTTTTTTAAGTAATTCTATGTACACACAGACTTCAATGAAACATTCTTATAATGTTCTCTGTAATATATATATATTAAAAAATTTATCATAAAATGAAAAAATACTAGCAAGTTTTTTTCAAAGGTAATTGTTAATTATTTTTTTAATGATTCCCTTATTGTTGTGTTTCCCTTTTCTTTCATTAGATTTAAGACTTTGAATGACTTTCTGTGTGTTTCTATTTTTTATTATGTAATGTTATTATTTGTCAGATAATTTTCCTTTAATTGGACTTCACTGGAAGAGCTGGAATATGTAATAATACATCTATGCTTCAACTTTAAATAATTCTCTTGCAGTTAATTTTAGTGCAATTTTACAAGTTTTATGTCCATTTGACAGTAAAAATTGAAAGTAAAATAATATTGATTTATTAATTTTAAAAAAATCTCAAGATAGCAGCATTATATAGAGAAATTTTTACAAATAAGCAGACAGACAACATATAATATTATTGAATTATTGATTGATAATTTCACATTATCACCATTTCCTATGCTTGCTTATAACTGTTATTAAAACAGGCAAAAAACTCTCTATACATATTACTGAGTGGCAATACATATAGAGAGTTTTGCCTGTTTTAATAACAGTTATAAGAAACATAGAAAATGATGATCATGTGATATTTATTGGCTTAAGACCAATCCTGCCTAATAGGATAGTGGTAACTATGGTTATTAAAGAACCAAAGTCAACAAAATGTATACGTACTAAACTGAGTTCAGACCTATATGACTATACAAGCTAATGATTTTGGATTGAAAATATTACAGTATTTTCAATTAAAGACTCATGGTTTTGTAATTAAGTAGAGATAAAAGGTGGCTACTGGAGGGTTGCATTAGATGCTAAGATCTAGGTGCAGTGCTCTCAGATCAAAGGCTTCTTGCTGACAAAGGCCACAAGCAGAAACTAGTCTTGAGATACTGGATGATAGGTACTAGATGGGGATTTTATGCACAAGCCTTCTGGAATCCATTGATTACTTTGGCTTGCACTGAGTGACAATACATATAGATAGTTTTGCCTGATTGCCTGATTGATAACTTATAGGTCCTCTTCACAAAAGCTAAAGAGCTTTGAGAGACTTCATTCTTTTGTTAACTTCAAAAATGAAAACTAATACTTTCCATAGTTGTTATGTATATTTATGATTATTTTTCACAAAGAATTGGTATAATATTTACTTTTTAAGAAGTATAATATAATTGTTCGCATTTTATTTAAATATATTTACTTTTAGAAAAAAAAACAAAAAAAAATTAATAACATACACTCACACCTTGTAATTAGCTGCATGAGAACACATATTGATTTTAGCAAATTAGTATTTTAAATAAAATTTCATTAGCTTTAATCATTACAAGTCTAACTTCTTCCACTCTTATTTAAAAGATTCTAGTGGTAACTTTTGTCATATTTGCAACATTTTATTTTTGTAATAAAATTTTTATTCTAAGTCATATTTTGATAAACTTTGCATTATTTATTAGAATATACATTTAAAATCAAAGACATTCTAAAAGATAAAATTTGAACTTTGCAAAATATAAAATAAAATAAACTGAAAACATAATGGTAACAATGGCTCTTTTCTTATTGGATTGTAGCACTGGCTATTCATAAAAAATATTGAATTAAAATACTTCCTATTTGAATTCTATTTTTAAAATAAAAATGAATTTTAATTGAGGTATTGTAAAAAAATGAAAAGGTTTTAAAATTCAAAATTGCACATTGCACATTATTATTTCACAAATAATTTTTTTACCAGTGTTTATAAAAGCAATTCTTTTTAAAAACAACTTCCACCTTATTGTTACAATAGTTTTTATAACTTGTCTTCTTAAAAATAAACACTTTCAAATAAAATCTAATTATAATTGTGTATGGGGTTTTTTTAGTTAAAAATAAAGATTTACAAATATGTTGCATAAATAAGCTTGAATATGTAAATACATTATTGAAAGTTGTAATTATAAATTTATTTAATGCACAAATATTTATTAAGGCAATAAACCTAAAGCATGGGTGGTTAAAAATGTGAAGGTAGGGACCTCTACAGGTCTTAACCACAAGCTTATGCATTGGAAGAAAAGAGGGGGTACTAATATATAATAGGAATTGTGGACTTAATCAGTGAAGTATTGAATAGTTTCACGCTTTCAGATCTAACCGCTTCAGCTTCACCTATTTATATAGAAAGTAGGTTGACATAAAGAGGGGTTCCCCTTTTTAAAAGGGGGTTCCCCTCTTTTTTTCCAATGCATAAGCTTGTGGTTAAGACTTGTAGAGGTCCCTACCTTCGCATTTTCAACCGCACATGCTTTAGGTTTATTGCCTTAGTAAATATTACTGAAAGTTATTAATTTTCTTTCCAAAATACTAAAAGAAGAAAGTATGCTTGAAAAAACATGAGGCAAAAAAATCTATTAATCATTGATACTCTCAGTTTCTCTATTTTACAATATCAGGGTATTGTTGACCTTCTTTGATTTTGGAAATTTGCATGAGATTTGTAAGTTAATGACATCTACAGATTTTTTTAAATTCATAATTTTATTTCGAATTTCTATCAGAAAAAAAAATGCTAATGCCAAACTCACATTATAATTAACTGCAAAATAATGAAGAATAGCTAAAGTCTTAGCCATATTGTCATAACACTCAAAAATGCCTCGAAATTAGTGACAAAATCATGACTGTCTGGAAAAAGAGTAAATAGTTTGAACAATAATTTATGTAGGCTTTACAAACTAAGTTAAAACAATTGTGATTTTTTTTTAATTTTCAAAAGAAACTATTGAAACTTAATATTCATACAAAATATGAAAAAATAACAAAAGTAAAAATATATTTACATAAAGAAAAAACAAATTAATGTCCAAAATTTTATATTACAAAAATAAAGATGTATAAATATGTTATATCAAAATACATGCAATTAAATATTTTCTATAGTTCTTTCATACAATTTTTTTTCATCATTTTGGGTAAATGTGTCATGTTATAAGCTTATCCTAGCACCTCACTGAAGAAGTCAGTAGCAGAAACTGATCTGAGGTTGGGGATATTCTGTAAAGCTTGTTAAGAGCTTATTTGCAAGCTATATATATATGTGTGTGTGTGCCAAAATTTTCTAAAAAATATTTTAATTAAAAAGATTTTAAGTAAAGCAAGAAATATCTTTTATGTAAGACATGTTATCTCCTATTAAAACATCACATGATCACCATTCATATATTTACACATGCTGTTAATAAGAGTACTAAACTCTCCATACAGTAGTGCCACTAAGTGCAAGCCTTTGCACAAACCTTCCTGCAGCAATTGATTACAAAGGCTTGCACTTGGTGGCATTACTGTATGGAGAGTTTGGTGCTCATATAGCTATCTCTTATTCATGTTATTTAAAGGATATCTTTGGCAGCAGTTAAACTTCTCCAAAGAAAAAATATCTACATTGTGCTAACATTAACAATCTATAAATTTTTGTATCACAAACATAAACATTATGCTATATCAAAAAATAAAAGGATAAGATTGCTAAGAAGCTAAGTACACCTGGGTCTCATTTTATGCAGATTATTTTAATGCAATTTTGAAGTTATGCAATTCATGTTTCTTCTTAATATTTTTCATATTTCACTATATTTATTAGATATCAAGAAATTTAAAATATTAATAACTTATCTTGACTTGAAATACTTTTTTTTTTTCAAAAATATAATGTTATATTAGCAGCTAATGTGAATATGGCCTGGAGCTATATTTAGAATAAATAACCTACTTATACTAATGAGTACATAATTATAATAGATTTATACTTCCTTATAAAAATATCGCAATAAATATTCAAAAATTTTAAACTTTTAAAACGTATTTTTTTAGGTATAACTGAAATAAATAATGTAGACTTTTAAAATAAATAACGAAGATTTTATTGATTTTATAAACTCAAAATAATATTTCTAATGATAATGTATAATCTTTTTGTTTTGATTGCGATATCATTTTTTAATATAGAAACAAAATGTGAACATTTAAAATTTATTTCAGTAGTAAAAATTAGTTGTCAACAGAATATGGGAAAACTTAGAGTGGGAAATGGAAAATAAAGTGGCTAAAAAGTTTCTCTGGGCATAACTGCTGAGAGATTCTTGATTTTGTTCAAGGAGAAGCTACATCACATCCCATCGATGAATCTGATTTTTTACCAGTTTACAAACGAACCACATATCGTCAAAAAGTACGTATGAAAAAATGTCAAATTAAATACTGTATTTACTAAAAAAAAAGTAAAAAAAGTTTGTCATGTATCAAATTTTTTCAAATATTTGAAATTTTTTATTAGTCATACTTTATTTGTGCTGTATACAGGGGTTACAAACTTTCTATAGGTTTTGTCAAGCCATATTACAAATTCTTCATTTACCAGCAGTATATGCATTTTCATAAGTTTCACACAATTAAATAGTCCTTTATATGATTAGTTTGTTTTATTCACAAAATCTTAAACATAATAATTATATACAATATGTTAAAACAGTCTCTGCTTAATTATTACCGGTGTTGTTCCGAGATACAAATGTCACTTATTCCTAAGACTTTGTACTGTATATACACTTCAGGTTCTATCACATCCTAGTAGCTATTCCTGGCTTTAAACTAATGCTTCTCTCCCATCTCACAGTCTCTAAATATCTATTGCTTAGAAAAATTATAACCACTTACTTCATTTTGTAGTTTGACGTCCAGCCATCTTTTTTCACTACTCCTGTTACTTCACATCATTCCTTTTTCCTATTTATATCCGGGTTTTTCACTACAGTTATTTTCTAGAGTACTGATATCTTAAAACCACTTTATCAATATTTACACTTTATCGCAGACAGTCCATACCTCCCCCCACTCTAGAAAATGGTCCTATTGGTTATAAAAAATAGTCTTGCAGTTTGGTCAGAGGGCATTTATCTCTGATGGGTCTTGTATGAGGTAGATTGGTATTTTCCTTATCACCTTCCATCTTGTCACTAGGGCCTGGTTGCTGAACTTGATCCTCGTCTTGCACCAGTGTCTCCATCATTGTTTCTTGATCTCCCAAGTTTCCTCTAGGCATTGGTTCCGCATGCTCCTCCGAACTCCTGTCAACAGACTTTTCTGCTCTATATAGGATGTCTCCCTCACTTTGGGCTGGTCTTTGAGAGCTATCCACATCCAATACGTCACTCTGTCGACTTTTCAGATGATTTATATGTTTTTTCAGACTTTTCGCATTTTCAAGTCTGACAATGCAAATATCTAGATGGAATCTCTACCACAACAGCAGGCAGCCACACTTTTTTCAAAATGTCTCAGCTCCATACTAATTCACCTATTCTGAACTCAGCCACATTTTCATTTCTGTATTCAGTCTCTTCGCTGTGTGGAAATATCTTCAACATATGAGTATGGCACTTTTTACTTAACAGCAGTTCTGCTGGTGTTTTCATCATGGCTATGCATGGTGTGAAATGCTGGTAAAATATTGCAACCATCAGTGCTTCATGTATGTTCTCATATGACATTTTATTCAGGGTCATCTTCAAATGTTGCACAGCCTTCTCTGCCAAACCATTAGATTCTGGATGGTATGGTGACATAAGAACATGTCTTATTGCTTTATCAGTTAAGAAGTCTTTGAATTCCTATGATGTAAATCCAGACTCATTGTCTGTTACCATCATTTCTGGAAATCCTTGTCCTGCAAAAACTTCTTTCAGGGCTCCAATGGTGCATTCTGTGCTGGTACTCTTCACTAACTTATATTCAGCCCACTTAGAATATGAATCAATTATCACCAAAAAGATATATCTGTTAAAGGGTCTGGCATGGTCAATGTGTAGGCATTGCCAGGGTGATGTTGCTTTTTCCCATGAGTCAAATATCTTTGGGGGCAAATCAGCAAAAGTCTGGCACTGGACACAATTCTTCATTGTTTGCTCTATTTCCTGATTCATACTTGGCCATCACACATATGACCTGGCCAAGGCTTTCATCCTCACTATGCCTGGGTATCCTTGGTGGAGCAGGTCCAGTTATTGTTTCCTACATTATGGAGGTATTAGTACTTAATCCATCATAAGGATGCAACACTTACATGTAGATAGGTTTTCCCACGCATTCCATATGGCTCTGTTCATACCTGGTTGGCATTTCAGCCATCCCCATTGAATCCAATCCTTCAAACACTTGTACCCTGGATCATTTTCAGTTCATTTTTTCACTTCAGCACTGTTTATCATTTCCTGCTTCCAGATATCAATATAGTTTACTTCTATACAGTCTCTAGGGGGTCACTGACATCTGGTAAGCATGATAAAGCATCAGCATGACTGATCTCTTTCCCAGGTTTGTATCTCAATACATAATCATATGCTGCTAGCAGATTTATCCAACATATGCATTGGCTAGCATGATCAGGAGTTTTACAGTCATGTCCCAAAATTCCCAGTAATGGGAAGTGGTCTGTATAGACTATGAATTATCTACTATATATATATATATATTGATGAAACTTTTTTACCGCAAATACCTCCTTGTCCAGCTGACTGTAATTTCATTCTGCAGATGTTAAGGTTCTTGAGGCATAGGCAATGGGACATTTCCCCCATAACACATATGAGAAATTACTGTGCCCACTCCATATTCCGAGGTGTCAGTTGTAATTAGTACTTCTTGGTCTCCATTATAATGTACCAATACTCTAATGGACACAAGCAATTCTTTTGCTCCTTGGAAAGCTATATCATGCTGCTTGTTCCAATTCCACCATTGTCTTTTCCACAGTAATTTGTATAAAGGTGTCAAGATGTGCAACTTTTCTCTTAAGAAGCTTTCAAAAAAGTTTAGTAGCTCTAAAAAGACTTGCAATTCCTTAACATTCTTGGGTTTTGCAGCATTCTTGACTGCTCTCACCTTCTTTGAATTTGGATATTTCCCATTTTGATTTATCATGTCCTAGGAAATTAATTTCAATTTTGGCCCATATGCATTTAGATGGGTTTATTCTGGCTCCTACTTTGTCCAGCTTGGCACACACCTCTAATACTTGGGTCTCAAATTCTCTGTGAACTTAGCAGTCACTAAAATACCATCTATGTAGGGTATAACTCCCTCCATGCCCTGCAATAAACTGTCCATCTTTGCTTGGAACGCATTTGGGACCATTGTAATGCAATATGCAGCTTATTATACTTATACAATCCCAGGTGTGTACTTATAGTCAGCAGTTTTGCGATTCTCTTCATCACTGGTATCTGATGGCAGGCTGACTTTAAATTGACTTTTGAAAAAAATTCTGCCCTCTGCAGTGATGCTAATATCTTGCGTATACTCAGAACTGGATATGCCCCTTTATTTATAAATTTATTCACCATAATGCGGTAATCTCCACAGAGTTGGATGCTCCCAACCAGTTTTACTGCTGCTACCACAGGAGTTGCCCATGTTGACTCTTCAACTGGCGACAGTACACCTCTATTCACCATATTCTTGATGGTCTCCTCAATTTTTGGTTTTAGTGCAAATGGGCCTTTCCATGGTTTACATACGATGGGCTGTGCTTCTCCTAATATTTCAATATCCACCAGGCTTGTTTTTAGCTCTGCTAGTCCCTGTTTAAACAGATCAGAAAATTTTATTCTGACTTCAGTTTCTAACTGTACTCTCTTAATGATTTCAAGTTGTATTCCTAATGGACGAAACCCATTTCTTCCTAACAAAGGGCTAATGTCTTTTCTCACTATGTGTAGTGATAATACTGTATTTTTATCTCTCATACTCACTGGTATATTCACCTTTCCACAGATGTTAATCTGATTACCATTTATATCTGTAGCTAGTATATTTGTACTCTGCAATGTGTACTTATGTTTTCTGCCATTGTTTAACTTCGTCCAGTCTTTATATAGCATCAAGGAGAGTCCTGCACCACTATCTATTTCCATTTGAGTTTTTCTCCACCCCACAGTAACCTTTAACATAATACGGCCCTTTGCTGTATCTTCAATTTTATTTATATACTTCTTTTTGTCATATCTGCCACCCCATGATTTAAAGTTCGGATTTGGCTGGAATTCGTGACATTGGTCCTTATTTTTACAAACTCTGGCTAAATGTCCTTTTATTTTAAATATTGTACATTTGTCAGTTTTGTATCTACTTACTTTCTTAATGTGGTCTTTGTCAATAATAACACGTTATTTTTTTATTTATTGTAGTCATATTAGCATCTGTTGCTTCTGTTTTGTTACTTTCAGTTTTTACAAATATCTGAAATTCTGCTGCTTCTTCCACAATCACTTCATGTGTCACACATTTTGTTAACGCCAACTTATAATTTAAGTTTGGTTCACTTAACAAGGTCTTTCTCAGATTGGGGTCTTGCATTCCGTAAAGTAAATGGTCTAGTAGCATATCTTCTATTTCAGATCCAAATTGACATTGCTTAGTGAGTGCTCTTAGTGCTATATCATAGTCAGTATAGCGTTCTCTTGGCAATTGCCATCTCATTCTAAAATGCAGAGGAGATATCCATTTGGATGTTTCCAGATGGAAATAGATATTTAGCTTCTCTTTTACTTCTTCATATGCTGTATCTTCCAGGGTTTTTGGCTCACATAATTGTTTTGTAATTTGGAAAATGTCCTTTCCCGCTAATCACGAAAGCGTAGCTACTTTTGGTTTATTCTCATCTACTTTATTCACTAACATATAGCATTCTATGTGTTTGACATATGCTTTCCAATTCATCATATCTTTAATATCGAATTCACGGATATTACTATTCAACATCGCCATTTTGTTTGTATTCTCGTATTTTTATTTTTTTACACAGTGAAACAATATTCTCTTGTATTTTTACACGGTTACACAATATTCTCGTATTTTTACAGTTACACAATATTCTTGTATTTTTACACCGTTTCACTATTTTATTTTTATTTTTCACTATTGTCCTTTAAATATTCACTAATTGGATATTCTAACCATTCAATACATAGCTAATAATTTTTTTTCCTCTTTGCTTTTTGATTTTGCCCGCATTTTTTTAGTCAATCTGCACCATTCTGCTGTATACAGGGATTACAAACTTTCTATTGGTTTTGTCAAGCTTCATTACAAATTCTTCGTTTACCAGCTGTATATGCATTTCCGTAAGTTTCACACAATTTAGTAGTCCTTTATATGATTAGTTTAATTGTTTTATTCACAAAATCTTAAACATAATAATTATATACAATATGTTAAAACAGTCTCTGCTTAATTATTACCGGTGTTGTTCCGAGATACAAATATCACTTATTCCTAAGACTTTATACTGTACATACACTTCAGGTTCTATCACATTTTAGTAGCTATTCCTGGCTTTAAACTAATGCTTCTTTTCCATCTCACAGTCTCTAAATATCTATTGCATAGAAAAATTATAACCACTTACTTCATTTTGTAGTTTGACATCCAGCCATCTTTTTTCACTACTCCTGTTACTTCCCATCATTCCTTTTTCCTATCTATATCTGGGTTTTTCACTACAGTTATTTTCTAGAGTACCGATATCCTAAAATCACTTTATCGATATTTACACTTTATCGCAGACAGTCCAATTTGCTTATTTTTTTAATGTGAATTTTAAAGTAATTTTTCTTTATTGCTTTGCTTTATGTGAATTCTGAAAATTACAGCACCGATCCCCCATTTTTCAAGGTAAATTGTGTAATTTTGTGCGATTTTTTTTAATTCAGGTTTTCTGTGGAACCTATATACCACATAAAATGAGACCCAGGTGTAATATAATTTACAATTTTAAAAATTACAGTCACTCTAAAGATACACTAACATAGTGTTGATGTTAAACAAAGTATCGCTTTAATAATAATTAACTTACTCATTATTAGAATTGTATCCTTAAAAAAAAAAAATTTAATTTTTTTTAAAGCAAAGAATTGGAAGAATCAGTTAGTATAGTATTTTTTTTTCAAATATGAGAATCCTTCATATATTTTTAAAGATTGACGTTGCTCTCTAACAAAGCTTATAAAAATGTCACGTTAATATATGACTTGCTTTATTAATTATTATAATAATATAGCAATATATTGTTTTCATTTTTATTTTTTCTGTAATACTTGATTTTTGAAAAAATTGTATTCAATATTTTCTAATCTTTATTATGTCTATTTTAAGATTTTTTATTATATCTGGACCACATTTCAAAAGTGGAATTTTGCTTTTCAACCATTTTAATAATGTAGTTTGTAAATTCAGTCTGCCTATACTCCCTATAAAGCAATTGACAAATTGATTTATTATATTTATCAAACTGTTTTTCAACAAATTCATATCTTATTTTTTTAAATCAAATGCTTTTCTTTGATTATATTATTCTAAAAGACAATCTCCTACTACATTATCGATTTGTCAAAATTTTCTAAATAAAGACAAAAAAAGACTTTTTTAAAAAAATCTAAATTTTGACAAGTAATACATTTTCGTGTTAAACTCATAAACATTAAAGTGATATCGAAAAAATCAATCTTTATCACAAACTCCAATATAATGTAATTACTTTTGGTAGTAGAAGCAAAAGAGTTTTTTTAAGTATATAATATATATTAATGACAATAATTATCTCCATTTAACCTAGAACTGTCTATTGTATGTTTGGCGGATCATCAATAGTTTTATATGGATGGTGATAATTAAATCCTAAGATTAGCTTCACTTATTGTTTTAACTTAGAGTATTTAGCTCTCATATCATTGGCTTGTATATTATAAAAAGTAAAGATGGCTGCTGAATATATAAATGCAAATCCAGTACTTCTCACCAATGAAGGGTAATATGCAGAAACTAATCTGGAGATTAATTTGCCATTTATCTAATATTCATTGGTTATTCAAGTTTACAATAGATGGCTCTGAAATTGAATTAAATTCTGTTTCTAATTCATCCTATAGACTAAAAAACTACAGGTGTTGAATGTAAAATAAAAAACTCTTATGCTATTTTGTTTTGGTATATGTCAGTACACATATTTATGTTATCAAATGTGATTAAATAGAATAATTCATCTTGTTATAATTTGTAAAAAATAATTTAGTAAGCCAATAATCCATAGTGCAGTAGTAAATATAAATTCCCCAAGGCAATCCACTAAAAATATATGCAAACAGGGTAAATTAGAGGTAATAACATATAATTTTAAAACACATGCAGAACCAAAAGAATACTTGTTAAAGAAGTAGCAGGGAACTTGAACATTGTTGTTATGGAAGGAGTTCTTACTGTTTACATTATACAGATTACTTCAAAGAGACTTTAAGACAGTAAGCATGACATGATCACCATTTCTCATGCTTGCTCTTAACTGTTATTAAAACAGACAAAACTCTATACATATTGCCACTCAGTGCTAGACAAAGTAATCAATGGATGACAGCAGACTTGTGCATAAAATCCCATCTAGTGCCTATTTTATCCATGCACAAGTCTTCTGGAATCCATTGATTACTCTGGCTTGCACTGAGTGGCAATACATATAGATAGTTTTACCTGTTTCAAAGAGACTTTTAGAAAGTGCTTTATAGATTGATTTTTGTTGGAAAATATAGATGATAATAAAAGACAATAGAAAATTATAATTAAACAAGCTGATTAATTTTTTGGAAAGAAAAAAATTCCTTCATAAAAAATTAAGATCGTGTCACAAAATATCAATAGATAGAACAATAGGTAAGGACATTCTATATGTGGAAGTATTTATGGTTCATGGATTTGTTTGTATAATCACAAAATTCTTTAGGATTTTTTATATTTTTATCTTTTTTCTTCAGGTCGAAATGAGCATACCCATTTGTATGAATCTACTGTCTTTCTAAACCATAAGAGGATCATGACTTTATGAAGCAAAATTATTTTAAAAAGTATTTGAAAATATTAATATTTGGTTTTAAAATAGAGTAAAAGCACTAAACTTAAAAATAAAATTCAATAAATATTAAGTATCGGAATAAATAAAAAAAATCCAATATTGAATTATGACAAGCAGTATGAAAAATAAGTATTTATTGATTAAGTAAAGATATAGAGTAGAATTAAATTATAGCCAATAAAATTTTATGTTGCAAATCACTATAAGTTTATCTGGTGAAAAGCTAAAATAACTTTTAAATTGTATTGATTTAATTTAAAAATGATTGTCACAGAAGCTGAATTTATATTGTCTCAAAATAATACATCAATATTTAAAGACCCAGTTATAGCATTTCATTGCCTTGGTTAGTGAATCTTTCTATGGATAGAGAACATAATTATTTTGTTGATGTAAAACTGATCCATCTGAATTCTATTTGAAATAGTGGTAAGTTAAACACTTACAGTATATGTGATTGAATATTTATTGATTGGGAGTTTATTAAAAGTTTGGGCAAAAAAAGTAGCAAAGTTGGAGCTGGGGTCTATAGACTGCACTAAAACTATGCACTTCAATACTTATAGTGGTGATTGTTTTTTATTACTTTTTAAACTCTCTGAAATAGTTATTTGAGTCGCAATTATTGTGAATAAATTTATTTTATAGTTAAATAATTTTTTTTTTTTTTTTTAGGATCTAGCTTACAGAGATATATGTCAACACAATGTACAAACGTTATGACGTGAGGTGTAAATATTCTTATTTTTATTATTATTTAAAATAAATCCCATATATTATTTTTTAATAGCTTTTAAAATAAATTTTGTTTTGAAATGTTGAAAAAACTTTATATGTTTTATTTAATATTATGCATTATCATTTATAACAATATAGAAATTTCAAAAGAATTGATGACTACTTCTATTACTATTACTACTTCTTTTCCTTCTTCATCATCTTTTTCTTTTTCTTCTTCTTATTATTATTATGGAGCAAGTTTAAATGTGTATATGTGATGGAACAAAAAAAAATCATAGTTTTAAAAAAACACGTTCGACAAACACAACAATAATTAAATACCCCCCCCCCCAATTTATTATTATTATTATAATTGTTGTTGTTGTTATCATTATCATCATCATTATGTTTTAATAATAAACTTTATTGACTCATAATTAGCTACATGTATTATTATTATTATTATTATTATTATTATTATTATTATTATTATTATTATTATTATTATTATTATTATTATTATTATTATTATTATTATTATTATTATTATTATTATCAATAATGATAATAATTACTCAATTAATAATAACTCAACACTGGCATGACCCTAATCCTAATGTTAAATCTAGTTTTAATTTCTAACGCATGCAACCCAATCTTAACTTTAATTTGAATCTTTTATCCCAACTCTTAATCCTAACATTAACTCTAACCTATAATCCAAATCCCTTTTCTAAACTTTATTACTAAGCTTATCTCTAATTTCAAACTTATAATCATAATTCTTAATCGTAATCTCTAACTCAATTTTAATTTTATCATCATCATCATCATCATCATTATTATTATTATTATTATTATTATTATTATTATTATTATTATTATTATTATTATTATTATTATTATTATTATTATTATTATAGATTTTAATAGACATCGTCAAATTGTTAATTTAATAAAATGTTGTGATACTTATCATATAATTATAAAATGTAATTTTAGAACTGTCAGATAAATAATATAATTTTTGAAGACTAATATTTATTAAATAAGTAAACTAAAAATAAAAACAGTTTAAATGTGTTAATATATAATGCTTTTATGAAGATTAAATCATTTAATCTCTATATAATATTAAGTCGATTTTATAATAAATATTTGGCTAATAATTGGTCTTAACGCATAGAAAATTGGGTAGCAATTGAAGCTGAAAATATAGTACATATTTCTGCTTTACCTAGTGCCGATGTCATCAGCACTAGTATGGGTTTGAACCCAACCTGTTATATTAACTGACACCCACCTCATAATAGGTGGTAGTATATTTATAATTAATATTATAATCTTTTATCTAATTAATTTGTATTTTATGATTAACTAACCTTTTATAATAGTTTATTTATTTTATAATATTTGTAAAACTGTATATTATGCTTATTTTATTAAATTGGCATTGATATGTACACCTGGGTCTCTTTTTACGTGGACTTATTTAACACAATTTTGAAGTTACGTGATTTGTGTTTCACCAGAAGTGGATAATGCGCTATTACTTTAAATAATAAATTTCACGCACTTACGCTGTATTGAAAGTAATAGCACATTATTGGAATTCGTCTTTCATCTTAGTAATTTCAATATTTTCAGTGCTTTATAATAGTAAGATTTTATGCAATAATGAAATTAAAGTCATGATTTCCAAATTTTATGCATACATATATTAAATTTTACAAGATTATAATGTAAATTTGTTCAAACATTGTGCGTATTAATTTTGCATTTTAAATCACATTCTGTTTTTGCTTTTTAAAAAAGAATGTAATCAATGATTATTTTCTTATTAATGACACTAATCATTAATGTGCTCTTAAATTCCAACAAGAACTAAATGGTTGTATGTCTGGATATCGCGAGCTTCATAAAAAATTAATAAAATCATCATCTCAAAGATTAATTACTAATTACATTGTCACCAGAAAACCATTGAAACAACATGGGTGTGAAGTTGGCGCTAGTTGTTTGCAAACAAATATGTTTTTCAGCAAATAGCTATAATAATTAAAATGTGTATAAAAATGTAAATTACTGTACTGTAAATTATGCATAAAAATATATTATTTTGAATAAAATTAAATATTATAGTTAAAAAAAGTTTGCCTTGTATCAATTTTTTTCAAATTTGAAGTTTTTTATTAGTCATATTTTATTTCCTTATTTTTTTTTTTGCGCGAATTTTAAAGTAATTTTACGTTGGTGCTTGGCTTTTATAAAAATTTTTAAAAATTACAGACTGCATCTTCCCTTTTTCAATGTAAGTTACGTCTATTTTTGCGCGATTTCATTTGCATGTGTTTTCTGAGGAACCTATCTATCGCATAAAATGAGACCCAGGTGTAATTGAATCCTAGATTATCTATAAAATATTACAAATATTTTAAATTCTTTTATTAAAGTTCATTTTTCTTAAATTAATCAGTTGGTAACATTTTATATTTATCTTTTGATAAATGTACATACCCTTTCCCCCCCGGGCCGAAACCTCCCTTTTAAAATTATTTTTTTTTTTTTTGTTTTTTTAAAAAAAAAAAAATGGAATTAAAGGATCAATTATGTAAACAGTGTAATATTTGTAAGAAATATTTTGTAAATTTCTATTTAAATTTATGTCAAATATTAAGTTTGTAAGTCATTGTACCAAATTCCTAAAATTTTTCTGAATAAAATTTGCATTTTTGTTAATCTAAATCTTAATTAAATAGGCTTTGTTAATACAATGACTGATAGACTTAATCATGCTTGTTGCTGTTTTCTTTTAATTAGCAAATGAACCCTTGGGGCATGTTTAAAGCAGGATTATAGATTTCCCTCCCAAGCAGGCATCAACCCCAGAGAGATACTTAGAGCAATTGCAACTGGCAGTTGTCACTGTAGATTGAATCCTATAGATAAAGCCAGATCACATAAATAGTGGAAATTTTTATAAGAAGAGATTATTGAAGATTATTGAAGAATAGTTCACTGAAGAGAGTACTTTAGATTTATAATACATCATGATTAAAGAAATGATGGGGTGAAAAGATCGGCCATTGCTTTCCAGAGCTTTGTTCCACCAGCTCATCAATGCCACCCAGTGCTTTCACCATCTAGCCAGAGACTGTATTATGTCAAGGAAGCCTGCTAAATGATCTGACTGTATAACTGCCTGTTTCAAGCCATGGAGTGTCTACCGATTGATTCTGAGGTAACATCCAATTTGCCGCAAGCCACTGATTCTATTTTACTTGTTTTCTAAATCAATATTAATTTATATTATATATATCTGTAATGTTTATACAACTTATTTTTAAAATGTGTCTTTTAATTTTTTCTTTTAAATTTAAAATATCAATTCTTATAAAAATCTCACATTATTTTGATGTAGCAAATTTAAATTAATTTTTGTTGGTTTATTTATAATATTGACTTACTGAAACTGCCACGTATAAAAATTCAATGAGCAATTAAATTTAAACCTCTCCCTTATTTTCTCCAGTTAAAAATCATTACAGGAGACTTAATTCTGTTACATTAATTAATTAAAGAAAGCTCATTTAGTTTTGTACCTTTTATATTATAAATTTATTTTAAATGATTGAAATTATTTAAAAAGTTAGGTATCTTATTATTACCTCCAATTTAAAATTGCCCTCATTGTATCATTTAAGTAAAATCTATTACGATTTCTGTAAAACAAATGTCTTGAAAGAAAATCATTGAAAACATTTTATCAGTATATGTTTCATACATATATATTTTTATTTATCAGAAAACAGTAAAAATTCGATGTATAAATTATTATGCTGTATATTGTGAAACTTCACCAGAAGTGAGTTTGATATTCAATGCTCCATCTATGTTAATTAAAAGACAGTCTTATTTTGTAATTACCGATGATAAACTATTTAATAACTTACTAATAAATGAAATATTTGGAAAGTGTGGAAAACAATGTTTTAGTTTTAATTCTTGCATTTCTTTTTATATTATAATTTATGATCCATTCATTAATGGCCTAAGGTTTCTGGGACTTTCCATTATGTCAGGGAACCGATTATTTTAATCACGAATTAAGTTATTATCATTAGTGATACACTATCTGTATAGGTCTAAGGCATTATGTATTTATAGCTACAACCATTCATTTATTATTGTTCTTGCTTTGCTACTTACTCCTCAGGACCTTCAGAAGTTTAAATATGACCAGTCCAATCTTTCACTTTCTCTCAAAGTAGACATAGTTCATCCCAAGGGATCCTTTTTCGGGCATTGCCATTAGGATGTGTATGGGAAGTCCAGCACATCAAATCTATTATTATTATTATTATTATTATTATTATTATTATTATTATTATTATTATTATTATTATTATTATTATTATTATTATTATTATTATTATTATTATTATTATTATTATTATTATTATTATTATTATTATTATTATTATTATTATTATTATTATTATTATTATTATTATTATTATTATTATTATTATTATTATTATTATTCAGAGACATGTTTTGGCTGGAGGGCCAGCATTTCTCATCTACCTGTATATACCAGGGATTTCTTTTAGCAAAGCCACCTAGAGGTTCATAACAGATTCCTTCATTCATTCTTTTGTTCTATAACAGCATACTGCCTTCATCATTTTATCTCTTTATTTAGCAAACATGAAATGCTCTCTGCCATGATGGCACATCTTTCACAAACCAACCCCGTTAATTAGTTAAATATGATTATCTAATTTATTTAAAATGAACTATCTTGCTTTCCACATTCAGTAGAGACAACTGATTTAAACGTAATAGTGTTATAAATGCACATCTATCTATCTATCTATCTATCTATCTATCTACCTACATACCTACCTACCTACCTACCTACCTACCTACCTATCTATCTATCTATCTATCTATCTATCTATCTATCTATCTATCTATCTATCTATCTATCTATCTATCTATCTATCTATCTATCTATCTATCAAATGGGTTTATTTGTAATCTTTAAAAGAGGGCTAATAATATTTTATTGCTGATTGGTTCTTGGCAGACCAATTAATAAATTTTTACATTGTTGTCAAAGTTGCATTTTGTCATCACTCCAAATCTCTAAGGTTAATTACTCTATTTATTTATAATATTTTTTTGATCTAAATTCACTTCTTTGTAATGTTGCTAGAAAGAATTACAATTATTATGGTTCAAACCATTAGTAATCGATATCCAATCACATCTGTACCATTCTGCAATTCACTAAATCATTAATTTCTTATATCAACCCATTATTATTTTGAGTCTCTTTGTGAACCATGACCTCCAGCTGGGATGGAATAAAATCAAGCACTGCTCATGTCATCACAAACATTATCCATTAGTCAGAGAGGCAATAGTTCAGGAAAATAGGTTAGGAATCACCCTTGCCCTGACATCTGTATCTTGTGCATGGTTGGATTCAAGATACTTTTGCTTGGATTATTGGTCTTGTTGAATGAATACATGATTTTGACCGGCACACAATGCTTTGGGATAAAACATTTTTAGAAAAAATGAAGATGATTTTATTTTGCAAGTATACTTTATTAACAAAATATATTAACAATTCATAACTGTCAATAGAAGTGATTTTTTTAAAAGTCATATTAAATTTACTTATTTAATGATATGACTAAATGTTTATAAACCCCAGTAACATTTAATGACCATATAGCCATTTTTTTATTTCTTCAACTATCCTCTCTATCTTATATAACCAATACACATGACCACACACATATGAATAAGATAAATGATCTCCAATATCCATATTTCATGCTGAACCAGCACTCATAAGTTGGTCCAAATCATCATCTCCCATATATATATATAATCAGTGTTCAGTTTATATTAGAGATCATTTATCTTATTCACATGTGCATGATCATGTGTATTGGTTGTTAAGATGAAGAGAATAGAACAACACTCTCCATATAGTAGTGCCATCTTGTGCTAACAAGAGCAATCAATGGATGCCAGAAGGCTTGTGCATAAAATCCCTATCTAGTGCCTACTCATCCAATATCCCCAGACTAGTTTCTGGCTTGTGGCCTTCATCAGTGAGGAGCTTTGGATCTGAGAGCACTGCACCTAGATCTTAGGATCTAATGCAACCCTCCAGCACCCACCTTTTAACTCTATTTAACTAAAAAAATTGAAAACACTATTAATATTTTCAATCCAAGCTCAATAGCTTATATATTCATATGGGTCTGAACTCAATTCAGTACCCATACATTTTGGTGTCTTTGGCTCTTTAACAACTGTAGCCACCACTATCCTATTAGGCAGGATTGGTGTTAAACCACTAAACATCACATGATCACTATCTCATACTAGCACAATAATTGTTATTAAACAATTCAAAACAAAACAACACTCTCCATATAGTAGTGCCATCTTGTGCTAACAAGAGCAATCAATGGATGCCAGAAGGCTTGTGCATAAAATCCCTATCTAGTGCCTACTCATCCAATATCCCCAGACTAGTTTCTGGCTTGTGGCCTTCATCAGTGAGGAGCCTTGGATCTGAGAGCACTGCACCTAGATCTTAGGATCTAATGCAACCCTCCAGCACCCACCTTTTAACTCTATTTAACTAAAAAACTATGAGAATGAAATTGAAAACACTATTAATATTTTCAATCCAAGCTCAATAGCTTATATAGTCATATGGGTCTGAACTCAATTCAGTACCCATACATTTTGGTGTCTTTGGCTCTTTAACAACCATAGCCACCACTATCCTATTAGGCAGGATTGATGTTAAACCACTAAACATCACATGATCACCATCTCATACTAGCACAATAATTGTTATTAAACAATTCAAAACAAAACAACACTCTTCATATAGTAGTGCCATCTTGTGCTAACAAGAGCAATCAATGGATGCCAGAAGGCTTGTGCATAAAATCCCTTGTTAGCACAAGATGGCACTACTATATGGAGAGTGTTGTTTTGTTTTGAATTGTTTAATAACAATTATTGTGCTAGTATGAGATAGTGATCATGTGATGTTTAGTGGTTTAACACCAATCCTGCCTAATAGGATAGTGGTGGCTATGGTTGTTAAAGAGCCAAAGACACCAAAATGTATGGGTACTGAATTGAGTTCAGACCCATATGACTATATAAGCTATTGAGCTTGGATTGAAAATATTAATAGTGTTTTCAATTTCATTCTCATAGTTTTTTAGTTAAATAGAGTTAAAAGGTGGGTGCTGGAGGGTTGCATTAGATCCTAAGATCTAGATGCAGTGCTCTCAGATCCAAGGCTCCTCACTGATGAAGGCCACAAGCCAGAAACTAGTCTGGGGATATTGGATGAGTAGGCACTAGATAGGTATTTTATGCACAAGCCTTCTGGCATCCATTGATTGCTCTTGTTAGCACAAGATGGCACTACTATATGGAGAGTGTTGTTTTGTTTTGAATTGTTTAATAACATTTATTGTGCTAGTATGAGATAGTGATCATGTGATGAAGAGAATAGCTGAAGAAAACTTAAAAGTCTGTGTTCAAATCCCCTTTAATTAGATCTTAAAGTTCAGTATTTACAATATTCTAGGATTGATTTATTATTATTTTTATATGAATATTAATAAAGGTAGAGAAAATGTATATATATATATAGTTTTGTAAAATAAAGTTTAAACACAGAATAAATAGTTAAAGAAGTTGATAATAGAGAGAGTTGTATGAAAGAAGTATATAAAGAAGAGTCTAAGGATTTTGAAAAAAAAAATCAGTTATAAATTTAAAAGGAAGTGGAAGGTTATGCAAGTGGTGAGTAAAATGAATAAGTAAATTATAAAAGGGGATAAAGATAGAAATAGGAATAAAGATTATTAATAAAAGAATAAGTATAGATAAATATTAGAAAGAAAGGAAAGAAATTAGATTTATAGATATTAAAAATAAAATAAAAAGATGATAAATATATTAGAGAGTAATACAGAATGATAGATAGGAAGAAAAAGTAAAAAATAAAAATAAAAAGAAAGTAGAAACAGTAAGGAAATAATGAAAAAATAAGTATTGAAAAGCAGAGGGAGGTAAAGGTATAGAGTTAAGAATAAAATATGATTATGAATAATAATGTAAAATATGTATTTTTATATGTATATTAATGATTATATGATTATATGTTTAAATATTGTAACTCTGATGAAGACTTCAGGACAGTCGAAACTGTTAGGTAGGAAATTAAAGGAATTATATAAAAAAAATTGCATTAAAGTGTATATGTGAAGATTGATTATAAATAATATATATATGAATATATGAAGGAATGCAAAAAAAGTAAAGAAGATATAAGAATAATACTTCTAAGTATTGATTTATTACTGATTTGGCCTGAATTCTGCACATCCTTCTGTGTATTTAAATGGACATATTAAGATCATTTATGTGAGGGATCAGAGTGACTTAAGGTCAACATGGGTATGACAACAATATTGGAACCAACAAGGGTTTGATCACTCCATCATCAGATTTTTAATGATATGGATGGTTGAAAAGTTTGGAGGGTGGACAAGATTGAAGTCTGTCCATTAAAGTTTGGAGATTTTCTAACTGATTTGAACCAACTGATGAGGGCTGGTTTGGCATGAAATACATACATTGGAGATTGTTTATCTTATTCACATGCATGTGATCATGTGTATTGGTTATATAAGATGAAGAGGATAGCTAAAAGAAACTTAAAATTCTGTGTTCAAATCCCCTTCAATTATATCTTAAAGTTCAGTTTTTACAATATACAAGTATTGACTTACTTTATTTCTTCAATCAATCCAAGAAATTTGTACCCACCATAAAATATAGCCAATAGATCAAGAATAATTGTGTTGGTATAGTTTTTCATCAAATGATGACTTGTACATCTCTGTAGATTTATAAATAAGCACATTATTATTACTGAATTTATCAAAGGAATAATATATATTTACATATATTTTTGATATCAGTTATGTGTAACATCAATGACCAAAACTAAACAATTTACAATTTTGATATTAATAATTTCAAAAGTAGTGATTGTAGTTACTAAATATATATAAAAAGGAATCCACTAGCATTAATCATTAGTAAAAATTAATGCTTAATTTAAAAGCTAATATGATGGATTGTAGTCCAAAACACAAAACAATTGAATAAATCAACAGCAATGTCATATGCTACCAAGAGCACTTATTTTCATCTTACTCTGGAGAAGAATAGGATGAAGATAAATACTCTTGAAAGTAAAACAAATCACTGTAGAGATGATTATCTTTGGATTATCATTTTCACTTTATTCTTATTTCTGATATTAATCTTCAGAAATAAATTAACAAGCAAAGCATTTAAGAATAAACAATATTTTCAAATCATTGATCCTTAATGTACTGTGCAATTTGGATATTCTGGGCCATGAGATTAAATACTGGATGATGGGTGTCTGAAGATATGTTATAAAACCAAAAAAATTCTCATTATAGCTTTTCCAACCACTGAATAGTGATCACCCAAAAAATTTATCTATGAGATTATATTGTCTTAATTGTGCAGGAATACAGATTGTTGTGATGCAGGGAGTCATATTTGGAAATTTTCTTGATGTACTTATTACAACTGTAGATTATTTGAATATTTTGGAAAATCAAAATCATTCCATAAATACAAATAGTGTTATCTTCCAAGATGGTAAAGCTTTAACTCAGATGGTCTATGTTATCAAATATTGGTTTAAGAAACAATCACCAGTTTAAATGTCATTGAATATGAATAATGAATTAGAGATTAATGTACTCTATTGACATATTTCAATTACATAAAACTACTTATAATAAAATAACTTAGCATGATTCAAAGATTATAAAATTCTACTACATATAAAAAAGGAATAGGCTTTTTAAATACAAAAAGAAAATTAATATAGGTATTGCAAGTGTTGCTATTATTTTGGTCAACTTTTGTGAATGTGATTAAACTGTATTAGTCAGCAACTTATATTGTATATTATGATCAGCATTAAAAAAATATTTCATTCAAGTAATGAATTAATATAAAACTCTTTAATATGATTTTGAATTATATATAAAATATAACAAATAAGGCTTGACCATATTCTAATTCTATTTATGCAAATATGTTATTATTATTTAAATTAGATTGTACATAAATTTTTTATACATATATATGACAATCTGGAGTAATCAAAATATAACATTTGATTATCATCTGTTGCAATTTATGATAATGACAACTCAAATTTAGACTTAATATAAGAAAATAGATGTCTTTTATTTCATTCACTGCATATGTTGCTTTAATTCATAGTTTTCATATTAAATTAAAAAATTGATTTACTTAAATAATAATATAACTTTTATTTCACTTTTCTTGTGCTAATTATAATATTTAAGATTATGTATTAAACATGTAACAAGAAAAGGTATTTTATTTTTGACTACACATTACTCGTTGAGCATGCTTTCAATATTACCTTTCAGATTTATAGTGCTCAACTAATCTGCTGTTCACAATTCCGACTTTATTACATGTTTAAATTTAGTGAATTTTTAAATACAGTTATAGTATATATACTTAAGCTAGATGTCATTAGAGAGGATTTGAAGATAGACTACATATCCACATATATGAGGAAAAGATAAATAAATAATTTCCAATATACATATTTCATGCTACAACCCTCATCAGTTGGTCCACATCATCATCTCCCACATATACATATACTCTATGCTCAATTTCTATTACAATAGCAAATCTTCAAACTTTAATGGACAGGCTTCAATATTCTCCACTCTTCAACTCTTCAGCTATCCATATCATCGAAAACCTGATGACAAAACCATTTTGTTGTCATAACCATGTTGCCCATAGGTCATTCTGACCCTTCATAGATAAGACTTTAATATTAGTTAAATACACAAAAGAGGGATGGGTATAATACAAATATAGTATATATATATATATATATATATATATATATATATATATATATATATATATTTAAGCAAGATGTAATTAGAGGGGATTCAAACCTAGCCTTTAAGTTACCTTTAGTCATATACAACTGATACACATAACCACATACATGTGAAAAAGATAAATGATGTCCAATATATATACTTTGTGCTGGAATAGCAGTTACCATCAGATTTTCATTGATATGGATGAATGAAGAGTTGAAGAGTGGAGATTTGCTATCTTAATATAAACCAAGCACTGATTATATGTAAGTATGGGTGATGATGATCCAGGCCAATATTAGAGATCATTTATACTTTTACATGTCTGTGGTCATGTGTATTGGTTTTATAAGATGATGACTGGAGCTTGAAAGTCTGGGCTCAAATCTTTTCTAATTACTTAGTGAATTGTGAACTGCAGATTAGTAGAGCACTACAAATCTGACATATAATGTCAAAAGTATGCTTAGTGAGTAATATATAGTTGGAAATAAAAATACTTGTCTTGTTACACATTTAATACATAGTCTATAATAAAGCAAAAAGAACCCAATAAAATCAGTTTAAAATGTTAATAGAATCATAAGTAATTAAACATACAAAACAGTATAAAGAAGTTAATATTTCTATCAAATTTTTAACTTGTTCAAAGTAAAGCAATAAATATAATACAAAATATTTTATTCTGCAATTGTAGTCACCCCCATTACAACCATATCTTTAATCATATTTCTTAATTTGTAAACAAAGACTTAAATTGATAATTTCCACTTACAAAATATGCTATTAAAATATGGATAAATAAAAAGATTCCTATCTATCTATCTATCTATCTATCTATCTATCTATCTATCTATCTATCTATCTATCTATCTATCTATCTATCTATCTATCTATCTATCTATCTATCTATCTATCTATCTATCTATCTATCTATCTATCTATCTATCTATCTATCTATCTATCTATCTATCTATCTATCTATCTATCTATCTATCTATCTATCTATCTATCTATCTATCTATCTATCTATCTATCTATCTATCTATCTATCTATCTATCTATCTATCTATCTATCTATCTATCTATCTATCTATCTATCTATCTATCTATCTATCTATCTATCTATCTATCTATCTATCTATCTATCTATCTATCTATCTATCTATCTATCTATCTATCTATCTATCTATCTATCTATCTATCTATCTATCTATCTATCTATCTATCTATCTATCTATCTATCTATCTATCTATCTATCTATTTATCTATCTATCTTATTTATCTATCTATATAAATTTTAATTACTGCATTTTCTAATATTTATTTATAATTTATATATATATTAATTCTAATATTTTCACGGATAAAAGATGTCATACTTATTATTACTATTTGCGGGATATTCCGTGTAGTGAAAAAGCTAATTGCTGACATTTCAGTACAATATCAAGTACCTTCCTCAGAGCGTCCTCTTTCTCAAATCATAAGAATGCATATGAGATTTAAAATTGTTTTTATCGTTTTCTTTCTCCTCATATTTAAATTCTATTGGTTGAGAACATTTGGAAGAGAAAATAAATTTTAAAATTTCTCAACCAATAGAATTTAAGTATGAGGAGAAAGAAAACGATAAAAACGATTTTAAATCTCACATGCATTCTTATGATTTGAGAAAGAGGACGCTCTGAGGAAGGTACTTGATATTGTATTAAAACGTCAGCATTTAGCTTTTTCACTACACAGAATATCCCGCAAATAGTAATAATAATATGACACACACACACACACACATATATATATATATAGAGAGAGAGAGAGAGAAATTCAAACTTATTTCAATGATTAATAAGAAATATTCTAAAATAAAAATCTTATTTTTATTTTTTATAATTTCTTTCTTACATCAGAATCTTCATTGTTTCCAATAACAAAATGTTTTCTGCATGTTTTATATAAAAAATAATATGACCTGGGTAAAACTTCTGATAGAATTTATCAGTCACAAGTCACAAGTACATCTTACAAATGATAATATAATTTTTACTTGCAAACAAATAATTGCATGATTCAACTTAGCTTATTTTTGAACCATGCTTCAATAGCAACAATTCATTCTATTATGCTTCATGTCTAGTATCCATTGATTATTCACTCTACAATATAGTGATAACTACTCTCACTATTCAGAGCTTGGCATATTTATAAAGATGGAAGTCAATTCTAAACAACTTGTTTCCCTCATAAAATTTATCACTTTAACTAATTAACATATTAGTAAATAGACATACCAGAAATTTATTTTCATTTTGAACTCATTAGGTATTTTGCTTTGATATAGATAGGATTGAAAGTCAAAGTTGTTAATCCAGTTATTTATAAAACAAATTATAATAAGTTTGAAACTGAAATTTTCTGATAAAAGAATTAATTGACTGGCTTTACTACTTTGGTATTCGTACAAAGTTTGAGTACTGGAAAAGACAGAACTGGATATGATCCATTGACTAAGTTTTAGTGACTGAGCTCTAAATTATGCAAGGAAAGTTTTCTGATTATGTTGAAAGTTTGTCATCTTACTATCAATTTTATTATGAATGATATATAACTAATATATATATATAATCTTTTTTTTTCAAATGCTGTCACTTAACTTATCAATGAGAAATGCCATGATTGGCCAAATTTTCAAGCTATTTTTATTTAAATTTTGATTTACTTAAATTATTCTAATGATAACTAGAAATGACAACACCAGCATTGCCAGTTAAATGTCAAGTGAGAATTAATAATGCTTCTGCCTAAATTAATTATCTCTTTGATATAATTTAACTAATAATTGACTGCAATATTAATCATTTGGTGATCTGTTAACTATATTTATTAATCTATACAATTGCTTACATTTACGAAGTTGAGAGTGAGATTGGCTAAAAATAGAAAAGAATGCAAAATACTTACTTCACATATTAGCATTATGAAAAAAAAAATTATTACAATCATCTCTTTTACCTAAAAATTATTTTGGCATTTTAGGAAATTAAGTAATTTAAAAATATAATAGAGCCTATGTTTGAATTCATTACATGTTGCTATAAGGTTTTTTAAAAAAGCTTTCTTTTTGTTTACTCTGTTATATGTAAATAAATAATTTAGCAATGTATATAACTGTAATATTATGGAAGTGAATTGATCCTTACACATGTGTATTAGTGCATATGTAAAAGTTAATTCCCTACAAGATTACAATTATATATATCACTAAATTATTTATTTATATATATTCAAACTAATATAATGTAAAATTGTAGGCACTTAAAAATGAGAAATTTTCTCTTCTGTGTAATATATAAACTAAATTTGTACAAATAATTTGTCAATTGAAATATCAAGCATATAATAAGATCAAGTCCCAATTTAGCATGGTTAGTAAGGGTTGTTTTATATACGAATAAGCTCTAACCATAAGTGATTCATTTATGCTTTTAAAACTCTTGCTGAAGGGGGAGTGCATGTAAAATTAATATAACCTGTGTGAAGGTTAATGTCATCCACAAGATTATTCTATTTATGTAAATCTTTAATATATAGCCTCATTGAGACTTTTTTTTTTGTAAAATGGTGATTATATTTCATTTCCTGTTATATCTATGTCTATCATAATTATAAGTCAATTAGTGATATATCTATTATGATTTCATCTTATTACACCTGTAGATTGAATGTACAATTGTTATTTTTTTCTAGTTAAAAAAATCTTATGATTTTATCCAAATATTCTGACCATTTTTGTATCTGCTTCTGTACATTAGAGTGTGATCAACCATTTAAATGCAGTCTTTTTATGATTCTTCTCATCAAAATAGTATCTGAATTCGTAGTTTTTCCACTTACAATAAGTTGTAATCTGTTTCTTATTGGCTTTATACATCAAATCTGTTATTACATTTTATAATATATCTGCATAATTTATTTATTAAGAATATTTTTATCCAATTTTAAAAACTTAACTTTAATATTACAATAAAACAAAATAAATATGATACAATATTTTACACACACACACACACACACACACTTGGCTTCAAAGTTGAAATATATATTTAACGCAATAAAAAAATATGTGGCTTAGTTTAAATAAAGACAAAAGATGCGGACGAATCGAACTAAATAACTTACACCAATTTCTAAATGTTGGTACCTAAATTTTAATCTATATTTTTTTCTTCTTCTTTTTTAATCACATTTAACACTTGATGTTTTGGTTATGCAAATTTTCTATTTCCAGGCCTAATTCAAGTATAATAAATCAATTTTTATTCATTAAAAAAAAAAAACGAAACAGTTCTCATAAGAATCTCTTTCTCTCTCTTTTTTTAAAAAAGTCATAATTAATTATTGCCATATGTCATTATTTTAATTTTCCAACAATTAATGTTGATCGGGCTTATTGTGAATCCAACAATTTTCAACCTGGATGGGCGCTCTTTTTTCTTTTCTTTTTTCCAGGAATTGAACACAATATAAAGTTAAAACATTATAGTCCTTTCTTAAGAATTGTAAAATTGAATAATTAAGAAATAGTTCTGCCCTATTATTTTCTTCACATCCTTTCACGAACTCATCCACTCTCCATCAGGATGTTAATTCATGAGTTAACTATTAAGATAAACAATAGCTTCATTTCTGTCACTTTGTTTGCTTTTTCTACTCCTGAATATCATGGTGAAAAGGAAATAATTTAGAAGAGTCTTAAGACATTAACATTTTTTAAACCAAATAAAAACTTAATTCAAATATATAGAAAATTAATCATAACATTTACAATAATGTTATTTCAATTTTTTTTTTAAATCCCTAATGATTTAAAGTAAAGGCAGCATTTTCTATTAATCACTAACATAGAGAAATTTTTAATTTGGAAATTGTAACTGGAGAGCATACAAACACCCTATTAATATAAATGCTGTGTTCAGACTACTGATGACCGAAAGTGAAATAAATTTTAATGTGAGAGTTAGTGAGAATTAATAATAATGTCTGACCAATAAAAATACTTGATGCCTTCTAGAATAAAATGTTGATTTATTAAGTACTATTTCTGATTTAAACATACTGTCTTCAAGGATATATGTTGGTGTAAGTTTTTTTGATCATGAGACGTTCATATTATCAAACAATTTTTTGTGCTTATTGTTATGGACGGGATTGTGTGCTTATTCAACCACATCTGATTTGTTACAGATCGGTTGTATAACTGAAACACAAAGGCTTATTATATACCTGGGTTTATATATGTGATATGTAGGGTTCAACATATATGTGTTCAAGTATATCAGCGTTATGAGATAGTGTGGAGAGTGGTGGGTCGTGTGAAAGTCTGTGCTCATATACCCTAGATTAGTTGCATAGTATATTATTTCATCACCCCCCCCCACCCTTTTTGAAGTTGGAATGGCTATATTTGTTAGTAAGTGATTACTGTTTACTGAAATTTCAGATAACTTTTTTAATCAAAAATGATACTATGTTTAAGTAAGATATTTATTATGTATTTCTCACAGTTGTTATTTTCCAGACACACTATATGTGAGTGTCAGGGCACAAAGTCACTTCATCATGGCGACAGAAAGATAATTAATACAAGTGATATGAAACTGAAAATGTTTACAATTTAGAATCATTTCATTGTTAGAAATACATTATGACTTTGAAAATTTTTTTACTCAGTATCTCAAGGAAATGTAATGTGGATAAATATATGCAAAAATGTATTTGAGATAACTTAAAATCTGTGAAGTTAGCAATTTTGCCTGGTGCACTTTCGACTACGTTATATTAATCATAGTCATGGCAGCTGATAGAGGAAAGAAGATTGCAGGGTTTATTAAAGAAATGTAAATGGGTGATTAAGCATAATTGAATGGCTAATTATTAGTTTAAGTATGCCACTTTTTAGAAAGGGGAATGCAGAAGTCTTGTTAATGGTATTCTTATCTCTCGCAATATGCCAGGGATATTTCAGTTTATGCATGGTGTCATTGCACTCTAGGCATACAATTATGGTATATGTAGGCTCAAAGCATTGTTAGCCAGAAGTGGATTGGTGTTTATAAAAATTGATTTGGTATTTGTTTGATTGTTGCACTAATCATGTAGACAAGTTGGCCTTCAATTTACCATAATATACAGTATGGCAGTTGGTGTGAGGGCATGTGATCTTGAATATGATTTGTGATTTCTGGTTTGGGGGGAGTCTTTTGTGTTGTTAATAAGTTGGTTCAGAGGAAAAAGAATGTCTAAAGAAATTTGGTGAGTTGCAGAGCAAATTTTAATAATGCAATAATTCTAGGAATGTATGGTAATGAAGAGCAGGGTTTGTTACCAGCTGCTGGTGGTGGGCATCTAAGTATTACTAAAATTTGCTCACAACTCATGAAATTGCTCTACACATTACTCCCCTCTGAACTGACTTATTAGCAACACAAAAGACATTATCCTCCCAAACCAGAAATCACAAATTGTATACATGGTCACACACCCTGTATATTATGGTGAATTAAAAGTCAACTTGTCTCCCAATTAGCACAACACCAGTATTTATACAACCATACTCAAACCCAAACAAACTTTTGTGAACACCAATCTGTTTTTAGCCACCTCTTTGAGCCTACATCTGCAACCATTGTATGCCTGAAGCACAACGATGCCAAGCATAACTGTGAGAGATAAGAACCCAATTAACAAGAAAGATTCCTACATTCCCTTTTTTTAAAAATGGCCTACTTAAACTAATAATTAGCCTATTACCCATTCATGTTTTTGTAATAAACCCTGCAATCTTTTCCCCTATGTCAATTGCCATTACTATGATTAATGTAACTTAGTTGAAAGTGTATTAGGCAAAATTTCTAACTTCACAAATTTTGAGCTTATCTCAAATACGTTTTTGTACATATTTACCCACAGATATATTATGAGTGTAAATATTTTTATTTAAATAAGAAATACTTTTTTACTTAAATTTATTGTGAGAGTTGCATGAGCCTCAAATTTTGTGGCTAGCGCTTAAAATATATTACATATATACTCTCATTTTTGCACTAAGCTTGAAATATATTTTATATATACTCTTAACTTTGCACTAAATCAAAACACCATTTTGTCATGATAATTAATAAAAGTTATATGTAAATATTTAGATTAAAAATTACTTTATTGTTAGAAACACACTTTGATTGTGAATATTTTTTATTTAAATATAAGAGGAATAAATTCTTTACTTAAATTTAATGTGACAATTGTTTGAACCTAGAAATATATTACATATATACTCTACCATTGCATTAGACCAAACAGGATGACACTCTTTAATCATTACACTTAATAAAATTTATATGTAAATAAAAATGTTTAGATTTTCCTTTCACTTTTATTGAAATATCTTATTTATATTAAAAATAACACATTATTATTAATAATTTATTTAAAAATAAAACTTATTTTAAAAATATTGCCTCATAATTAAAGTAATTCTGCACATGATGAAATTATGTTTATCAATGCCATTTTCCAGATCTCATATGTGTTATTCAGTTTAGAGTAGTGATAGTGTGGCCAACTATGGGATATGGAGTTTTAGGATCATTTCTGTTACTGGTTTGTGCAAGATATAATATTATTTTTCCTTTTTTTATTATGCCATATTATCATTTTACATGTTTTACTAAATAGTTTTTCCTATTATTAATAATGATATTAATTCATTTTTTATGTGGTATTATTTTTTTACATGCTTTATTAAATAGCTTTTTATTGGATGTGGACTCAGGTTTGTTTTCTAATTAAAAACTTGTAATTGATCCATAATCCACACTATAATCCAAGTGTAAGGCAAACAGAATGAGTAAAAAGTCAAGTATTGGTGGTCGAGAGGTCAGCAATGGCTGCTTTACAAGCAGTTGTCCTGAATTAGCAGGTTCACTTCCTGGCTGATGCTATGACACATGAGAACACAATGAGTAAAAACCATAATTTTTAAAAAGATATTGCATGCCAAATTATTTAACCCATAACAAATTTTATGATAACGATTTCATTTAATGCAATTCTTTTGATTGAAATAAAACCTCTACATGATTGCAATATTGACAAAGTCTGAAAAATGAATCTAGTAAAATAAACCAAATGTTTGATTTTTTTATAGCTATTTAACATAAGCTACGAATGAACAAAATAAAGTGCAAGACATTTTAATGGCTTCTAAAAATTTATTGAATAAACAATCTAAATATGAAAATTTTAAATTTATTTACTTTTAATATTCTGGCTAAATCCGTAATTGTTGAACTATTTAATAAAG